>WBMZ01006374.1:0-192500 GCA_013400975.1 Atrichornis clamosus | reverse complement strand
GAGCGGGAATGTTGGAGATTCACCCATGGAAGTGCAAAGGCAGCTCCACGCACTGGACCCGTCGCAGGGAAAATTTTGACTCTCCAACTCGATGTTGGATATTTAGTGTCACTTTGGGAGGTGTTTTCCACCTAAAGGGGCTGTTGGGACCACTCGGATGTGGAGTGTGCACAGCAGAGTAGGCTGAGATTCCCTTGGTTATTCCAGCTTGGTCACAGGACCATGATGCTTTGCTGGGGCATGTACATGTGTTGGGATGTACAGAACATGCCATTCCAGCCTGGATTCCTTGGAGAAACAGGGCAAACCCTTGCTGCTGCTTCCTCCTTTCTCAGGGGTCCCATTGTGTGAGCACGTGCCTGTTGTGTGGACCTTTAAATCTGACTGCTCCTGAAAATACTTTCATTTGAAAATTGATTTCAATTTTATTGGAATAATCAGTATTATTTTAGAAAATCAATATATCATCAACCTGAAGCAATTTACAAAGGTTTTCAGTTTACTGAATTAAAAAAAACCAAAAAATCTTTGGGTTTTGCTCCCAATTGATAGAAGCATTTTTAACTGTCAAAATTGCCAAATCTAAAAACAAAAGCCATAGCTGTGAACATGGAAAGGGAAAGGTGGGTGCTGGGCTGAAGTTTGGGCATTTATTGCCCTGTATAGGGGTATCAAATCACCCCATGGTGAGGGAGAGGGGAGCCTGGGCCCTCTGCCACCCCTTGCATGTGTCCTGGCCTGGAAATAATGACCCTGCACAGATGATGTTTGTGGCAGGATCCTTCCTCTTTGTGGGTCTGGAGAGAGAACTCAACTCATCTCACCTCCATCCCTGCCTGGCATTGCACTCCTGATAGTAGTTCCCAAAATGCTGCCTTGGTCTGGGATCGAACTTGTGGTTAATGAGCTAAACAAAGTGTTATGTCTTGTGAATGCAGACTTTTTAGTCTGGATTTTTCTTTATTTAGATGATAGAGGGGGGAAATTCACATTGCTGTGTGAACTTAGTTGCTTGTGTAACTCTAAACCCAGGATGATCTTTCTGAGCTAACCCTGAGTGTGTTGACTGGAAAGACCCCAGAGTTCCTGGGCCAAGTTTTGGGGAAATCTTTGGCCTGGTAGAAAAGCAACTCAAAGCAGGGGACCTGCAGGGACCCAAACTGCCTCAGGTTGCTGTTACAGGTCACTTCCAGTGCCAACCAGCATGGGAGAGATGCCAGTGGCAGCAGGGAGACCTGCACTGCTCCAGGCTGGACACTGTGTCCTCCACCAAGCCTCTGGGATTGTGGTGCTGCTGAACCAGGGAAAAAAATTAAAGCTTTTCAAATTGCACATCATTCCTCCTGTGGCCATGGCATTCTGGGATGCAGGAGGGACACTCAGACCCTAAATTATCTGTATGTGCAGCAGAACAGGAGCTGTGAAAGGAGGTGCTGTAGTCTGGGAACCAATAAACCAAACCAGGAATTATTTATTGTGGAAAAATTTTGCTCTTGGACCAACACCGCCAGCATCCTCCTGCTTTCTGTGTGTGGGTGATGTTTGCTGTTCATCAAGGCTGGTCCTGCATCACTGTGGTCCTGAGGAGACCCTTGGCACAGAACTTGGTGAGACCAGCTTGGGTCCAAGCTTCTCAAAACATTTAAAAAAACCCGAAAAACAAACAGGGGTGGGAGGATGGCAGAAACCTGCCCTGGGTTGAACAGCTCCACTTGGGTGTTTTGGTTGGGGAAGAGGCAGCAGAGGAAGGGAGTGGGCGACGGTGAAGGAAGCGTTACCAAACCGGCCCCCACACACATATTTCATCCTATTGTTTATCAAAGTTTTATGAGCATCTGGTCTTGGCCCCAAAATCTATTCAATTGAGGGATTTTTTTTTTTAAATCTGAGTTTGACTACAAGCAGAATGTGCTGTAATTCTCTTTTTTCTCTTTTCCCTATTGACTTTACCTGGGCTGGCTTTGCCCAGGCGGATCTGCATGGACCTGGGCTCCAGCCTGGCCCCACATGAGGCACATAAACCACGTGTGACATGGAGTGGCTGTTCATGGATTTTATTTCCCAAGGGAGAATTCATTCAGGAGTGTCTCTGTTACTTAAAAACACTTTTTCTCATCCTTCCAAAGCCAGAGCAAATGGCAGCACAGGGCTTGGCAGCACTGAACAGACTGGGGAGGAAAAGGGCAGGGAAAATGTGGGAATGGGCAAGAAGAGCCAGTTTTGTGTTGTTTCTCCACAAAGCAGGAGGCCTCAGGTAGGATTAAGTTATGCAGGGCTCTATTTTGCTCCATATGTCACAGGAAGAAATCCTAGGGTTTGGGGTTTTGGTGGGTTTTTTTTCTCCTTCCCACGTGGATCAATCCCACAAGACTTCCCTCTGTTCTCCATCCTCATCTCATCAACATCCATATGCACACTGCCACATGCCTTCACACATGGCTTAAGGAAAACCAGATAAGTTTTACATTTTACAAGTTTGGGGTTTTTTTAATCACAGGCTGGCTTAGAAGTATCAGATCTTTGGGCATCGTTTCCCATCTTCCTGTGATTTAATGGTCCCTCCTGAGTAAACACCAGCAAAAGTTGTATGAATACTTGGATGAACTTCTGGACACAAGCTCCTATCTGTTGTTGAAGAAGGTCTTTTTGTTTGTTGACAGCTGATTGTTTTCTTAGACGGTGAGAAGTGATAGATTTTTTTGATGGCTTCAATGCGGTGATGATTTTTGTCCATCCAGAAAAACCCTCACTCCTGGGACAAAAATCCATGGCAGAGTTCAGTCCTAGTTGACTTGTGAGCAATTTCAAATAGTGTCTTAAGGTTTGTCTTTAAAAAGCAAAGGAAAAAGGAAAGGAGAAAGGGAAGGAAAAAGTAGAAAGAAAGAAAGGAAGGAAAAAAACCCAAAATAAAATGGGTCTGAGTAGGTCAGCTCTCACGTTATACTCAACATTGAATTTCAAAATGCATCTGCAAAGTTCTTCCAGGACTGCAAACCCTGGAGGTTTTGAAGCCATTGGGGAGTTTTTAGGAAGGCTTTTTGGTGCAGGTCTGAGGTAGCCACACACCCCAAGATGTTACGTGCAGATAGGGCTCACAGTGAGCTGCTCTGACAGGTGGGTTTGCTCAATTTAAGGGACTTTATCCCTGAGTCCAGGCAGCTTAACGTGAAATGAACATCTTATTTCACATTTACACAGCTTCAAAACCATTTGTATTTTTAGCTTTTTTTTTTAAACATGTTCAACAACACCCTCCCTTCTGCACCTACGGAGGGAGGGGAGCTGGCTGGAGAAGGTGGAAGTCTCAGATGTGCTCCCACATTTGTGCCATAGCCCCTTCCAGCAGCTCTGAGACCACAGGCAGGTCAAGAGGGAGACCTATTCCATGAACTGCTGGTGTTTTTCCAGCAATATCTCCCTGGGCATCCCAGCCCCATACTGTGGATGGCTCCCAGCCAAGGGCATGGAGAGCCACTGGGAACTCCCACTTGATTTCCAATAAGCACTGGGCCTTTCTTAAAATCCTGCTGCAACACCCAGAACTTCAGGCTATTTTAGAAATCCTAAGAGCACAGCTAAATTTCCCAAGAAAGGGTTTTGAGTGTGGTGACATCGGAGAGAGGGAGCCGACTTGTTTGGCTCTACTTTTATATCTGATTTAACATATTTAATGTGTTATTTACATATCACACTGAAACGCAGCCTCTGCTGCCTCTGACTTGCACTTGTGCTGAGGAGGTGCCGTGTTTCAGTGTTTCACCTTGCCCCAAGTATTAAGTGTCAGTCTCCCTCCTCCAGAAAAGACGATGGATCCCTGGAACTTCACCACTAAAATGCGTGGGATGTGCAAGGGAGGGAAGAAAAAAAGTTTGCAGCTAAAAATATCCGATGTTAAACATTCAGGTTGGCCAAATAGCAGATAAATATTTTAAATATTTTCCAGGTCTAATTGTTCCTGTATTTAGTCTGGGCTCTACTTTACAGAACAAAAGTGAAAACAAGTAAAGTAGAGGATAAGCATAAATAGCTGGATTCTGCTAGAAATATTTAGAGTTTCTGCACTGCAGGAACCATGCATGGGTTTGTTTTTTGCTGGCTCCAGCCCTTTTGTTTGAACATTTATATATGTCTTGTGCTTAAGTTAGTACAGCCAAACTGTTCCATGATTCCCTGAGTGCAAACAGCCCAGAAAGTGACCAAAGGTAGGAAGGAGAAGCAAGCATTCCAAATGTGTCCCCCCCCAGCCTAACCAGTATCTGTGAGATAGATCTACTTGCCTTCAGGAGCATCATGAAAAATAAAGAGCTGACAAAATGGGCATTTAGAAGGTATGAAAAAAGATATTGGGGGAAAAAAAAGTAGAAGGACTAAAGACCTAAATTCCCTAAATAAAAATGGGAATGACCATCTCAAAGAAATAGCCAGCTTTAAATCTTATAGGTTTAGCACTTTTTGTTCCAGAAGAAATGATGCAAATTTGAATTTAATAACAAATGAAACAAAAATTTTTTTAAAAGGAAATAATTCATGCTGGCATTTTTTATATTGCCTCTGATTGACCCCAAATTCTGCTCAGAGAATCGTGCTGTAATATGGTGGCATCCATAGTCTGGAACGCAGCTTGGAGCAAGATAGGCCGTGCCATGGGAAAGCCACTGGAAATGCTCAACCCTCTGGGGTCATTCTGCCCATCTGAATATTTCTGATTATGTTTGAATAGGCACAGAAGAAAACTCACTTTCCTGGTAGCAATGTGAATATTCCCCCCCTCCAAAAAAAATCAATACTTTCTCCTGGAAAATTTTGGTTTTACAGAAACACCTTTTTGTACTGGAAAAATTGGTTTGATTTAAAATTCCTGAGAAAGTCCCATGATAGTTTGTGGCGTTTTTTTCAGTGGACCTGTGGAAATCTCTTCCAGAAAAGTGACAAAGATAAGCTCTTCCTTTCCCTATGAGGAAGAATAATGCTATCCTAAAAGTCTGGGAACAACTAGAAGAACAAGCTCTGGTTTAGTGTGAAAAACATTTATTCCCTGTTTTATACCTTGATTGCAATGCAGCGAATAGAAAGATGAATGCAAAGCTTTGATTTGGACTCTTAAAACTGATTATCCTTGATAATTTTGTCTGTCTTAAGCTCTACATAAATCTCTTGTGACGTCCTGGTGGGAGGACAAAGTGTTCTCTTTAGGTTTTCCGTTGACCTGCAAGGACCACAGGACTGGACCTTTCTGTCCAAAGGACCATGGGGATGTGGCTGCCAAAGCTGGAAAGAGCCAGCTGGGTTGTTGGGTGTCCTTGAAAGACTTTAGGTCTGTGGTCCAAAGTGAAGCCACGGGCAGAACCCCATGGCCTTTTGGGAGTCAGAAAGGGCTGGTGATGCCTCACGCATGTTGCAGCAGAGACCCAAAATGATTTTTGGGTGTTGATCTCAGTAAAAGCGTAACCATTCCCAGAGCAATCACCACCAAATTAAAAAAACAGCATCAGGAAGAATTATTACTTGAGGGTTTTTAGCAATTACTCAAGTCAACATCATTTGCTGAAGTGGGTAATTCTTTATTGGATTGTGGTTTGACTTGAATCTGCTCTTTTTCCATTCCTCTTGTGCAACCTTCCTGTAATTCCTCATTTGCTTTTCTAGACACTTTTCTTAGAACAAGCAGCCACCCAAATAGGTTTTTGGTGCTTGTAGTGCCTGTTGCTAGCAAAAAGCCAGCCCAGGGAGGAAAGGAAGGCGGAGTTGTCTTGTACACCCCAAAATCAGGTGTATTTTATTACTGGGCAGTGGATTCCAGTTGCTCAAACCCATGTGCAGGTTTGCTGGTGTCACTTTTGGTGTCACTGGGTGTGCTGCCATTTGTGTTGGTGACCATGAGGAACACGGGCATGGAGGACTCCCTGGTACCCTCATGGAGTCACTGTGCCACGTGGCTGCACGGAGCCACATGAGCACCATTAAATGAACTTGCCTGGCTACCGGAATGAAGGTTGGGAATCGCTGCCAGCTCTCTCAGGCTTAATTTCTCCCTATAGCTGTGTGGCACCACCCACCCTCAGGGAGGTAGAGATGAGATAATATAACCTTAGAAAGCACAGTTATCCTTAAAAAGGTGCTTAAGGGAGTGTGCAGACCCAGGATCCAAAGGTGAAACCAACTCTTACTATGATTGCTGTGAACTTAACAAGTTCCAGGCACCTTTAGGCTAAATGTGAATATCATGCATTAACTTTCCTTGTCCTATAATAAATTTTAGTGTTCCATGTGGTCTAAAAATGTCCTTTGTTATCCAGGAGACTGTCCTGGTTGAGGTCAGTACAACACAATATGCTCCAACCCGAAGATTTGTTTGTGCTCTCACATTCGATACTAAAATCAAAGGGACAGGAGGAGGATTGTTTCCCATGGCTGAAGAGCAAAGCAGATGCATTAGCTTAATAATATTAGTTCTGAGATGCAGAGATAAGAGAGGTGGGTGGGGAGCAGCAGTTCCCATCTGAGCCCTAATGGGGACTGTGGGAAAACTTCAGTGAGCAAACCCCAAACGGGGTGAAAGTCCTTGCAGCCGAAACCCATTACACACCCCAGCTCAGTCCAAGATCGTGGAGGTTTTGCAAACCTTTTGGTGAACCTGGGCTGAGTTCTAAGGTAATCTGGCCTAAGTTAGAGAGTCAGGTGGAAGTGTTCTTGTTTGGGCTGAGTTATGCTCTGTTTTTGAACTCAAAAGTCAATGTGAATTTAGGATGTGAGAAATGGACACACACCCAGAGAACTGAAGAAGTTGTTTACAGAGCTTTGTAAAACCAGGAGATCACTTGATCATCTCTGCACCATTTTGTTAAATTTGATGTAATTTGTGGCTACATTTAGAAGGGCTCAGCCAATTCTTGTTTATGCCTTTTCTCAGAAATGCTCATTTATGCACTGTTTCCAGCACATTGTTGGAGGGCAGATCTGTGTTAAACGCTCAGAGTGTCGATGAAACCAAGCTGAAATAAACTCTCCAGGTTATAACTTCTTCAATGCAGAAAGACTATTTCTGCTGATTCAAACCTAGGCAAAACAGTATAAAATCATAGGATGGTTTGGGTTAGAAGGGACCGTAAAGACCATCTATTTCCATCCTCCATCATTCGTGGCAATATTTTTCTTTTAAGAACAGTGGAGTTTTGTGGGACACCCTCTGTCCTACCTCTGGGCACGATGAACACGTGAACCACTGTGCTTCTTTCTTTCTCCTCTTTGGTGGCATCTTTGCCTCTCCAGGTGCACATTTTCTGTGCAGTCCTTTTCCATGCAGATGCTGCTGCACAAAGGAAAAGCTAGAAAACAGCACCTATAACTCCTGGATCTTGCACTGCTTTTATTCTGTGGGCACATGTTACTACATGTCTTACACCTGCTGAGGTTGGCTGCTAAGGAGGTGGGTGGTCTTTCCCTGCACCATCTTCAGGGGGAAAAAGCAGCTCACAACTGGTCATCTGGTGAAGCAAGAAAGCTTGGACCTGCCTGTTTAATTTTTTTTTTTCCCAAGGAAATAATACAGAATAAAAACGTAGAGAGCCAGAGTTATGTTCAATTGTTCAGCCAGACTCTCAGCTGGTTTTGTTTAAGGGAATTTCTGCTGAATCCTGAGGAGCTCAGACAGGTGATGCTGGCAGCGCAGGCACGTGGCTATTTGCACTCAGAATATGAAGTTGGCTTTATGCTTTTTAAAAACCCCAAAATTAAAAGTATTTGCTGATTTCAGGAGAGTGTGTCCTGTGAATGAAATGCTCTGCTTTAGGGTGATATGTTGTGACTTTTGAAAATTTGAAATACCTGTTATGGATCAGCTCTCACTTAGCGGGGACTGTGTTTGTCAGGCAATGATTGAAGTTGCAAATCAGTATTCTCCAAGCCTGGAATTTCCAGTGGCGAGGCAGATAGCTGCAAAAACATCAGTTTTAAGAATAAAATAAAATGAAACAAGCAGTAATAAGAAAAAAAGTACTTGACAGGCAAATTTGGTGTTACACGTTCTGCATTTCTTTTCAGTCTTTCAAACTTTCTGAACACTATAATTTGTTTCTAGTGTTAGCATCACTATCATCAAAGATGTTGGACTCTATTAGCTCAGCTGTCTAAGAGATGTCTTTTTAAAAAGGAAGAGAGAAGGGGAGAAAAACCCCACCCCACCAACAAGTTGAGCCACTTGAATTTAAGCATAATCACTTTTCTTACCACATCTCTCATTTGCAATCAAGGCAAAGACAGCAGGAGAAATCTCAGTCAACTGCTGATTTGCCCCAAGACAGGCAGAGATTTTGCATTAGTTGTGGTTTTGCTGAGGTTACTCTTTCAAGGCAGGAATGCTGTGTGGAATTACTTGTGCCACAGCACGGACAGAGATTTGGGTTAAACAAAGCCTGTTGTTTTATGTAACAGTTCAAAAATTCCTCTTAGTGGATGTTTCCTTCTACCCATCATTTTTGCTGGGGTAGGGGTGTAGGGATTCCCCTCTCCAGATTTGTCTCTAATAGCAGCTTATTCAGCCAAGAGCAGGGCAGGTGTAGGATGATGGGTGTGGAGAGTAATAAATGATCACTGGTTAGAGGAAGGAGAAGGTGTGGATCCTCCTGGTCGAGGCTCTACACTGGAATAGAAGAAACTGAGGTAGACCTTAGCTTAGGTATCATCCCTGCTTCCTCAGCATGCCATGGAAATCTTCTCAGACAGGGATGTTGGTCCTTCCCTTCTGTTTTTGCATATTGACTATGGCAGTGTGAGTGACCGATGCTGGCAGTGCCACGCTGGTGTCCTGCTCCTTGTCTGACATGTCCCAGCCATGCCTGGGCCTGGAAAATGCCCCCGTGGCTCCAGAGTTACTGTCTTTCACTACTAGAGATGAACAAATAATTCATCATTTTGCCCTGGTGTTGCTTTGCCTCTTCTGTGTGCAGTTATCAGTGGGATACAACCTTTGTCAAATGAGTTATTTACTTGAAATGATTTATCAATTAATTCTGTTGCTGAATTAATAAGTAGTTGAGGTTTGCATGTGTAGTCAAAGCAAAACACAGGTTGTCTTCAAAGCTGGATGAGGCATGTGGCATTTTTTTGTTTGGTTGGAGGAATATAACTCAGACTGGTTTTCATGCCCAACATGGAATCTAAAGCATGGAATACTAACTTTCTGTGAGTACTCCTCACATTTACTTGAATTTTTTGTTGTTGTTGTTGTTATTCCTGATGGTGCCTTTTATTGCATTGGGATAGTCAAGGGAAACAAGCAAGGGTGACACAAAGTCAGCCCCAACTTATGTGCATGAAAATTTTAATGAACATTCCTAATGAATGGTGATATTTGTAGGGTGTCACCAGCTTTGCCCATGTCTGTTGTTAGTATTACAAAAAGTGTTTTATGCAGAACACGGGACAGAGAATTTTTTAAATGTTAGGATTCCAGCTTTTCTCTAGGTTTTAGAGCATTTGCCACTCAATTCACATATCAGCAATTATGTTCTCATGAAGGCCTCAATATAAAATGACTGTGGCAGAGGAAGAGGGTGGCTCTTTCCCATTGCTAATTCTTTACCAGGAAAAGAAAAATTCTGTATAAATCTCTCCAGTGACTTTAACATGATTTGCTTAACTGTGTACGAGATACTGATGGATATTAGATCCATGGGTGATCCTTGAAGGGAGTGAAAATCACTTGTGTGCTCTCTGCTTTCTCTTGATTATGTGCTAATTGGTGAATCTGAGATGTTTTGGGACAGGGTCTCGGAGATCCAGCATCTACTGGATCCAAGGGACTGTGGAAGATGCAATGCAGTGTGAGAGATGGAGTCTGTCATGACTGAGCCACGAGTGATGGAAATGTGCTGTACGCTAATTTGTTCCTTGTGGAAGAATTACAGGATTTGGGATGGATATATGTCAAAATGACTGGTTTGCTGCAGGAAAGCGTGTGGGATGAGACTGGATTTAGTCAAGTAGGGAGAGACACAGGGGCTTTGGGGTTTGTTTACATTAGGAGGAGGACAGCGGGAGATTGTGGAGGGGACAAGGAGGTGATTGCCCAGGGCAATGGGTAACGAATTTCCCAAGTGGTTGATGTTTTGCTGGCTGGCTCGTGGGTACAGAGCTAGACCTTCACACATTTTCAGAAGCACGAGTGTTATAAACACATCCAGGAAGCAACATGTCTGTCCCCAAGGTGAGGAACATGAGCAGCCCCAAATTCTAGAATTGAGCCTGTTCCACAGGCTTTAGTGACGTCACTACCTTCATCCATGGAAAAAAAAATTCTGATGCACTTGGAAACTTTCACTCCAGTTCCTTTACACGGAGTAGGGATTCAGTAAAACCACAGAGCCTAGATCTCCAGGGACACTGGGGCTGGAAAAGGCATTGCAAGGGGATCATGGCAGGGTACCAAGATTGCTCAGCCTGCCCTTTGTTCATCCCAGCCAGCCATGGTGGTGTTGATCTCTGCAGCAGGAACCAGCTGCCATGAGGGTTAGGGTCAGGCTTCCCAGAACTGTAGAGCCTGCAGCTCCAGGGACACTGGGGCTGGAAAATGCATGCCCAGAGGATCATGGCAGGGCCCCAAGACTGGTGCTCCTACATCTTTCTAATGTGGACCAGCCGTGGTGATGGGGACCTCGGCCGCAGCGACAAGATGCCATTAGGGTCAGACGGTTGGCGATGACCTTTCTCTTTCAGTCAGAAATATAAATTGTATTTTTAGTACAGAAGAGGTGCTCACGTGTCACTGAACCTCTGGAGAAAGAGGCTCAGATGGGATCTCTCTTTTCTGATAATCCTGGAGTTTGTGGCATCTCTGGCCTTCCTTGCTCGATGGCTGGGGACTGATTTGTGGAGAGGGTGAGCCAGATTCTGGTTCTCTCTGTCTGTCTCAGATTAGGGCTATTTTTCCACAAATACCCCTCTAAAGAAATAGCTGTGTGGAGAATCTCTGCTAAATATCTTAATGGCACTTGAGGCTTGGGCTAGTTAGTGGCATCAAGTGAAACAAAAGCAACTCCCTGACAATAGCAGGAACCATTCCCATTGTGAGTGAAAATCGTTTTCAAACATGAAAACGCACCAGCTGGGTCAAGTAATGCTTATGGAAAATTCTCAGGTGTTACTTTGATATGCTCAGGGAAGGAACTTTAATTTAATGGGCCTCAGTTGAAAAGAACCAATCAAGGAACAGGGAAAAAGCTGAATGCCCAACATAAATACCTGCAGTTCCACCCAAACAATGCCATTGTTGGGCTGTAATCAGGAGAGGGCTTTCAGACAATGCCTGGAGGCGTCCCTTGCAGGTAAGGCTGGATGACTAATGCCTCGCGTGTATCTGGGTACACACATTCCTGTTTACTAATCTCTTGCTTTCTTAGTCATCCTCAAAAGACTCCTCAGAGCAGCACAGGAACGCCGGGCACTTTTTACAATAAGCAATGTTCTGTTTGTGATACAAGTTGCTGGATGCAGAATTCAACTTTGCTGTAGCTGTGGTTCGCTTGAATGATCTTGACCTGATCTTGAAGGGTTTGAAAGGCTAATCCATTCATTCCTATTCCAGACATACACAGATTAGGCTGCTGTTGAAACAACTTGCACTTTTGAAAATAGCAACAAAACTGCAATCGGCTTTGCATGTGTCTTAAATTTCCAGCCTGGAGAATGATACTGGCCTCTGTGCCCTTCCTTTGCTCCCTACCCTGAGGGGCACAACTGTGCTGGTCAGCCACAAGGCACTCTTTCTAGCCAGCAAATTCAGTAGCTGGAGCTTTCAGGCATGGCTGCTTCTTGGTTTCTAATTTAGGTACACTACAGTTTCAGTACAAGGTGAGCTGATGAGTTGTCCTCTGAGTGGGCTTCAAGTGCAGTTTATCTTGGTTCAACATTTACTTTCTTTTGCAGACTTTGAAACAAGTCTCTCAAAAAAAGAAAAGGAAAAAAAAATTCTTAAAAGCCTGGTGGCTCTGAAATAGCCACTTCTCATTTCTCCTTTTGGGTGTCAGGTGATAACAGAAATGTTTCACAGCCAGATCACGCACTGGGGCCAGTGGAGTCATGCTGGTGGGTGTCCACTGGGATACATCCACATACATCTGTGCAGATATTCCCACCTTCCCCCACACGTACATGCATGTGGGCACCTTCACCCAGCTCTGGGTTCCTGTGCTTAGCTGGTGAGTTCTGATTAGGGGGTTGTTAATTTTCATGTCGGTCTGTGGCTGCGCCTCCTGTGCTGTGAGCTGAAGGCGATGGTGTGCTGGGGAGCTGTGCACAGCCTACACGTGTGGGCGGATGTTTGTTTGTGCCTCTTACCAACCATGAAGGTCAGAGCCTTGACGGGGTGGTGCCTGAACTTCACTTAAACTCGGGAAGTAAAAATGCATTTGACTCAAGGAACAGGGTCAGTCTGGGGAGTGGCCATACAGAAGTGGGACCAGTTGTCAACTCCCCTGTGCACCTGCCAATGTAAACACATGTACAACCATTTATATACGTGTAGAACCATTATATATATCCTTTCCATGGACATGTGTATGTGCAAATTCACCTAATGCCAATGAGAGAAGCACATAATAGTTTGGGTTGGGAGGGACCTTAAACATCATCTAAAAACCATCTTAAATCACCGGACAGTTTCCTTGGGTAACAAGATGCTGCATAAATCTGTCCTGTGGTCCCCAGTTTGTCCAACTCCACCTGCAACTGGTTTTCTTTGAGACTTATTCCTTCCATGCAGCAAAACTATTATCCCAGCTGCATAGTGAAGACTTTGGTCCTTTTTTCCTCTGTGAGCAAAGAGAGGTCTTGGGAGGCAAGAGGCTTCCCTTCAGGGTGTCTGGGACTTTACAGGTGAGGATGCCTCGTGCAGGCAATAGACCTGACAGACTGTTGGGAAAAAGGTCATGGCCCCAGATTGAAAGGTTCTGGTAAGCTCCCATGGACTGCTGGCCAACCCCCTTTCAAAAAGGGGCATGTGAATAAGTGCCTGCCTCTGAATTGCATGCAAAATATTGTACTTTTGGATGTGTGTCTGCTATTGGACCAGCCACGGAAATGCACCACACCAAAGGAGAGCTCCTCCACGGTCACTCTTGACCTACGTGGGTGCCTTGCCCAGGCTGGGATGTCTTGAGGCTGTGAGTAGGGGAATTCTTCACAGAGCTGGAGATACAAAGGGTAATTCCTTGCTGCATATTTACAACCCTCACGGCCGCGTCGTGCCGGGCGGGCGGCCTATGCGGGCTGCATAAGGAATGAGTGCCTTCCCCGCCATCCAGTGAGATCCCGAGGCATTCCCAACCCGTGTCTTGACTTAAGACTACAGCAGCACGTCCTGCTCCGACCCTTCACGTGGGCTGCGTTACACTGACAAAGAAAAAGGCTTTTTGTATTGTCTCTGCCAGGCTGACCTTTAGAGTGTTTACTTTTCAATCAGCTTTAAGCAGGCGAGCTTGAACTCCCCGGCGTGAGCAAGTTCAGCGCCGGAGCGCTCTCGCCCAAACATTTGCCAAGATAACGCCGAAGTGACAAATAAACACGAGTTGTTTTTACAGGTGTAAAATCAACAGATCAAATGCTGACCCTGGCCGTGGTGGTGAAGCCTGGCCCGCGTTGTGTTTGAAGAATACCACTGCATCATTTACACTTGCAAACCCTTTGTAATCTTAATCTCTTTGTGGCTTTTATGTTATACTGGCCCCCCAAGGTTAAAGAAAGAGATTTAGACCTTAAACACAAATCCAGCCTTCAAGCTCTGGAATTATCTTTGCCTTTAAATGCAACTGATCAATGCCCATTTCTTTTGAAAATAAAACCCTTTTGAACCTTGAAAGCCTTCCACTGTTGAGCTATGTCTAAGTGCCACATGGGGAAATGGGCAGAAAAAAAGCCCATTTTTCCCTTAGTGCTTGCATTAGAGGTCCTAAAGTTCAGTCCAACGCAATCAATTTAATTGGCGCTAGCTCTAGTGACAAATTATACTGGTTTACACTCAAGTGTAGCACAGATTCCTCAAACGCTGGGAAAGAAGGGAGATACACTTCTTGGTCTCTACTTAAAGAGGGCAACAGTATTGGAAAAGGAGCACATTTAATTTATCACTGTCAGAGCAGGTGCAAAGTTTAATTCTAACTAAAAGCATTAAACAATTAACCCAGACAGTCAGGCCCTTCGGAAAACGCTCAGTTGCAGGGAACACATGGACCAGATTACCAATGGAAAAAAGTCATGGCTCCTCTTTTATTTAAATGAATATCTCCTACCACTTTAAAAAAGAAAAAAGGAAAGATGGAAAGAAAAAGGGAAAGAACTTCATAGTCTTCTGAAAACTAGTGAATAAAATCTTGGATAGGAAATTCCATCAGAGTGGCAGCAAATAGTTGTCTTTTAAGTAACTCATTGATCTTTCATACTCTATGAATTAGGGAATCTATAACCTGCTGATACCAGCTCTCTGTAATATTCATGCACGTGCTTTTCAAAGTGCCTGGCTACTGTTTTCTTCTGCAAGGTGAGGTGCTCCTTAGGCTGGATTTTATCCCTTTGGTACCTTGAAGAAACACAAGGGCTCTTTGCAAACCAGGCATGGCTTGCCCAGAGGCATTTGCAACCTGTGGCTCAATTTCATATAGGAGATTCCCCCAAATTAAGGTCCCATTGGAGAAAGCCAGTAAATCCATCCTTTAATCCTTCCTTCAATAGCAAAGTGTGGTCCCACAGTTATAGCAGATTGGTGCTGGTGTGAATTTAAACAATTCTTTGGCAGGTAAAAATAGTGTGGGATGAGGAGCAGTATAGTACAGGTAGTGCAGAATTTGGGACTAAAAATCACATTCTGAAGGACAACTGCTGAGTTACTCAGACGATGAGTTTGAGTTAGTTTTGAATCTATCTTTTATGCATTTATAGTAAAATCCATCTTTCCATGATTTAAGAGCAAGAACAGTCAGGTGTTTTGTCCAAAAGCAGCTCGTGTATTGTGAAGAAGGAAACTCTACTGAAGGGTTAACAAGGGAAGGGCCCAAATCCTTCTTTAGGGTCTCTGGGCATCCTCACTCTCTTCTCGAAGTGGGCAAAGATTCCTGTCATTTCTAGTGTGTTTTGTGTCGGTCTAAATTTGAATAGCCGAGGCAATTTAGAAGTCTGTCCTTTCTTTCTGTACCTTTATAAAATATGTGTCTGCGGAGGATAAATCGCTTCATTATATTCCATTATTTTGTGGATAACGTGCTGGTGATATCGAAACAATGAGAATAATAATATTGTTCCCACTCCAGTGCCATCAACAGATTCCCTCTTTCCACCGTCATTTCAGCATCATTACCATGTCTCATTGCTTAGACCTCAGGTAGCCAATTTTGAAGCAATTCATCCTCGCAAGAAATGCCAAATGCCCATGTCAGGCGCTCAGGCTGCATTTTCCAAACTCCCAGGTACAAAGCCATGCAGGCTGAAGAGCTTGGGTACTTATGATATTGTGTAACTAGAGCTGATGTGCTTCGAATGTATTAGCAATGTGACTTTTTTCCTTATTTTTTGAAACCTGCCAAGCATGCTGTTGAGCAAAGACTCATTTTCAGACATGCACGAACAGTGCAAACGGCTTGAAATTAGGTGAGATTTTTGCTTATGTATCTGTGAACGGGAATTTAACTCTGCAGTTTATAGAGAACTTATCCTTGAGACCTGGAGCAGCACAAAAGTGAGAAGTGTGTGATTTAAGTGGACTTTGTGGCTCCTGATGTGTGTTTGCATTTGTTCCTCATCCTTTTGGGCTTTGTTGAGGGGATGGGTGAGACTGGGACCATTCTGGGAATGGGTACGTCCCACACCAGTAGCTGCTGAGGGTGCAGCCATGGCTGGGGGCTCCCGGGAGAAAGAAGAAGGAAAATGCAAAAGCATACAGAGAAACTTTGCTGAGACATTTTCCCATTTCTTCCTTGCTTTCTTCCAGAGATTTTAAAATTGTTTTTATCCCTTAAAGTACAAACCATTTATCACAAACACCAACATGAATTTCCCTGCAGTAGGATAAACACTCAGCTGCTCCACTTATCGGAGTGATGCAACGTAAACAAACCCAAACCCACTGATTTCTGCAGCGAATCCTTCCTCTGGTAGGGGAGTGGTATTTCTGCGTTGCAATCAAGCTGGTGTTTATGCCTGCATCCTAATTCTGAATGACAGGATCCCACATGTACTTTTATACAGCAGAGAGATAAGGGGAGGCAGAGGGAGGAATACAAATGATGTGCTCAACAATGGTGCTGGCTTTTCTCTGTGTGGGGTGGGACAAGTGAGAGGCAAGGCAAAACCAGCTCTGGCTGTATCCTCGTGCAAACCATGAAACTTTAGGTCTTGTCTGCTTCAGCCTCTCCAAGGGCCAGGTTGGACCAGAGTGAGCCTGGTGGGGCTGTCCCACCAGTGAAAAAGTGACAAAATTGGGTTCTTTTATATCAGTTTTGTGTGTTGGCCTTTCTAGGGTTTATTTTCAAGGTTTTCCTTTCAGCTCTGAGGATGAGCAGCAATTACAATTAAAAACTTGAAGCTGTTTATAGTAACAGGACTCTAGAAGCTGTGACTTTTAAGAAAAGCATCAAATTTCCAGGCCTTAGATCCAAATTGTGAGAGCTGGTACAATCCTGTCCCCAGAATTGATGCTTATTGCTTCCTTCCTTTACTACTCCCAGGGTTTGAAAATGGGATGGGTTAGAGAGAGCAGGTAATTCCATTTCAAAGCAGCACCAAGATGCCAACAGGAAGGTTCTCCAGCTCCCACCATGGTGGAGCATGGAGTGTGATGCAGCCCACAGCACTCATGCCCTAAAGGATCTCTGGTGTGCTTGTTATTTCTTATTTCAGAGAAAAAGGACCTGGATTTGTTCTGACTTACACCACTGGAAGTTTTGTTGCATATTATAACCTTAAAATATAATTGTCTACAGCTTTTGACTCTTTCAGTCATAACAAAATAGTTGTAGCCACTCATTTGGCCCAAAATGAAAGTAACAATACAATAATAACAAAAATATTTTCACTATCTGTAAGTTACATTGTAACATACAAACTGAGTTTAGTAAACTGGAAAAAAACCCATCTTAAATTGTATCAAAATGGAAGGTGTTGTCCATATCCCAGCCAATAGCTTCAGGAGGTCAAATCCAAACACTTTTTTTTTTTCCCCTACCGCAACCTCTTAAACGCAATTTCTCATGAAAATATGGAATTTTCCTTGCAGTGGGAATCCTTTGCTTCTGTCATGAGACAAGGTGGGATCTTCTCTTCAGCGATACAGTCGTACGATCCCTTTTTTTCAGTGTGTCATGCCATTGCTCTTAATTTTAGGACAAGGTGATAAACTCCTCAGGTTTTATTGAACTTCCTCTTTTATTGTATGCAGCCTTTTATATCAGTTCTGCGTGTATCACTTTGCAGCTGGTTGAAATGTCTGCTTGTGTTGGTGCTCTGGGAATGAGGGAACATGGATGCAAACCCTCTGTGATGGGTTATGTGTCCACTTGAGGAGCGTTTGCTCAAAGCCCTGTCCTTGGGCCTTGAAATTGAGTAAAGCTATGTCCCAGAAACATGGTCCGCCTTGGGATGGTCAACAAAGCAGGGGAAAGGCTGAGAAGTCTTCCTTAAAGTGAAATAATAATTAAAAAAATATTTCCTAAATCTGTGAACAGGAAAGTATGCACCGGTCACTGTTCAATGCACGATGCTGCCCCATGAGATTCAGCCAATTCAGGCCATGAGTGGAGAAAATACTTAAGTGTGTCTTAAACTTGAGTAGCATTTGAATCCATATGTAAAATAGTTACTTCGGGGTCTCTGTTAAAATGAATATCATCAGGAGTTGGAGTCTCTGTGACTTACTGAGGGGGGGGTCAGGCACTGCTTTGCCCATCCCATCACAGTAAAGCAGATTTCCTTACGGTATCCTGGTGCAAGCCTGCCCTGGACTTACCTTCCTGAGGAAACACTTCACAGGGAGTCAGGAGGGCAAAATACACCCCTGGGTGCCAAACCTGGATGTGTCCCTGGCCTTTTGTCTAAAGTCTCTGTTTGGATTCTGTGAAGAACCAGGAGAGAAAAGGAGAAGCTGCTGGTAACGGCGAGCGCGCTATTTCCGGCGGAGAGTGGAAGGGGTTTTGTTGGTACGTTCTTTAAAAGCATGATCTGTTTTCTGCTGCTAGTTAAAGAGGGTAGTGGCAGTCTTTAGTGGCTGTGTCAATGTAGCCCATGTTATTATGTACAGATGTGCCAGCTGCAAGTAGGCATTATCTCTTTGATAGTGCTAAGCACTTTACAGTGGGTCAGAGGAGTGCAGCTCTCAACCAATAGATCTAATTGCAATCCTTTTATGTTCTCTATGATTGCAGGTTTCTCCAGCACTATAAACAAATAGTAATCAACTAAACCTGTTACCTCTGAGCAGCGATGTCACGATATGAAATATTAACTGTTCCAAATACAGTAATGATGGTTTAAAACTGTATTTGTTCTTGAAGGTAAAAAATAAGGGAAAAAACCAGGAGCGCTAGCACTGGCAGCATGAAGAGCCCTCTGGCTCCCTTTCATCTAATGAAAAATTGTGTCTGTATACGACATGTTTTATGTGGTCAAATACAGTGTAAATATTGTGTACATCTTTTGCTATTGCAACAACATATTAACAGCACCACAAATAATATCTACCTCCAAATCTACATGTTTTTTTAAGATACCATTATGTTCATAAAAGACAAACTTGTATCTTCGTACCTCAGGAAATACAAGACGTGGGCCTTGAGGCTGATGAGATAGAGTAGAGCTGAAAGAGGAGAAAGGCCTGGTTTTACCAATTTTTTCCCTTATCACAGGAAAATTTTTGTGGAAGATCTTTCTGTGTGTTTGGCTTGCTGGGATTTTGGTGAGGGTGAAAGGAGGAGTTATTTATGGAGCAGCCTTTTTAGTTTTCTTTAAACTGAGAAATGTCAACTCATGTTTGCAAGCTGGACAGTTTTGCGTTTTGGACAAGTCTGATTAGGAAATGGGTCCCAGGGACCTGATCCTGCCCATGTTATTGAGCTCTCTTGAGCTGCAAAGACTGGGCTTGGGCTGGCTCCTGATAATTCCCCACTTGGCCCAACCCCAAAGGGCCTCAGAATTAATGAAACCTTTTTTTTATGGTGTAGCTGGTGGAGTTTGAGGGCGTGTGCGTCTGCACGATTTAATTTACTGGTGTGGTTACAGAGACATGGCTTCAGGGAGGTGGTGGTCCTTGGATGCACGTGAGGTGTCCGTGGCTTAGACATCAGCTCCTCACGTGCCACAGGAGCCCCTGGAAACAGCCCGAGCATCTGGAAGCACAGAAATGGGCCTTTCCACGTAAATTGATCACGAAGGAGAGTTTATGAAATTTTTCACGGTTTGGGATTTAATCAACTCTGATCGATGCAGCCCTAATGCAAGGTGAACTTGTTGATCTCTTCCACTGGAGGGTAAAAAAAGCCCACAGAAAAGCCGGGGCCGTATGTGCAGGCTGTGTTTCTTCTTGCTCCCATGCTGATGCAAAGCGAAGTAATTAGCAGAGCATTGAGGCTGCTCATTGTTGCTCATACAGAGGCATAAATAACCCAACCAACGCCTTCCCACCCCCACCTGCATCTGTCTGGCTCCCGGTGTGCCCCCCCTTTTGTCCCAGGGGCATCCCGGGCTGACCCCCCGGTGCCCGGCCGAAGGGGGTCAGTGTGAGGCTGGGCTTTGTGCCTTCTCCACGCCCCCAGCTCCCACTCATCCGGGGAGTGAGAGATGGAGATTGGGAATTAAAATGTCTTTAAAAAGAAAATAAGCTTTTGTATCAGCCAGCTGGCGAAAGGATAAAGGACTGTGCTCACAAGATGCAATCAAAATTCAACAGTGTTTTATTAAACATGTAATATTATCAAACTAAACAAAAGAGCCCTCAATGGCTGGGAATACAATGCAATACAATTTATTTTATTTTTTTTTTCTATGGTGTCATTCATACAAAAGTGTCATTGAGCATTCGGCTCCCAGTTACGAGCTGCACATGCAAATACCAGTACACGTGGTGGGCCAGACAGCGGAATCCAATGTGTGCTGCAGGTAGGTCACAGAACATTCCATTTTTTTTTTCTGGATAACTCCTGCTAATGCGCAGGAAGAAGGGGTGGCTTGCAGAATTAGCCAGGCAAAGGAGCCAAGTTTAACTGTCTGCTGAGGACAGTACCTTGGTGAGTACACAGTTTTTCAGGTGATTTCCTCTGAGCCAGCCCCACTTGCAGGCTCCTTCTCCTGTGCCTCACCCCACAAGCAGCAGCCGATTTTGCTCTTTATGTTGATTTTTATATTCTACTCTCTGTTTATTATCCTAGTTCCTGACGAAAGTTGGCCATTAGCAGATAAAATGCTGTGAACAAAACTGAACAAAGCATTTAGATATCCCTCTGCTTCCATAGTTTTGTACCAGTGAAAAGACACAGACCCAATGTAAAATCTGGGAATTTGGATCAGGCCTAGGCTCAGGACACAAAACTGCTTTTGTCTGACAGGTTTTGGGGACTCCTGTGAATGGGAGAGCAGAGCGTGGTGAAGTGAGGATGCTGGAGCCCATCTCCAGGTCCTGGTGAGGTTCTCATGCCGTGAGGGTGCAGGAGCATGGGCTGGTAGGGCCAACACATCCATCCCACACTCTTAATCCCACCTTGAGTTAGGTGTAAAGGACAGCTTCAAGTGCAAGGCAGAGGTGAATCAGTTATAATTATCTCCAAAGAGCGATCAACAATTAAATTGCATTATTAACTCTGAATCTCACTGGAAATATGTGCTATCTTTCTTTTAAGTACCTGAGGTATAGCTCTTCCCTTGACTATATTTACTTGGTGAATTTTGGTCCCTTAAAGGACTGGCAGCTGAACAATCTATCAATTAAAAGGAGAGGGGGGGGGGGGGGAAATTGTGCCTGGCCTCCATCAGCTCAGCCAAGCAAGTTGGTGTAAAGGTGTTTGTGAACAGCAGCCCGGGAGCAACTCGTCTGCAAAAGCTTTTCTTCCCTGAAGAACCACAAAGGCAGAGCAGCATGGAAACAAAACAAAAAAAAAAACCAAACCAAAATCACTAAGAAGCCCTAACCTTGTAACACACAGTTTTTGCTAAAAATATATATTAATAATATATTATTGAGCGGGCATAGATGAAGAAGGCCAGGGAAAGCGTAAGCAATAAGAGTGTGAGCAAGGTCAGTGTTCCTTGCCCGAGGACAGCACAATCAATAAGAGCTGGTCAATACCTGCTTTATTACTATACTCCCACTCCGAGCAAAATCATTTTTAAATTAAGAATATATTTTGCAAAACTGAATTAACGATATTGAATATTTTGCTCTTTGATATGACTAGCCTTCAAAATCAAATTATTAAATATGGAAAAAAGCATACTGGTTCAGCTAAGGATTTTTTTTTTTGTCGCTGGAAAGGAAGTGGATGGTTTGTGATTCCCACTTGTACCCGGGCATTAAATTACGCTGGATCCTGCCCCAGCCTTTCCTCGAAAGGTGAAATGCAAAGATACTTTGTTTTGTTTCCAAATGGCTCCTTTTTGCTTTGGAGATGAAATACTGGTGGAGAAAGCTGAGCGTGTAAAATGGAGACTGGCAGTAAACTCCCGCAGAAATGGAGATGTTTGTCTCTCTCCGGTTCGGCCCATCCTAAAACCGCACATTTTTGTGAGCCATCCCCACCTTTTCTCCTGCCTTCCCGGGCTTCCCAGCTGATTCACTCGGAGCATGTATTGATGGTGTTAATTTGGAGCTGCCGTGAAGGCTTGCTGCAGGCGGGTTACTCAGCGAGGCAGTATCAAAGGGGGAGACATGATCCGTCCCTGCTCCCTGGGGCACGTCTGCTTTGGCTGGGCTGGATTGTGCCAGGTCGCTCCCACCTCTTGCTCCAAAGTTTAGAGCCTGGAGTAACTTGAGCAAATCTTGTTTCATTGCGTTAAAATGATTACAGGGGTTTAGGATGGCCATTTATCACGCTGAATTTTGCTTCCTTTGGAGGGAAGGGAAGAGGAGCTCTTTTATTTAGCTGTATCTGTGTTTTGAAGGCTTAGCTTTGGTAACCTGGGTGTGAGCTTTGCAAGGACACTGTCAGTGCCGCAGTGAAGCCATGGTGCTGTGAGAGGGAGGGCAGTGGGTGCTTAGTGCAGAGCAGCTGGCTTTTGGAGATTCCATTACCAACATCTGGCCTGGGAATCTTGGTCTGGTGTCCAGATGTATGGCTCAGGCTTGGAAAGGTGATGTCAGGGCTTTTTTCCTGCAGGAAAATGCTGATAATAGCCAGTGGCCAACCTTGTCTCCTGCAGCAGGGTCTCAGAGACGTTGCTCCTCTCCTCTCCTGTTGCCCTCCCCAGATCCCCCCAGTGCCTCGCTGGTGTCTGCCACGCACTCCCTTGGTGATATTTGTTTGCAATAGTTATCAGTTGCTGGATGCAGGTAGGACATGAGATGGCAATTTCCCCTGAAGTCGAGAGATATTGAAAAGACTCAGGCCTTTAGGGTTGTTGGCTTTTTTTTTTTTCTTACAAGTTTTACTCTTTTATTGTTTGCTGCTTGACTGCTTCATCTGATTCTCTTTAAAACATTTAGACATGATTCACCCAGGGAAGATGGAGAGCTTTCTCCCTAAAATGTGTCCTGGCTCTTTGAGCATCAAGGGGTAGCTGGATGCTTGAGCTCCAAATCAAAATCCCTCGCTTTTCCTTGTATTGATTGAAATGCTGTAAAATACATTTCTCTTTCAAAGGACTGATGCTGCCCCTCTTTAAGAGGACCAGGTTGCCTTCAACCCCAGCAGCTCCACAGGGGTGGTTGTCAAATTGATGAAGCCTGTCATGCAGTTTCTGTGGCTGCTTAAACTTATCTGGTATCTCCAGGAGGACATGGGAGAGATTTAAGCCAGCAGCTTTTAACCAATACAGGGACTTCTGATGGACGGGGATGGGGGCTTAAACCCAAATTTTGAAGGTGAGAGGTTTAAATTCACGTCACCTCTCCTCTGCATCTCTAAGTCTCTAGGAGCATTTGTGTTTATGTTCTTTTGGGGGCACTGAAGCCCTGGCCTGGGTGTTGCTGGTTGCATTTGCAATTCAGGAGGGCGTGACTGCGGTAGTGGCTCTGACAGAGCAGCCGCCTCTGCTCAGCCTGACATCCCAATTGGGGAACTCTGCCTTAATTATCTCCAGGGTAAAAGAAAGGTAAATGACTTCCCAGCTTTTGACAGCACCACCATGACAGAGTCCTGTCCAAGTGGATCCATCCATGCCCATCTTTTTCCCTGCTCATAGGGATTTTGTTGTGTTCGCTGGTTCAGGGCCGGGTGAGGGGAGCGCCCTTATTGTCCACCACAGGGTTGTGTAGTAGCAGGAACACCAGACTTTTAAGAAAAGAAGGCTCCAACCATTTGTAGTTGTTTCTCTTGCAAATTCAGAGGAGGGGGGGAAGGATCTCTAGAAGTCATATGTCGAGTTCCTGATATTGGGATGGTTTAGTGATGCCCAGAACGTCCTCCAAGGGTCTTTGTAGGGAGGACTGATACCCCTACTTTTTTCCTCTTGTATAAATTTGGTGGACATGTAGCAAGAATGCATTGAAACAGGTTCTAATGACACTTTTATTAGCAATATAGGGGAAGTCAACGTATATTAAACAATTCAGAGGAAAAAAAAATCTTTATCCCATCTCAGCACTTCACCTTCAGTGCACTCCCTTTGGAAAAATCAAAAACTTGAATCCAGGGTGATCTCTGACATCCCTGACCCCAGCACTGTGCTGGGACAAATTTTATCTGTTTGCTTTGCTGCATTCTCAGGGGTTCCCCTGCGTGTTGGGTGTTGTGGAAGGAATGGGTGGCTTATCAAGCCCTCTGTCCCTCCTGCTTCAGAAATGTAACTTGGCCTCACCAGATATTTCAAAGCGAGTTATCAGAGGTTGACTGGAGGGTTGATAGGAGATCAAGACAGTTGAACCTTGGGAACAGAGGGGGAGGAAGGAGGAGTGTTATACAAAAACAGTTAATGGCAAAACCTAAAAGGTGGAATTTGTGAAATGCCTGGGTTTTGTGTGTTGGATCAGGGACCCCTTAGCTGCAGCACTGCAGTGAGTTACTCTGATCCCACACATCCCTGCTGCCTCTGTTGGTGTCATGCTGCCTCCAGCAAGCATGCACTGGCCTTGGCCATCACATCCCAGCTCTAGTGAGGCTCTGCTGGCACATGACCTGCATGGAAAAGCTCCTGCAAGCACTGGGAGTGTGGAGAGGGAAAGGCTTAAGACTTTAAATAAACTTGATGCTAAGTCAAAACCCAAACAGAAGGAGGGTGAGGGGGGAGGAGCTCGGTAAACAGCCTTGTTCACCCTTACATATATTTCATATGTGGCAGTTAATGGCAGTGGTGAACAGCATGGAAATACACCTTCCAAAGGGCTTGATCCACTCACGCAGGATGGAGGGCACCCGACCACCCTGACAGGGAAATATCCACACCGGTGCTCTCCATTTTATTTTATTCTTTCTGAGCATGTCAGGAAAGGATTCAGGAGAAAACCAATGGGTTGCATAAAGAAACCTCTTTCCAGAGGCATCCTTTAATTCACAGGGAGCATGCGCTGCTGCACTCGCTTGGTGGGACACCTGCAATCTTTAAGGCCCAATTAGTCTTTTCAGAAGTACGATGTCGGAGGGGGAGAAACTTGACCTTCTGGGGCCGGTAGAAAAAAACAAATCTTCCCTTTGATTGCCTTTGGTTGAAGCTGGGAGGGAGGTCGTGCCTCCCCCTGTGGCGCAGGGCAAGGGCTGTATCGACAGAGTCGGCCCCGTTGTGTCTGTGAGCCGGTGCAGGTGCGAGCCGTGGACAAGCAGGTGTTTGTACAGAGGTGACCTTGAGCACGGGTTCTTGACCTGCCCTTTCCTCCTGACTCCTCTTGCCTTGAAAAAGGGCTGGTTTCGGGCTGTGGCGTGCCTGTGAGCTTTCTCTGTATGTAAAAATATCATTATTTAGAGAGCTCTCTTAAGGGCTTCTCTTGCAAGATGCTTTTTGATAATGGGAGAGATGTAGCTGAGGTGCTGACTGAGTCGTTTTAAGAGGGTTCAGTTCTGCAGAGATTTTTCATCCTTAAAGGGAATTTATGCCTTTAAAGAGGTGAAAACAAGCTACTCTGTGTTTGGAAAAAGGCATGGCTGGGGCAGGTTTTATCTGGGGAGGAATCTGGGCCTGTTTGTGAACAGACTAATGTAAACCAATTTGGAATGGGGGGGACATGCTGGGTGAGCGGCTGGGCGAGCTGCTGGGCTCTCTTAGGCGAGGCATCCTGGGAAACTTAAGTAAATTGTAATTTTCTAATAGTGTTAATAACCTCTTAATCACAGCAAGGAAAAACACTTCTTTAAAAAAAAAAAAAAATCTATATGTGTGTGAGTGTGTCCAGGCAAACTTTTCCATGTGAGCATCACACAGATTTCCCAGGCCACCATCCTGGTCTGCCTTCTCACCTTAATCCTCTTCTGCAAGTTTGCCTCCTCCTTAATTTTGTGTGTATGAGAGTTCATGTTTGTGTTGACTCGAGGAATAGGGCAGGATATTTTCTGGGAGAAGCCAACAGCTTTGTGCTCCTGCAGCAGGTCGTGCATCAGCCTCCATGCCCACCCTGCCCACCCGAGTGCCCTCGTTTTACAGATGGGCAAACTGAGCAGTGGGCAGGAGATTGTGAGGGGACTCTATAGGGGAGCCTGTGAGAGCAGGAGGTGACATTCCCGAGTCCTCCTGCATCACTTTCATGCCACTTTCTCTGAGTTTTGTGGGAGTGTGAGCTCCACCACGTGCTCCCAAAGCCAGCAGAGGAACCAGAAACAAAGGCAAGGCTGAGCAGGGAGACGCAGAGTTGCAAAGAGGCTACTGGTGAGTTACCACAGCGTGAGCTCTCGCGTTAATTAACATCCTCATTAATGATCTGGGATAAGGAAAATACTTGCAAATGATATCAAATGGGGAGGAGCTGCAAATATGGGAATGATACAGGGAGAACTGAAATATGAGAAACATGAGTAAAAGACAATGGGAGACTTAACATGGAAAATGCTTGCAGCCACTAGAATACAGTTAGAGCTCCAATGAAGCCTTAAGATCGTCCTGGAGTGATGGGAATTTGCAGGGGGATCTGGCAGCAAAAGGAGGGTCCAAACATGTTGGAGCTTCGAGTGGATGATGTTGGGGGCTGAAGGGGCTGGTTGATGTGGGCACAGTGTGACTTGGGAGCACAAAGAGGGAAAGGAAACTGAAGGTAAATTACAGAGATTTGCATGAAATCACTGAATGTTGAGAAGAAAACTCCCTGATGGAGGGATGGCTGAGATTGCTGAGTTGTTGATGGGATGAAGTGGTGGAGGCTCCATTGCTTTGTACACTCACAGATTTGAAGCTAAAGAGGAGCCCTTTGATCACCCCGTCTGACTTTGTGTGTAGACTCTGGGACTTCATACATTTATACTGAACCCAGTGACTTGAGTTTCAGCTGTGACCAGGAGACATTTAAAACCAGACTGGGTGATCTACTAGGAATAGACAGCAGTCCCATGTTGTCAGGGACGTGTCAGGTGATCTCAGGGGTCTATACAGACCCTGTCTTTTCAAGACAAAATGTGAATGTGAAGGTTGCACAGAGACATTTAAACTCACATGGAACCAGACTTCGTCAACTCCAAGTAAGAACCTGAAGACCAGAACTCCAAATGGACCTGAAGACCAAGGCCTGTGTGGTGTGCAGCAGTTGAGGTTTTCACTTTGCTTGGAGGGAGATCATTGCTTGGAGTTTGTCAGCCAAATTGCAAAACTTCTCTGGGTAATACTGTGTGTGTGAAGGTCTGCCTCAGGTGGTGCCAGGAGTAAACTTTGTCCTATGTGCAGACCCGCAGTGTGTGCACAAGTACAGGCAGTGTAAAGGGTTGCAGACGGGGTCTGAGGAAAGTCCAGGCTGTATTGTCATTCCTGTCAGATTTAGCCTTGAAATCCCATTGTTAAACAAGCATATCTCTGCCTGAATCTGTTGCAGCCTGTTTTATTTTTTGTTTGAAGAGTTGCTCTGTGGGTGATGCCGAGTTACAGTGCACTACCTTCCACAGATAACGGGAAGGAAAGAGAAGAGATTAAGGGGGACGCACTCCTCACAAACCAAAATATTCTGAAGAAATCTTAATTGAAGTGGATTAGCAACAAGGACATGCTTTGTATGTGTGTGAGCACACACACATAGATGTTCTGGGGATAAGAAGGGGTCAGATCTGGACTCTGAAAAAAGAGTTTTCCACTGATTCCTAATGACTTAAGGCAGATCTAAGCAACACCAGCTGGAACCAGACAACTTTGGCTCCAGAATTAGTGTAGATAATTTATCACAGCAGTGCTTGAATAATAAGACTATTGCCGCTTTATTATATCAGCCAGTGTCATAACCAGATAGAAAAGTTTAATATTAACAAGGGGAGCTGCCTTCAGTAAGCGTATGTGAGAGAGCAAGCATTCTCATTTTTAAAGCCTGTGTGTACTAAAATGTCAGTGTCTTGACCTCGGGGAGAAGAGTTCGTTACAAAAAAATACAAATACAAAGTAAATAGTCTCTCTGAAAGGTTTATTTAATCTGTTTCTCTTCCTGCCCCGATTTTTCTTAATGTATTTAAAACTTAATATTTACTCTAGCAAAACAAAATCTATAAAATAGTTTTTGCAGGCTCCTAAATAAGTAGTAGCAGCTCAGCCGGAGCCAGCCAGTAAGCACTGCGAAATATGCATTGTAGAGACATTTGAAGTTGTCCCCAGTGGACAATTTGCACCGTTCAGTGTTAAAAGGCTCTATTTCAGTGCTGCAGAAAGCCCCCCAGATCCCCTGACTAGGCACGGGGAGTTTACAGATGATGTACTCCACTCAGCTGCCTTGTAGTTTCAGGGCTTAAATGGCTGGCAGGGCAAAGAGGGGATAGTTAAAACTCTCGAGCTGCTAAAATGGAAAAGTCTTGTAAGATTTTATGGGAGACGGAAAAAATAATTTTTGAAGGCTAAATGTTGTTGGCTTGACCAAGTGGATGGGCAGGGAGCTGGGGCTGGGAGATGTGGCACAGGGGGTACCTACCAAACATCAAACCTCCCCTGAAACATGAAAATGGGTGAAATTTGTGCAGCCAGGCAATGTTGCAGGCTGTGCTATTTCCTCCGGTTGAAAAAAAAAAAATTACTCTGCTTCAGAAATGTGTCTGACAGCAGGTGCTTATACAGAAGGTGTTTCTACCCATTTTTACCACAGTATTGAGTTCTCTCTCTGGAAGTTTGGCTTTGGTGTCTTCCACCCTGAAGGTTAGGAGGGAAGGGAGCAATTCCTCTAATTTTCACTGGCAAAGCATGCCAGCGTGGGAATGTGCTGTGTGTCCTGGTGTCCATCTGTCTGCTCCTCCTCGGGGGGCCAAACACTGCCGCTAATGTGTTTCAGCTCCACGTGTTTCAGGTGCTCTCTGCCACCCAGGACACCCTCTCCAGCCCACATTCCCTGTGTCCAAATCCCTTTTAGGGGAAAAATAGAATGATTTTAGCTCTTCAGAGTAAAGCAGACCTAGCTGTGCTACTCATGTCCCGCCACTGTCAGCTGGTGGGGAAATCAAGAGTGTGAGAATTCATTTTTCTGTTTATTTTCTGTAAATCATCTTAACTTGTTTATCCACATCTTCCTGTCACTTTGTGGTGGTTTTATGGCTTGAGAAGTTTGTGGGTTTGTTTGGTTTAGGGTTTTAATTTAGGGGTTTTGGCTTGAGAGGTTTATCTTTGCGTGGCTGGAATTTTGGTTTAGGCCTGGCACAGGGTTTTGGTGTTTATGTTGATTTTTTTTTTTTTATTTTTTTTTTTTTCTTTTTTTTCCAATTGAGAAATTGCACGTAGGTTTCTGACACTCTGAAGAAAACTTGTAGCCTCCTGTTGTGCACAGAGAAATGTGCTGAATTCAAAGAAGCTCCTTAGACTGTCTCTTTTGCTGGAGTTTACACAGAATTTCCCATTACCACTCTAGGAATGATCAACGTACAGAAAATATATACTTTTTTCCCCCCCCTCTTTTCACTAAAAAGACTCTGAGTGCTATCTGAGCTTTTTTTGCCAGCTGGTTAGAAAGAACCCTGCAGGGGGACAGAGGTATGAACACAGAAATAAACTCCAACTTGTATTTTGATTCTTTTAATTTTGAAATTGTGAGTTATTTCCTGCAGGCAGGAGGGTGGACACTGCCTCCAGCACCTCGTTTGCTGGAGAGAATTGAGAGCATTTGGTTTTATCAGCCGCTGGCATGGTAATGAGCCTATTTCTATTGAAATTGGCTCATTACTATTCATTTTTGCTGGCTCTCGACCAACTCATGAACCGCTTTTTGATTTTCAGGGGAGGAAAAAAAAAAAAAAAAATGTAGGGAGCTGGTCCCATCCATCGATAGATGTGGCAGTGTGAGGATGTGCTGGGCGAGTGCCGGCACTGTGACCCTCTGGCACAGCTCAGCCCTGGCCTGTGCCACCACCTCTCCATCCCCCAGGCCCTGGGGTCCCTCCCCATCGTGCCAAGCAGTGGGATGGGGATTGTGAAGATTCCAGCAAGGATTCATTCTATTTACACGTGACCTGACCAAATGAGAAGTTGGGTTTTGAGAGGGGATGGGTCCATATGAGTATTGAAAGGCTGAGGGAGCACCTTCTTATGTCCTATATGCTTTGGTGGGCTGGTGGTTTCTGTTTGTGGGGTTTTTGGCAACTTGTCAAATTATGTTATTCAAGTGTATTTAGTGACATTTAAGTGGTCTTTTTCTTATTTTGAGCAATGTGTAAGTTCTCTCTCCCTCACACACACATACACATCTCTGGGAAATGTTTTAGCACCAGTAAAAATCAAAACTCAGATCTTTGAATGGCTGGCTGAAAAACATCTTTCTTCAGAAATGACTGAGCATGTATTAATTATATATGAATGCAATTTTATCCCTGTTACCAGTTTGAAAAAACTCAGCCAGGCTCTGCCACCTGTACTCACATGTGACTAAAATGCCATTAAACTGTTTTGGCTTGTGAAAAGAAGAGATTTCTTGTGCAGACAAAGACCCACTGGGTTTGGGTGCATCTTTTTCTAGATACCTGGCATGATACTGGAACAAGCATCATTTTCAGGTGGGTTGTGTGCAGCCACTTCTGAAATGACCTTTCATCACTGACTGCTTTATAAAATTTTACTCCTGGTGTGAGAGAGAATTTTTTGGCAGAGAAGCACCAGTGTTTAATGCTATATATGCTTAGACACTTTCTTTTTTTTTTCCAAGATAGTTCCCCTTCAAATTAAGAAATGAAAAATGCTAACAGCTTGCAGTTGAATTGTCTGTATTTAATACTGCTCTCTATGTGCTTCTATGGCATACAAGAAAGGAGAATGTTTATTTTCTCCTATGATTCAAAAAATAAAAGTTGAATTGACTACATTTTAAGCACCAAAAACTGGAAAAATAATAGGCAGATGATGACTTCTATAAAGCAAACATTGTCCTCCAGGTAAAACAATGAATCAAGACCTACAAAATATTTACAACAATTGCTGATACATCTTCAAACTTGCACCCTTTTGCACACAAAAAACTGTCTGCTTTTGTAGAACTCCTCACAGGTTAGTTTTGTTTGGTTTTTTTTCTTTCTACTGGCCTGAAAGTACATCTTCTCCAGAGCAAAAAAGCACCTTCAAAGTTTGGATACAAGTTGTTGCAGACTTTTGGAATTATTAACGGTGCTGTTACAATCACTGGTGGAGGGAAGCGACTTGCAGCGCCTGTAGGAGAACTTTCACAGTCCTTTGAGGAAACAGTTTTAGGTTTTCCTTTATGTCTGTGAAGCTTTCTTTGCTGGAGGAGTTGGCACAGTCTCAAGAGTGTCTCTTCACGTTTCCATCCCTCTGCCCAGTTGCTCAGGCTGGCTCTGAGGTACCACAGCTGGTCCAAACCCTACCGTAGGTGGGGGCCTCAGTACAATCTTGTAAAACCTTTCATCAACTTCTGTTGGGTCATAACAAATTAAAACAGCCTAACCCAGCTTTTCATCTGAGTGTCTCAGGTCAAGTGTATTTACTTCTGTTTGTTTATTTTTAGAACTTTAAATAATCAGCTTTATTTTTGTTGCAGTAAACTGGACAGAAGTGATCTGTTATCATGGGCTGGAGGGAAGTTACAAGAGTGGCAGATGTTAGTCTGTGCTCATTATAGAGCTGGAGTTTAGGTTTTCACTGTAAAGATTTTACATTTAGAATTAGAAAAAAAAGAAAAAAGGTTCCAAATTCAAATCATCTTTGTCTTACATTTCACAGATTATCTGGGCAAGTCAGCAGACTGTTTGTGGTTGGTAAAGTACTGAGATGTTGTTTCAGGAATGGAGATCAGTTGAACGACAGTTATAAATAGACCAATTGACACAGTCACATCTCATGTCTTCCTGCAATTCCCTAGCATGGAAAACGGATGATGAAATGGAGGAAGCATTGCAAAACCCTGGGTTACTTGGAATTGGAAGAGTATCCAGATCCAGCTGACTGGCCCTAGCAAAATAAGTGATAAAGATGTAAGGCAACCATGAAGCCGAAACAGTATTGGTCCATGATTTGGGAAAGCTTGGAAATGGCCTTTAGGAGACAGACAGGAAAATGGGATATCCCGGGAGACATTAGAACACATGTAGTGTCACAAGTAGCAGAAGAACCCATGAATCCTGGGTGGTGATGTGAAAAAATGATGAGGTGTGGTGATTTTTTTACAGCATCATTTTGATCGTGACCTTTTGGTACCACGTGAATATAAATATCCTTTTACACCACGGTGTTTTGACTAATTCCTTAGCTCTGCTTTAATTCTCAGCAACATACCTCAGTTTGTGGTGGAAACAAGCTCCTTTAAGGTTATCTTCTGGGACCTCTTGCTTGAAAGGAATGAAGTTTGTTTCTCTGAGCAAAAAGAAGAGCTGCTCAGGCTCAGTACTCGACTGGGGGTGATGCAGGACTGAAGAGCCATGGTTGGCTCCATGGGCTTAGGGACAAGGCAGGAGAATCATTTTAGGTGCTCTGAGAAGTCTACAGTCTACATGGATTATATGGACAAGGAGGAATGCTGGCTGTACTGGGGCAGAGCTTTGCCCAGGCTGAGCTCAAAGTACTCTGGAATCCACCTTCCTAAGAGAAGTGAAGTGTTTTAATCTAGAATATTGTTTAGGCTGGAATTGGCCTTCAGTGGCAATGAAAGGGAGTTTTTTGCTCTTTAGGAATAAATTCTTTCCAGTGTCTGGTGGCTCTGGGCTGGATAGACCTAGGGAGGAGCAAAGGGAAAAAAAATTATGCATGTAATCAAACTGCATAGGAATTGTTTGAAATGGTCTGAGAGGGCATAGGCAGCAATGATAGGATGAAATGGCAAGGAAAACTTATGTTGAATATTATAACCTCCTAACAGAAAGATACATTAGACTAAGGAGGAGTATCCCAAGGGAAATGGTGGAAGCCCCATTGCTTGGATAATTTCTAATTAAACTAGACAAAGCACTTGAGAATATATTGTAAGGGAAAATCCTGTAATGGCAGCAGGCTGGACAGGGTGACCCTACAGGTCTTTTTCATTTCTAATTTCTATGATTCACTAATGATTAAGTAATTCACAGATAAACTAAACATCCGTATTGCTGGGTCTTATCCGAAACTCACCTCACCTATCAACCTTTTCAAATTTACCAATTAATAGTTAATTAGTTAATGTTTGTAAAGTGCTTTGAAGATGAAAAGTGCTAAGTGCTAAGTATTATTAGAGAAATAGGGATAGATAAACTCATTTTACTTAATTTTGAACCCACTCAAACACTAACGGAGGGCTCAAAATTCAGATCCAGACTTGAGCATTATTGGGTTTGCCTGCCTTGTGGAAGGACTTTATGCGAGGTTGTTATGCTGTGATTAAAATACAGTTATAATTTTGCTAATGCACTTATCACACATTGCTATATATGGCGCAGCAGTTCTAATCCTGATAGAATGTGCATGGAAAGCTATTGTCCCTGTCCTCACACAAGCTGCCATGTACAAGACAAACACTTTGCTTGGTAAGGGAGGGCAAGCAGCACAGAGAATATGAAAGCTGTTTTCTCTCACGGCTTTTACCAGGCCAGTTTATGTTGGGTTTTTTGAGGGGTTTATTTAATAGCGTCAAATGAATGAGTTAATATTAAGGGGGGAACTTCACTGAGAATTCCCAAATGATTGTATTTTAAGTTGTCCTTATGCCTGTTCTTGCAAGCTGTTATTGGAATGTGCTGTGGTCTGAGCTGTGACTTTTGTCACTCAGGAAGTGGCACAGTCTCTGGTGTGACAGAGGTGGCATCTGATGTGCCCAGGGTGCTCAGGGATGCAGTGAGGGTATGGGTATGAATGACCTGCAGGAAGGTGAGACTGTGGGTGAAACACAGATTAAAGCAAATTGGGGGAATCCCAATCCCGCCTGCCTGGAGTAAAGCAAAACCAGAATGACTTCTCTTGGATGAAAGAGAAAAAGATTAGGTTTTGCTTTTATTTTTGAAATGAGACAAAAATAATAAAATAACAGTTTATGTTCAGAAACTAAGAGCTGTAATGTAGAGATAATCATTTCAGTAAGTTCTGGTCTGAACAGAGGACCGTGAAGGTGATTAGAGGAATGGAGCACCTCTCCTGTGAGGAAAGGCTGGAAGAACTGGGATTGTTCAGCCTGGAGAAGAGAAGGTTGTTTTGGGGTGATCTAATTGTGACCTTCCAGTACCCAAACTAGCCGACAGGAAACATGGAGAGAGAAAATTTACAAGGGGCTGAAGTGACAGGACAAGGGGGAATGGCTTCAAACTGAAAGTAAGTAGATTTAGATGTCAGGAAGAAATTCTTCCCTGTGAGGGTGGTGAGGCCCTGGCACAGGTTGTCCAGAGAACTTGTGGATGCCCCTTCCCTGGAAGTGTCCAAGGCCAGGTTGAATGGGGCTCTGAGCAACCTGGGATAGTGGGAGGTGTCCCTGCCCATGGCAGGGGGTGGAACTGGATGAGGTTTAATGTCCCTTCCAACCTAAACCATTCTGTGATTCTATGATAGACTGGGTCCATGTTGTCTTTCCATTGCCTTTTGCAGGAGGACTTCTCCCCTTGTCCCTGCCTATCCTATCCCTGGATATTCCTAGGAAATAATTTTCAGGCTTTCAAACACAAGTTTGTGGATCAGTATCTTAAACAGAGCAAACAAAGCAGTTCCAGGTGGAGCTCCCTGATGCCAGGGCACACAATCTGAGAGCACAATAATGATTCGGGGAATAAACCCACGTGGTTTGAGGTAGGTTTGCTCATTGCAGTGCTGGAAGAATAAATCTTAGATATCTAATCCTCAAATGAATAATCACAATGAATGAGTAATTTATAGGTTCAAATGTGTTGAATCAAAGCACTCATGGAATAATTTGAAAAGGCACACGCTTGTGTGTGAATCGAGGTTTCCCCTGTCTTTGGGATGTGCTAGAAATAGGGAATGACAGCAAATATTTTAATAGGGATGTCAAACAGGTGATAAAGCACGAAACTGAAGAGCAAATATATATATATATGGTTTGGGCCTGGAAGAGCAATCCAGGGACCTAAAGGCTTCTTGATGCAACTTCAATATTATTATAAGACTTCGGGTTATGTTCCTGAGAAAAACAAAGAGGAGGTTTATGGTGAGTGGGATTAATCCGAGCTGGATTTATAAAAGGTAGATCATGCCAGAGTAAGATGACATCTCTCTCTGGTAAAATAACAGATTCCTGGGACAAAGGAAATGCAGGAGATCTAATCTGTCTGGACATCAGTGAAGCACTTGATAAAGTGCCACATGGGAAACATCTAGTTAAGTGGGAAGAGATGGGCCTTCGTGTGAGAGTGGTGAGGAATGGCTAAAAGGGGAGACAGCAACAGATTGTGAAAGGGGAAGCATAGGGCAGGAGAAGGGCTCATTAGCAGAGCTCGTCAAGGATCAGTCTGACTCATCTTATTTAACATTTTCATTAATGACCTTGGAGCATAAATTAGGAATGTGCTAATGAAATGTTGGAGTTGACAAAGTTTGGAGACATTGCCAGTGAACAAGGAGAACCTGAATATACAGGAAAGAAAGTGTGTGGCCTTGGGGGTTGGAATGGGAGTCATGGAATGAAATTTAATAAGAAAAAGCACCAGGACACTCACGTAGGAAATAAGGGTAACTCCTGTTGCAATGTGACCTCATTGGTAGCAGTAGACACGGATGAAAGGATGGCTCTGGGGCACCAAGGAAATAGCAGAAATGTCCCTGAGATGTGGTGTTTTAATAGAGATGGGAAGCTGGATGCCTTAGCATGGGGTGTCCGTGAGTGAATGGAAGCTGGAGCAGTGCAGGGAAGCACTGGTGGGATGGAAGAGGCCGGGAAGCATTGTGTGATGAGAGGACACAAAAGGAGATTTAGCATATCAAAATGGAGGCACAGAAGGGGTGTGATTGCTGTCAATAACTGCACTGGGACAGTTTCTAAGTGCATGTGCAATGCTGACACAAAAGAAATTGGTTATACACTGGTCTTGGTGGAATATAGATATGAAACTGCAAAAAGATTCCTGACTATCAGATGAAGGCATTTCTGGAAAAGAATTCTAGTAGGAGTAACAGGGGCAACAACAGTAGTGTGTTCAGAGATAATCGGCTTGTGGAAGGGATATTATCATTTACATGATAGTTAGGAAATGGACCTGATAACCTCGGCGTTCTCATGCACTCTGTCTTCCTGTCTATTCATAGAAAATACGGGCCTGGGAATTGGACTAAACTCTCAAAATACAGCATTTGCTGGGAACTGTTCACTCATTCATGGACAAACAGGTTAAGTGGCAATTCCCTGTAAAAACTGCAAAATACATAATCTTGATGTACACTTTGTGTTCCAAGTAAGATCACGGTAAGGTTGACAATTTAATATTAGACTGAAATGGGGAGCCTTGGTTCTGAAGTCACACGTGCTCAAACACCAACCCAAAGACAGCAACGGTGTACCTGTGTCTGCACGGTAGGGAACTAAAGTTATGGAGGAAGCCAGGCGACTGAGGACCAGATTTTTATTACAGTTTTCCATTGGCTTTAGGTCCAGCCACTGCTAAACCAATCACCCCCATAATCTTCACAGGGAGACCAAAAAAAAGAAATTATAAGGTATGCTCTGTCCTGTTGTGGAGAACATTTCCAGGGATTTAAGCCTACGTTTGAGGCAGGACTGTGGGGCCTGAGCCTCATGGACTGCCAGGCTTACTCCTGATCTATGAAAGCTTTTACATCCACTTGGATTGTACACACACAGGAATGAGGCTCCTGGCCATCCAGAAGGCATTTACTGGCTGTGCCCTTCTTGCTTTGCACAGCTCTGACTCCTGGGCAGTGTAAGGGCAGCTGCACCTGGGAAATCCTGCGAGCACAGAGCATCCTGCTGGTTCCTGACTGCCCAGCTCTGAGAACAACCCAAACCTGCAATAATCCTAAATTCACCTCCCTTGGACAGAGCATCCCAGCCTGTTGTGTCCAGAGAAATGGCTGAGCTCAGTCACCATCTTCTCTGCAAACCTGCTCATTTCCTGCAGACACTGATCAGGGCTTTGCTTTGCAGGGGTCTCTTTTAGGGAAAGGCTTTCTTTGCTTTGGAGTTCCTCCTCATTTATTTAGGTGTGCTTTCAGTACCATGAGCAGTACAGCATCCAGCTCATGGCAAACAATGCCATAAAACTATTCCTCAGATTCCTGTCAAGAATGTGCTTATTACTGCGTGCGACTTGAGCTCCAAATGCAGAGGAGCAGTAGACAAGCTGCTGCTACTCCAGGTGATGAGTAACTGCACTCACAAAGTGCTTGTCAATATTTTCCATATTTTTGCTTTGCTTCTTGAATAGTTCCAGTCTTGTTTTTCACCCCCTAATGGATGTTCTCTTCCCTCTGCATCCGGGTACCAGTGCAAGTGTGATGCACCCTCATTTGGTATTGTTGGTGGAGACAATTTTTTTTTTTCATTCCAAGAAGGGTAAAGACAAAATGGAATATCTGAAAATGGCATAAAAGCAGAAATGGCATTTTTAAACAGCATATTAACAACATTAAAAGCTTTTGTCTGCATGACAGCAAAATGAACATATAGTGTTGTGGACTGGAACAGTTATATTGTAATGGCTTACAATACCCCCTGTGATGAGAGAATGCATCATTTTTAGAACTATTTGATTCACTTAATATACAGGCTGATGCAAACTGTATATAAAAAACATGTAAAATAGCATCAATGAATTTCAAAGTGAACAGCAGATTTTTCTTTGCAAAAACCTTGTCTTCTATGAAAGACTGGTTTTAAAAAATGAGCTGTGTTAATGACACGTGTAAGCTTGATGCATACAAAATATTTTTTCTTTTTTTTTTAATGGCCTGCAGAATAAATTTGAGCATCAACACAATGCTTCACAGGCTTAACATTTCTCAGCTGCTATGAATCATCAGTGCTAATGTATTCACAACAGACGAGGACCAACTGCTGCTATCAAAGGACTTGCTTGAATAACTGTAATAACTGGAAAATTATTTTGATAGCCTGAAACAATCTAATATATTACAGAATTTTATTAAAATAATATCAAATCAAATTAGCCTGTATCCCCATAATGAATTAAGTAACAGGTTATGCTGATATTAATCTCAGCTAGCTTGCAGGCATTGCAGCAGGAACATTTAATAAGTTGGTCCCTGTTGCTCTGAACTAGCAGAAATCCTCGAATACCCGTGCTTATTCAGAGAAAATACATCAAAAGGCTCTCTCTAAATAATGTGCCCGTTTTTGTGCCTTTGGTGAAATTATTCATAAGGCAAAAAAAAAAAAATCTTTGGAAAATCTCATGAGAATTCTGATTAGCTGTTGACCTGTAGAGGAAGCTGTTTTTCATAATCCCCTAAACACTGTCTAATTCTTGCCTCAATCAGCTCTGGAAATGCTGGATTTACCTTAAAATAATGTGATAATGTTTTCTTATCATCTTTAAGTGAAACAGGCAGTAGCAAGATGGTTCCATCGTTTATTTTCTGTGTACTGTAGCCTAGCTCAGATTTAAGCCCTGATCTTTGATCCACGGGCAATTTATGGCTGTGTAGCTATGTGGTACACCCTGCACATGTACTGCAAGTGTGTCTGCCTGCTCATTCCCTAATGGAAACTTTTTTGGGGAGCAGCTCCACAACTAAATCTAGTTTGTCTCAATATTTAAACACTGCAAAACTTTCAATAAAGCCAAGGATGCTTGCCTGCTTTTCCAGCAGGGTTGAGAATTCAGCAACTCATCACACTTAATGGATTTGTATTTTTAAAAGACAAGGAAGGCTCCACGGTCATTTTGACTCGTAAGTGTTAATGACAGGTTGGTGATGCTGCATAGCCTGGAGAGGTATCCAGAGCTGCCAGAGAACAAAAAAGTGTGTGGAAGAGATGTTTTATCCTATTCATCTTTCCATTTTAAATTATAGTTGCCATGGCCACTGCTTTTAGATTATTCAGGAGGTATGATTGCTACATATCTGTGCCTTCACTGTTCATCTTTGGAAGACATGGAAATGTTAAACTACCTAAAGTAACTGAACTTTTAACTGTGCTAATTATTTATAACCACCCTCGGGATCTCAGTTTCCCACAGTGAGCTTACTAGGACCTGACAACTTTAGATATTCTGCAAGTGGCACCGATGTTATAGTCTAAACAGATTGTGTGACCTTCAGAGATTAATCAGTTAAAACATCCCTTATGAAGCTGTTTTAGATTATTCTTGACAGTAGCTGCTTTTGACAGTAGAAGGTCAGAATCAAAGTCCTTTTTAAAAACTATTCTAAGATTTATGTCTGCATCAAACACAGCAAACATGCAGAAATCGCTGAAGAGTGCTTTAGCCATTGAGTTGTTTAGTAGTGCTCTGTCTTTTTAGTTGTCTTCTTTTTATTATATGAATTGAAACGCGGTTAAAACTAGGTTAAAATGTTTATAGTCTACACACATATTGTCAAATTCCTCTTAAATTACTCTTGATCGTTCCTTTTTTTTTTTTTTTTCCCCTTTGATGAGAGGGTTTCGGGGACAAATCTCGGGGATTTTCACATGGCAATATGGGTTTTATTGCCACAAATTCTGAAGCCTTACAGACCAGAAAGGTTGTGTGTGTGTGGGGAGGGTGGGGGGTGGGGGAATACTGTAGCTTCTTCAAGCTGTTATTTTGTAAGGAGAAGCATCAAACTCAGCCCATTGAATTAAAATGCCTTGCTCATGAAATATGTGATTCTGTGGGGGAAGGATGCTTTGGCAGTGTCTTCATTTAGTGGAATGTATATTAAACTCTATGGTCGATGTCTTACTGAGAAAATCCTTTTTGCTAACGTAAAATTATCTTCTGCTTGCATTAAAAATAGTTTGGAATCACAACAAATCATGGTTAAAATAAGGACCACGCTCCCATTGTAAACACCCTGTCCTGAGCAGAGTGAGGCCATTTTTCAGGACTGTGGTGGACAAGTGTGTTGGGCACGTAAATACTCATTATCTGTATATTTACTATACATGTGTAGTCCTGTTGTAGAGAGCAGTGTTCCTTCAGCTGAGCACCTTTTCCACTTGAAGGGTATAACTGTGGTATCTGGAGGGCACTGACCATGGCAACTCAGCCCGCATCCCTCTTGCCTGTTTCTTGGAATTACCTGGCTAGTCAGGACCAACACAAGGTTAGTTCAAGGTACCTGTGATAAGATCTTTTTTTGTGTTTTCTTTTATGTCAGTGCCGTGCTTGTGAAATGTGCTGGCTTTGACAGCAGCCGGGGCACAGAATTCCCCTCTGTAGACACAAGTGGGGTCCATGGTGGGGAGCCCCAGCCCTGGACCCTCCCAGCCAGGTTGCTGCTGCTGGGACAGCCAAGCCAGCTGGGATGGGATCCACGTGAGCCGGATGCTGTGGGCGTCGTGCGGTGTTGTTCACACAGGTTACGGCAGGTGTTCGGTGGCAAGGACTTCACACTGTGACAGGTCCTTAATGGATTTGAACACGTCTCCAAATGCTGTGACAATGACCGAGTCGCAAAGAGTGCCGTTTTCCCAGAAATGTATGTTTATTTACTAAGAAATTGTTGTTTTGGAGAAAGTGCTTGCTCTTGCCTTTTGTTGCTGTAGCTGTGAGCACACACCGGGCTCCTCTGCGCACCTTCGGGGCTGCCTGTCTGTTACTGCTCGCCGCTCTGCCAGATGGGGACATTTTGAGATTCACCCTTTGTCCTCTCCAACAGCTGCCCTGAAGCCTCAGGCTCCTTCCCCAACACTGTGTTTGTATTGTCCACCTCAAATCCTTCCTCCCGCTGCCTTTCCTGCACTCTACCTTGCCTTTCTCATCTTTTCTGTCCTGAGAGACAGAATCCATCCAAGTTGTGGAAAGCTGCAAGACAAGAGAAGTGTCTTACAGCAGGCTGAGGTTAACTCCTGGTTTCTGCCATGGTCCCCACGGCACAGCCAAGCACATCAACGTGTGTGTCCAGCATGGGCTTTCCCTGTGCCAACCCATTCCATCTCAATTCAGCCTCTACCACTGCATGGAGCTATAAATAACAACAGCCTGGGGCTCTTCTTGTTGACATCCCAATAGCTGGAACTTATCTGTCCTTAAAATCGGCTTCAGGAAACAGAAGTTTAAAATGCAATATGCTGGGTCAGGAAATTGTAGTCTTTCTCCCTTGAACTCTGAGAGTGCACCTAGTGAAAAAGGAGCCACTGCTGTACTTTGATATTTCCTGCAGATTTGAACAAGGAGACAGATGGTTAAAATGCGTGGCTCTATTTTGGAGTATATTAAGAAAGGAGTTGTTCCCAAGGGTGTTGTTTTTTGGGGCGTCTGTGTGTGTTCATTTATATATATTATATAAGTATATATTTGTCTTTTATACCTAATTTTTGTCTGACATAAAATGGTAAGTAACACTGGAACCATTTTTGACCAAATCCCTGCTTACGTGGTTAATGGGAGGAGCAGCAATTGTTTCATAAACAGTGCTCTGCAAAGTTCATTTTATGCCAGAGCAGCTTTTCTAGAACCGGTTTTAAAGTTAATTATCAGAGGCAAGCATCTCCCATCCACCGCCGGTGGCCCCCCGCTGGGTTTGTTGTTCAGCTTTCCTTGGGAAAGAGTCGCTCCACAGAAGATCATCTTCGTGGTGTCACAGTCCAGGGAGCCGAACACGTCCGAGCTAATCAGCTTAGAACATCAGTACCATCTTAATGTGGGATTTGGGACCTTCTAGATGCAGGGTGAGAAGCTGAACTAGTCTGCAAGCACATCACTTTATTCCTTTTGCTTTAAGCAAGAATAATTTGCCTTTTTCCTCTCATCTTTCTTCCTTGTTGTTTTGCCCCTGAAAACTGTGCGGCAAAAGCAACCTCCAGGGTGGACACTAAATCTTCTGATGCAGGCAGAGCAGTGATAACATCTGAACTGAGGGTGCTTTTCCAGGGCATGCTTGACAGATGTAGCAGGGCCTTTTAGGATTTAGTACTGGAGCATATCTATTACCCGCGCTGCAGCACAGCTTGGCAGGAGCTGTGTGGTAATCTCCCATGAATTCTGTCTGACTTATCAGAGCATCTGAACAGGTTCCTGCAGGATGCAGAGTCACTGCACCAAGTTGGGGAGAAACAGACCATACACCTCGCACTCCTTTAACTCTTGCTGGCCCAAAGCCTTTCCTCCTCTCTGGGAGGAATTGATGCCTTTCCACCTCTCCTCCTCGTACTTCCCCTCACTTGCTCTTCACTTCCCCCAGCGTATGACTTCCAGGAGCAGAATCTAATTTCTACATATTTGAGAGGGTAGGAGTAATTGCTTTAATGGCATGGCAGCCTGCCTATTTCTTTGGCAGAATGTAGTAAATATGATACATGTGGTGGAATTTAAGCTTTCGCTGGTTGCAAGTCCAGGACTCTGTTACATACAGGAGTGTGTGCTTAACAGCTTTATTCCCTCTCTGTGCTGTATGTATTTTATCTCTGTCCTACTGAGCAGAGTATTTAATGTTCGGTCTTCATCTGCGATAACAATTATCTGAGCGTTTTATATTTTTATATACACACACGCACATGCCCACGCACACACACTCATATATATTAAAATCCACTCCACCAAGATTGATCACAAACACAAAATTGTTTAGATCACAGATTAAAGTTTAATTTTGGAGTTTTGCTTTAGGGTTAGAATTAGCTTCAGAGTGTGAGTTGCATAGGAGGCGCTGTAATTTGTTTTAAGGATAAGGCCTTCGGGCTGCTGTGCATAAAATGAGCATGATTCCTTATTCCCACGGTTGATTTTTGAATGGAAGTGCAATTAGAATTTTTTCACCCAGAAGCGCATACAGTACAGAGCAAAGATAATACCTTGAATGCTTATCAGCTTGGGGAACTTCTCCTGGAATTTTATTTATTGTTCACCTAGCACTAATTCAAAAAAGATCTATGCAAACCCTAACAATACACTTGCTCTTTAATTTGGAGTCTAGTGTGTTTGTAGAGACTCTTGCAGGGGCTTTATTATTACCAAGCGAGATTTCAATGGTGAATTTTAATGTCAGACACAGAAATGTGCAACCAGTTATTTCTGATAGAATGGGAGCTATTACAAACAAAACACTGATGTAGCAATGGCCTCTGTTAATCCTCAATTGCTGCAGATATTTTCCTGTCACACCAGGAAGCTGCTCTGCCGACTGGTATTGAACAGCCACCATCTGCATATGAGAGGTATGTAGATGATATTTTTTCTGATTATCGATGCCGATCACATTCATCTTCCACTGGAAGAACTGTACGATCAATACTCTCAGAATATTCATTTAACCTACGAGAGAGAGGTGAAGTCCTGCATCCAATTTTTGGATGTCATGGTCACTAAAGAGCCAGATTCTGCCATTTCCACTGCATGATATCAAAAAGATATTGCCTGGGGTAGACACATGTTAGGCATCACCTCAGTCACCATGAAGAGAAGGCAGGAAGCAGGAATTGATATCATAGTTTGGGAAGTCCATTATCTTAAAATATTTGTTTTTTCTTAGGAGAATTTTTCAGAACTTTGTGTGTGTGTGTTTAGCTGTGTGCACAAAAACAGGAGCTAATCTAATAATGCCCCCGACAGGCTGAATTTGGGCTGTTTACACCACATACCTGGCTTGTGTGGGAATCTAGACGGGCCTGGGTGTGTGTACAAAAATCCCAGCATGGCACTTCTGTAGAGCTGGGCTGCATTAGGATTTTTCAGAGTCCAAAAAATACCAAGGGAAAGAATGATTTAGGCGAATTCTTACAAACCAATATTTTTAAAGATGAGGATTTTCTTGCCAAAGCCCTGCATTTGGGGCAAGGTCTCAACACACTTTGCAAAGACTGCTCTGTTGCTTCCATGACTTCCCCCAGTTCAGTGGGATACACGGTGGGCAACCCAAACCCCAGGCAGTGTTTGAGCCTTCCTGCTGCAGGCAGAGATGCTGGGACAAACCTTGGAGAAAAACTTGTCCTTGTGTGAGTTGCTCCTGGGGCTGGAGGGCTCGACGGAGCTTTCAGCAACACCAAAACCTTGCCCATAACCATTTTTTTCATTTGAAAAAGGATGTTTTTTCTCCCTTATTGAACAATCAAAGAACTTTTCTGACATTTATTTTGATGGGAAAAAAAAGAAAAAAAAGAAATCTATTATTACAAGGACCAAGAAGCATAAATCCAGGTTGGCTCTCAGACACTTTCCACACAAATTGTATTCAGGTAAATGGTCCCTAAAAATGCCTTGATAGTACAGTGTACATCATCGTTGCTAGAAAAGAAATGTAAAGCTTCCCATTATGAAGGATAATACAAAGAAAGAAATGTATTTTCATTATCCTCCCATAGTTTCAAAGTCTCTCAAGATTTGATTCAGGTCCTAAAGATATTATGAGACAATATCTATGTTACCTTTGAGTCAACTACCATGTCTTGACACTTGATCAGCCTGCCAAAGCTCCTGGAAGAATCAGAAATAAACAATTTTATTCCCCAACCAGAAACTCGTGAAGCAGCATGAGCAAGAATGCTTTTTTTCTCCTCTAAATACGACTGCGGGTCCTGTAATGCATTTAATCAGAACACAACATTTTTTGTACAATCTCTTTTAGAAATACAACCTCCATTTACAAAAAAGAATAAATAAAAGAAAATCCACAACAAGGACACATTTTGAAAATTCCAAGAAACTATGCATTGATATCATCTCAGCCATGCCAAGTAGAAGTGAGAAGCATATTTAAACTGAGGTCTTTAACTTTATGCCCTTACATTTGCATATGCAAATTCAGGTCTAGAGAGGTATGTTGTTATTTTTCCTACCAATTTCTACGTGGTCTTTCTACTTCTACTTACACTAGAGAAGCCCCATTTCCAGGAATGGCTTTATTGGTTGCTATACACATGCAGGTTTATTTGGTTTGGTCCTAAATAGAGGTTTTAAACAACAGTTTTTAAACACAAACTTTGGAAACTTCTGGAATAGCTTTGGAAAATTCTGGAATGACTGTGGAGAACTATGAAACAGCACTACTCACCATTTGCTTAGAAATGTGAAAGACTTTTCCTGGTTTTGCTAAATACTGACAGCTTGGGTCCAAAGGGGAAATCTTGCATCTTGTTCTCTTTAGGGCAGATGTTCTTGTCGGGTTTTTGTTTTGATTTTTAAATGACAAGTGGTTCTCTTTCATTCTATGCTTTCCTCAAGCACCCAAATAGAGTGAATGACTTCTTCCTCTGGCCTGATACCTCAGGAGGAAAGCGTTACCTGTGGCAGGACAAAATCAATCTACTTTAACTAGAGAAAAAAATAAAATGAAAAGGTAGAAGAATGGCCAAGTGATTTTAAGTGTATTTTGAACCAGCATTGCTTTGGAGTAGCCTCTGGGTACATGAGGGAGTAAAAGGAGCCTGATGGACCCTCTGGTCCCTTAGGAGGGACTGCCCTGGTTGAGTTGAGGCTGGATGCTCACTCCAGCCACATCACGGAGAGCTCAAGGATTGATGCACCATGTGTTTGCCTGAGCTGCTTCAGGAGTCATTGCTCTTCAGTTTCCCACTTACTGCCACAGCTGAGGACTGAAATATGCTAAGATAATGCTGAGGATTTTCCCTGCACCACAGCAGGGGAAGTGACTTTTAAAAACCTGAAGAGTAGAAATAGTACACTCGAAAGAACATGTGTATTAATGTTTCTGCTGTAACATGTGAGAGCACCACACCCTGCAGGTAACAGCCCCACACATTCCCACCTAGAGGAGAACATCTTCCTTTCCAAACCCACGATCTACCAGGTGAATTAAAGGAATAGCTTAATTAATGCTGCCAGTAGAGGGAACTGATGTACATGTGAGTAGATGCGGCAGCATTTCTTCAGGGGAAAAAAAAAAAAACTTTATAAACATGAGTAAATCCTCTGCACTTCAAGAGGGGTTGAAGGGATCATTCCCAGCACACAGCAGTCAGTGGCTGGGGAACAGGAAGGGAGGGCCTGGTGCTGTGTCCTTATTCCCTACTGGAGAGTTCCACCTTCAGTGGCATTACTCACGAGAAAGGTACAAAGGTGACAGAACTTGACAGTACGTGAACTTGCATGGAGCTTTAGGAAAAAAGATTTTGGATCATTTGGGGTTTTTTAGACTGGTAGGGAGAGCCTGAAATGGGTTATTTGAGGCTAAGCAGCAGGGCTCTTTTTCTTGTTTCTAGGGGGTTTTTTGAGTTCATTTGCTATAGATTTACGTAGCATTCATCTCAAAACCCCAAAAAGATTGAGATATGGAGGTGAGCTACTAATGAACTCACTGATGCCACAGTCTTGACCATTCTTTCTCTTTTCCCCCCAGTGTGGGCAGCAGAAAATCATGAAGCAAGAGGCAGGGTTGGGAGGTCAGGGAGAAAGTATCGAACAGTATTGAGAACAAAATGCAGATGCTTTCAATGACAGTAAAGAAATCAGAAAAAGGCTGATTTAAATAACCCCTGATAACAGAAATCACTGAGCAGGGCTGAATATAACTTTGGAAAGGTTCTGCTCAAAGTCATTATTGCTGAAGTTATTGTCTATGGAGATATCTGCCAATCTAGAGGGAGTGGCAAAGCTGGGTAAATGAGCAAAAAATGAACCACAGGAAATGTGGTGAATTCATTTACCTTTTAGAGAAATACACTCTGACTGGCAAAAAGCCTGACTTTGGTTGTAGGCATGGATAACCCCTTGGAAATCCTTTGTTTCAGAAGTTCCAATGAATGTCTTTATTTTTTGGTATCTGACATTCATTTGTGCATAGAAATAGGAAAGTAATTTGTGTGAGGCCCAAATATTTTTGGGGGTAGCATCCATGCTTATTTTCAGGTGGATGGTCATTTCTAGTTTTGCTGGTTGAGCACTCTGGTATTTCTTTCTTGGGATGTGTGAAACTGGGAGAAAGGAAAGACAAACCACAGAAGATAAAACCCAAAACATTGTCTCCTCCTTCTTAATATTAAAACCCACCTCAAATTATATACTTTCCTTCAGGTTCTGAAATACTGAGACAAATGTTTGATGCTTTTTAGTTTATGTGCGGGTTTTTTCTTTTTTTTTCTTTCCCTTCCCAATTCAGGTTTCCGGATAGAATTGGAACTGAATGTGCCAAAAATACCAGGATAGAAGCTGTTCTCATGGGTGTTTCCATCTGGAATCTAATGTAGAAATGCCAGAAATCCTGTAGGAAAACCTGTTCTCATGTGGTTTCCTGCCCGATTCAACGTTTTTGATATGTTGGGAGAGTTTGGATTAGCAGCAGATAAGCAGAGAAACTGGATCTGAATGCCAAACTTTTTTTGAAGTTTTTCCATCCCCACTGGAAGCATTACGAGGCCCATAGGCATAAGGTATAGAGTTTCTCCCCTGCTGGGAAGGGTTTAAAGCTGGCTGCATAGTAATAAACAAATGCATAAATATATTCATGAATGAGTAGGGCTTTGCTCTTTGCTTCTTCACAAGGCTATTTTAACCAGCCCTGCTATTTGAGATAATCTTTGGTTATTTGTGCAAATATTTGTATGTTCAGAAAGTTCTATGAATTTTAGAAAGAATGTGCACCTGGAAAGTTGTTTTTCAAGTGATTAGTTTTCATCACTTCCTATTTGTTATTTCTCCTTTAAATTTCTTGTGGGTTGGTGGTGGTGATCTGATTAGCTCAAAGAGACTAGCACCAGCTTTCTTTGGGAAAGGCGCTGAGCCCTACCTCAAGAGGTACAGCAGATGGGATTTTCCTTTCCCAAATTCTGGTCTAAGTACACTAGCAGGTAGTATCCAGATCCTGGAGATGTTGATCCTTTCAGAGGTGAGAGGATTTTGGGCAACCCAGTGGTGTTGTCTTGCCTCTATGAGATGGGGCTCACGGAGGCACTCGCACTTTTCCCGCCTTGCCCATTTCCCCCCTCACGGTTTTTGCCCTCACGCTCTTTCCCCCTCACGCTCTTTCCCCCTTCCACTCTTCCCGCTCGCACTTTCTCCCTTACACTTTTCCCTTCATGCTTTTTTCCCCTACTCTCTTTTTTTCCCCACTCTCACTTTTTTTTTTCCCCGCTCACTTTTTTTCCTGCTCTCAATTTTCCAGCTTGCACTTTTCCTCCCATACTTTTTCTCCCTTAGGCTTTTTTCTCCCCTTGCACTTTTTCCCGCTCTCACTTTTCCAGCTCGCACTTTTCCCCTCACACTTTTTTTCCCTCAGTCTTTTTTTCCTCTCACATTTTTTCCCCCTCAGACTTTTCCACTTATGTTTTTCCCCTTGCAGTTCTTCCCCTCGCCCTTTCCCCCTCACGCTTTATTCCCCTCACACTTTTTCTCCCTCGGACTTTTCCACTTATTTTTTTCCCCTTGCAATTCTTCCCCTCGCCCCTTCCCCCTCACGCTTTTTACCCCCTCACGCTTTATTCCCTCTTGCACTTTTTCCCCTCACTCTCCCCACGCACGTTTTCCTCTCACACTTTTCCCTTCACACCTCTCCCCTCACGTTTTGTCCCCTCACACCTCACTGCCCGGCGCCATTTTGCCCTTTCCTACCCTGCCCCCCTGAGGTGCGCCCGGCATGACTGAGGGGTCTGGCCATGCCCTTGGAATTGGCAGGAGCCGGTCGTGTCCAGAACAGGACAACTCCAGCCTTTCCTCACAGCATGGCTGACACCTGGACACCCACATCCAGTATGGGTTGTGGGTGGGAGATTGTCTGTCCCATTCATCTGATGAGCCATGCGGGAAAAGAGCGGATCCTGGGAGAAGCAACCCCTGGGGCTGGTGCCATGGCCCCGCTCCTCGAGGTACAGTAAAGCTGTCATGGTGAAGGGAGGTGGCTTCTTCGGGCAGCCCCTGCTGCAGATGGTGTGCTGAGGAACGGAACATTCCAAACCACATCAGCAAATTTGGCTCTTTTCACCAAAGCCCATCAGTTCAGCCCCACCAGCGTTTCCCAGGTGAGGGGTGACTTTGGCTGGATGTAGGGACATTGGAGAGGGGCTGATTTGCCACAGAGACCAGGTGTGCATGACCTTTGGGAGGAAACAGAGGGGCCCTTTTTATTTCCTATGTTATTTTATCTTGTCAATCAGGTTTAGCCTCTTTTGTTGCCAAAGTGTGGAATCCTGCAGATTCTCCACTTCTGGCACCTCCAGAAATTCAGTTTCTGCTGAGGAGAGCCCTGCCACATTCAGTACGGTGTATAGAGCCCCTTTCACCAGGATAGTCATAGGCAAATGCCCTCTGAGGGGCTTTCCTTCTGCTTAATGCAGATTTCCAGCCTTGGAAATGTCTCCCATTCCCTCTCACATGCGGTGTGAAGGCAGCCATGCACACCTGAGCACAGGTATCGTATTTGCACAGCACTTATGTGCCAGAAAGCTGCTTATTTTTGCAGCTCCCTCTCTTCTGAGCTCCCTCTGTACTGCTGCCTTCCCGTGCCACGGACACGCATTAACTCCCTGTATCAGCTGTCGGGAGTGATCTGTGCAGAACGAACATCTGTACTAAGTTTGCAGAGCTAGTCAAAATGTTTACCAGGACTATTTAATAGGTAGATCAATAGCAAGTGCCTCTCTGTTTGTTTTAACGAAACAAAATTGGTTGCAGAGCAAAACCTTTTCAGAACAACAACAACAACAAAACCCCAACCCTGGCATTACTCCAGCTCAGTGGAACAACACAGGAGAAAAGGGCATTCCTGAGTACTTGCTCAGATTTATTTTCATTATGCAGTTATTAGGGTAAGGGAGCATTAGATGGCTGTTGTCACTGGGAGACCCTCTCCCTATAAAGCACGCGTGCTCGGCAGTTCGTTTGGAGCTGTGCTGATTTATGGCTGTCAGCTCCTGCCTGACAGTGTCCTGACAAGTTCTGCTGGTAGAAACTTGTTCAAGCTTGAAGTGACACTTCTGTGTTGCTGGTTTTCCTTCCCCAGAGAGGAAACTGCTCTAGACCATCCCGATTTCGGTGTCACGCTGAATTCCCTCTAAGTGTGTTTCCTTGCCTGGGGTCTGACTTGCTACTGGAAGCCAATACATTAAATCACTTCCCCAAATTACCATATTGGCTCCTCGCTTGGGGGCTGTTTACAGTAAGTTTCAGACCACTGGTTGGCCCACGTAATGCCTGATTTGGAAACTGGTAGCATCTCCAGTTGGTAGCTGACAAATTCTGTCAGTTTGAGTCTGGCACAAGATATCAAGGGAACGTGGGGAAAAGGGGAAAAAGGATTATTTTCTGTTTTCTGGAAGATAGCTGCAAAAGACTGTTTTGTTACATGTATGCAAAATAGGTATTAGCTGTTTTTTTTAAAAAAAGTTTGAACTGGGAAATTATGGCTTGTTGTAATTAAGAGTGGTAACCCCCACCCTGCCCAATTCTGTACTCCTTGATCCTGCTAAAATACATCCACATGCTTACATTTAAGCACTTGTGTTTAAACACGCCCTTTTAATAATTAGAAGACTGGATTTACACCCTAACTTTCCAGACAGCTGGTAGATTTTCCTCCGTCATCTTCACCTCCTAAAATGTTGTGATGTAGCAAATTAGCCATTTCTCACCATTTATTCTGACTTTATTTCTAAGTGAAATCTGTCTCTGAACATTAGTGCTGCAGGCACGTGAAATACATGGTAGTCTACATGGCAGCAACCAAATAAATATGTTTTGCAGCTTTTAGGTGAGAAGGTGGCAAGGAAAATAGAGAAGGAGGAGCAAAATATTCTGGCAAATATTATGTGTGAAACATGGAGAAGACTCCAGAAAAAAAGTTAGGAGATACAAATCATTGATGGTGGAAAAAGAGAGAGAGACACGTCAGAAGTGCATTTGAGTGCATTTATCCCATTTCATGTACTTTGTATCTTTTAAAATCCAAACCAATAGCAGTATTTGAGTTTTTCCGTGCTGTAAAATGCACCACAGTCCCTTCAGTAAATAGCTTCAAGGATAAATTACCTCTCTGCCCAAGTTGTGCTTTCTCTGGCTTCAGCTTCCTGCACTGGGTCTTCTGACAACTTTGTCTCTCAGAAGGAAGTGTCCCATTGTATTTATTTTTTGTGACCTGTGCCACCATAAACTGTGATCTAGGCCCTCCGTCACCTTTCCTTTGATAAACTGAAGGGGACAGAGGGCTGTGAGTTGTTCATGATAAGGCATGTTTTCTAGTGCTTTCCCCATTCTTGTTCCTCTTTGAATCCTTCACAATTAACCAATTTCCTGCTTGAACTTTTGCCTCCGGGGCCGTCTCTGTATTCCTGCAGCAGTTGCACCTTTGCCAAAGGCACAGGCAGGATAACGTCTCTATTCTTTCCTTGAAACTCCTCTCCATGTGCCTGAGGTCTGCGCTGGGCTTTATGGCTCAGAATGGAGATGTTATGATCAGCTGACACGGCCATCATTTTGGTGTGGTTTGGGGTAGGGTTTAGGTGGGTCCCTCTTGGTTCCTGGCTGGATGACAGTGTTTTCTCGAGGTGCACACTGTTCGGGTTACAGTTTGCCAAGTGATTCAGAGTGCTTTGTGTGCTCTTTCATCGAGCTCTCCTGCAGTCTCCCTGTCACCTGCAGACTTTATTAATAATGATTTTATTCCAGGGTTTTTTCAATCATTGATTTAATATGTTAAATAGCGTGAGACTGAGGACTGGTGCTGCTGGCCCAGTTAAAACTATTCCTATTCAATTTTCAGACTTCTATTCACAGCTACATTTTTCAATCTAAGGTGCCAGTTTTAATCCATTTTAATTTGTGCCTTGTTTAGATTATATCATTCTACCTACTGAGTCAAAACAGTATGGAGAATCTGATTGCATGCTTTGCAAAAATCTAAGTGCAGCATACCAGCATTATCACACATATCAACCTGATCTGTGCTCTCAGTTAAAAAAAATCCCTATGAAAATCTATTTCCTGTAAACCCACACTACTGGAAGATATTTGTATTTGCTCCTTTTGTGTTGTAATACATAATTTTTGGATTAACTGCCCGTTACCTTACCCAAGACCAGAATGACAGTCCTCGCAGTATCTGGAGGACCCCATCTGCTTGTTTTAAATTTTGGATAAATGCTACTTTGGTCTTCTGGAGTACTATAAATCCCACCATGTCCCCATGGGGTGGAGAGCTTCCATGCCCATTCTTTGCACATCTTCCAACTGACTGACTTCAAAATATCTGTCTTTTCTAGCTGCTGTTTTAAAGTCCTTTTACTCATTGCTGAGATTGAGTGTGATTCATTATTTTGAGACAATATGCATATAAAATCTATTTCCCAAATATGGAAGACAGGTATTCATTGAATTCTTATATGTTTTCTTCATTATTATTACATTTTAACTATTTTTCTCCAGTAACAGATGACAACATTTGTGTTCTCAATATGCTTTTAAAAGTCCCAGATATCCTTTCCTCATTGATTTCTTTTTTTTCCTTTTCTGGCTCCCTTTGTCAAATTCCTACAATTATTACCATTTGGTTTATAATTGTTATTATCAGTATTCCTTTATATCATTAGTGCTTTGTGTTGAAACAAATGTGTTTTCATTCTATGTCTACTTTTAAAATGAGAGAAATTTTAAAATACTGTCAGTTTCTCTCTTAGTTGTGAAATTGTGTGGCCTTTGAAATCTATGAATGTATTCTTAACACTTTTCTGATTACCATGAAAAGGCTCCTCTGTAGCTGATATTGCTCATAATTATTTCAGTATTGTGAGAATGATTTTTGTCCAACAGCAGCTATGTGAATGTACATGCAAGAATGCCCATAAACACACACATTACTTTGGACTCCATTCTATATGTTGACAACAAATATGATCGAGTCATGATCACTGGCATTTGAATAACCATTAATTTTCAACATCTGGGATCAGTTCCTCTGGATCTGTCATTAGGCAGTCTACCCCAAGCTGGGATGAGTTAAGAAATTGGCTGCCTTCAATTTTTGAAATTCTGAGGACTTTTTTAGTGCTGGTAGCCTGAGAACACCAGCATATGCCATTCAGATTGAAGTCCCATATGTTAACACAGCTTTTTTTACCAACACATGATAAATAAGTCTTTAAAGAAGCTGGTCATCCTGTTTTTTACGCTGTTTTGGTGGGGTGTAGCGGGCACCAAGCAGCTCACAGCCTTCTAGTATATTTGTAAGAACACAAATCCACTGCCTATTTTCAGCTGAAATCTTTTACATCTTATTTGCTCAGACTTGCAGAGGTCATGAGATTTTGAGACAGTGTACTACACCCTTTCCTTTCTGCCCACTTGAGCCCCCTGGGTTGGCTTGTAACTGTTCATGTTTATGTTCTGCTCCTGTGAGTTTTCCCAGTAATATCAACCAAGTCAAATTTATGCTCATAAATCAGCAATTCTAATTCCTCTCGTTTATTATCTACTTCTAGTAGAAGTGTGTAAGCGATTAAATAATTTCATCCTTTTGTATAAGTGGATGCTTTTGTAATTTTGTTCTCAACAACATGATTTTGAACTACAACCAAAAATCCTCACACCATTTGCCCAGGCAGTGATTACATATGCAGAATTTTGCGACTTTTGCTGTTCATAGGGCAGGAGGAGCCTTATAAGATCACCTGTATACAGTGGGTCCTGCTCAATTTGACCAACTACTTTTGCAGAGATACTTCCTTCAACTTCCTTGACATGAGTGCATTCTCTGTCTATCCCCACAATCTTGTCTTGGTCCTTCATATAAACTCCCAGACCCCTAGTTAGTATTTTCCCTATTTTCTGCCTTTTCTGGTTCCTGTGGGGCCATTTTCATGCTTTCCCACGGGGAGTAGCTATGTTTCTTAAGGAAGATTGTTCAAAACCGCTGTACTTTATTCTATGTTGCATCTGCGACGGCACTTTCAAACCACAGTTTTGTTTCTTTTAGCTTCATTACCGCTTGCATAACGCTCTGAGGAAATCTTTTCAGAAGGTGAGAAAATAGAACCCTTCCACTCCAGTGCAGAGCCATACTCACGCTCTCAGCCAGCCCTGCCTTTGTGTCCTCCGAAAATGGAAGTTTCTCAGTTGCCTTCTTCAAACTTGCTCTGAAATTACTCTGTTCGCTGCTTCTCTTTGCCTGCTCTAGCCTTTGTCTGGCAACTGGTGGATAGATTAAGAGCAGTTACTTAGTGCCAGCCTGCCCCCAAAAAGTGAGGAGTAAATCAAGTCTGACTGATTAAAATGACCCGAGCATTTGAGACAGGAGTCCCTCACATGAAAAAAACCCAAAACGGTAAGTAGGCATCCCTTACCTGGCATGTTTGAAGGTCCCAAAACCCATGTCCTAGGATCAAACTGAATAATCAGCAGGATCAGGCACATGGCTCACCAAGATTTTTAACCTAGAGCCTGCGCTGCCTCCTTTCAAACACCCCCGAGTCAGGACAAGACGTGGAACTTGCCGTGCCCAAATGAAGTGGCCCGAACCAAGTTATTCACGGCAGGAATGTTGAGGGAAAAGAATGATTTTGCATCTGTCCCTTTGAAATACAGTTCTCCCACAGTTAGCCTGGCAGATGACTTCCCAAGAGCTCTCTTCAAGTGGTAAATCGAGCTGTCGCCAGCCACAACAGCCTAAAGAGGGATGGGACCGGTGACAAATACATTACAAAGGGCCAAGTTAACTCTAATTGTGCTTTGTTTAATGGCATCGTTAAAGTAGCTTAAGTGGCTGTTTGTGGGGGTCCCACCGGTCAAACACGACCCTGGTGAAGGACTGCGGTGGCCCCCATTTAGCAGCGATGAGCTCAAGATTGCGCCTTTCTGATGCTGAGCTCTGCCTTTTCCACCAGATTTCTTGTAAACTGTGAAATGGTATGGATCAGGCAAGTTCCACGAAGGCTTTTCTCCGCACCTGGCTCCGCCTTACTTCCGTGCCTTTCCGGGTGAGGCTGTCAGACTCCTGAGAGCAGCGAGGTTGGGCTTTCCGTCGAGGCACGGCGCACAGGCTCCTTGAAATGCCAGCGCAGTGGTAAGGGCATATTAAAAATAGAGAGAAAGACAACTGCTTGGCGCCATCCTATTCCCTAATAGGATTCCTTTCTGCATTGCCTGCCTTTCCAGTAGGCACTTGGCAGGGTGACTTGAAAACTGCTGCCCTTCAGCTGCACGGCTGGGGCACTCACTGGCCTCCTGCGGCATGGCGGGTCTCCACGTGTCCTACGCTTTTTCCCCCCGCCCTGTATATTCACTTCTCTCTCTTTTTTTCTTCTCCTTCTCATCCTTTTTTTTTTCCTCCCCTTTCTTTTTGTGTCCCTACCTATATATTTTTTTAATCTTTGTCTGCATCAGTGATGCCTGCAGGCAGAGCCTCCAGGGTTAGGCACAGCGGGAAGAGGTGTGACCATGCTAAGGGAGTTCCTTACCCACGCTACTGGCTGAGGAAGTCCCAGGGGCCAAACCCGGTGTTAATCTCGGGGTGCTGCTCACAGATTCTGTGAAGTCAGGTACACTCCTCTTCTCTCGTGTGCACTCTGCTTTCCCTTTCGAGGTGATTGTGTTTGGACCCGTGCTGCGGGAAACAGATCTCCGTATAAAAATATCCATCCCTTTGAAAAGGCAGAGGGTCACGTTTCTTTTAGACCACACCTCGATGAACTTGTAAAAACGGGAACTATATCTGGACAAATCGGATTTATATGAAACAAGGAAAAATCTAGCAATTTGAGGGATATTAAATTGAAGGTTCAAGGTAGTTGTTCTTGGGCTAACTGGTGCTTGGGAAAATGGGGTTTAGATCTTTTTCAGAGATTCCCCTTTCTGTGCTGACAGTCAGAGGAAAGGGGCATGAGGCTATTGCTTGTGTTTGTTCCTAAAGCAAATCACAGTTGATAGGTCCAACTTTAGACCGACCGGCCTTGACAAGTTGCTCTGCATTTCTTTCTTGTGTGCAGTTTTTAGAAATCTTTGAACAGTGAGAAGCACAAAAGGTAGAAAGTTAACAAGACTCCACGGGGCTGGGAGACGGTACCTGACAAGGGAGGAGAGGTGCTCCTGCAGCTAAAATAGGCAACACAGAAGGTGGTTTTGTGCTTGTCTGAGAAATTGGGAATCTTGTTACAGGCTAGGAAGGTCTGGTCTGCTCAGACATAGAGTGTTCATAACAAAAGCTTTGATTTCATTAGCTGAATGTTTTCAGGTGGTTTCTTATCATTTTCAAATATGTAATTTTTGAGTGAGTTTATTCTGAGAAGTCAGTACTACAACTCAGGCATTTTGCTGGGGAGTTAAGAGTTGGTTTTGACTCTCTTTGTGGTTATGAAGCAATTGCTGAGGGAGGGAGGGAAGAAAAGCCCTTGCCTTGGCACACTGAAAAAAATATGTCCTTTTCCACTCTCTATCTCCCTTGAAAGAACTTGAGGTTTTTGCTTTTGCTCTCCAAACCTGTGCAGGTAATTAGCATCAATGATCTGTCCTTAAGAAGCAGCTTCGGCCTTGAATTTCAGAGAGAAATGTGGTTATTTCAGACTTAGCAAGTGTGCTTTAGGTTTTGATCCGTAGCTTTGGATTTCTTGTTATTCACATTGATTGTTCCAATTTGTATGCTGTTTTGCTCTGTGGGTTGTTGATCTGTTTTGTTTCTAGTCTGTTTTTCAATGGACATAGGTTTCTAATTTTCTGTTTTCTTCTTAGACTTTCAGATTTTAATTCAATGCATGTTTTCCAGGATATCTCTCCCTCACTGTGGCAAAGCTGTTGTATGAGTGTGTTGCTTGCCACTTCCTTCCTAGAGACAATGTTAACAGATACCATGGGAGGAATATCACCCTCCTCCCCCTAAATTTTATATAGAGCACTGCACTTAAGTCAGAAGCCGTATTCCCTTGCCTGTGGATTTTCCTTTGCTGGAAGGGCCAATTCGTAAAGCAGATGGGAACTGTCAGCTTTGTGTTTCTTGGGAATATGTTCCAAAATATATCCTTTACCATGGTATCTTTCGCAAGGTTCTGATGTAGTAAAAGGCACGGGGATATTAAAACCCATTTAATGGAATGCCATTAACACTCAGCCTGAAAAGAGTGGAAAAACCTTTGAAAATCCTGCTGGCTAATAATCCCTTGGTGAGAGGCCAGTGCAAGGGGACTTCCTTGCTACCCTCTGCAGCCCTGGCATCATTCCTGGGTACATCCTCAGGAGAAGGTTTACTGTTCGTGAGCTTCAGCTTGTTGGGAATACTACATATGGTTGGGGGAGAAAAGACAACACATGCAGCTCTGAGAGAGAAAGTGTTGGAAAGAAGAGGAAAATGCCCCTGGAACCCATGCTCCAACTGTTTTTAAACTCTCCAAATCCCCCAGAGGGTGCAAAGCCAATGGCAGTACCTCTGCCAGTGTGCAGTTCAGAACCTGGTTAAACCAGTGTTTGGTCAAAAAAGGGTCTGGTCCTTTTAAGGCCTGTTATCCTCCACATTGGCAGAAAGGTAGACAGCTTTGCAGCCTGCCTACTCCATCAGTATTTGTGCTCTCTGGCCATGAATTTAAGAAAGATGTGCCACAATTGACATTATCCTACTCTACTGGAACCAAGGGGCTTGGGAGTACTTTAAAAACTAACTGATGAAGACATGGAAGCTCCAGTTCTCCAGTGAGTGCCTGTTGGCCAGAGGCACCACGTGTGCGTGCGTGTGTGCATGTGCGTGTGCATGGATGGGCTCTCTTCTTTTTTAAAACCTTTGGAGTGAGTTTTTTGGATACTTCAGACGTCCCTTTTTCTCACCCTCAGATTGTTCGCCGCCTCCCCAGCAGAGTGACATATTGTTTGCAGTGGAATTTGACAGGCTCAGATGGCAGTAGCTGCTGCAAGATTTTTTAGTTCTTGTTGGTGCTACGACAGGTCTCAACAAATTCCCTCGCCCACTCGCCCGTGGTGCATAAGAAACTTTCTCTAGTGTGAGGGAGCTTGCCCATCAGTTTTGTCAAAATCTCAGCTTTCCTTTAAGCATGATGCAGAAATTCTGGCTTTCTGAATGTGACACAGATCTGCTCTACGGCAGTGATGTTTGCAGATTCAGGAAGGCAGACAGACAAAGGCAAGTGAAATGTGAGCTCCCAAATAACCCTGTCTTGGCTTCGTGGTGGAAGTGAGCTACCTGGGGTAGGTGATGGGAAGAGGCTGTGAATTTCTGCCAAGGAGATGTGGCCCCATTCTGTGTGCTGTGTTCAGTGCTCCAGTGTAAATTCATCCCCTCTCCTTCTGTGTCTTTGTCACATACCCAGGTGACAGGCCTGCAAACCCACCCATCCTACCCCAAACACCCAGGAGGAGACATGAGTAACTACAACATAAACCTGGGAGCTGGTCACCCACTTCTGTGTGTGATGGTGTTTCCGCGGGCATCTTCTTTAGGATGAGCTAAATTTGCCCTGAAAGACCCTGTTTTTGTCTGCTGTGTCTGCAGGGGAGCCCCCACTGACTGGCTCATGGGGCCAGGGGTGTCCTCCTTGCAGCCTCTCTGTAAGAGGAGCACCCTGGGCTTGGCATCCCTTTGGACTGGGACTGCCCAGGGTTGCAATGGCAGGCACGGCTCTTTTTCTGAGAAGAGAGGCTTATTCTGAGGCTGAGGACATCTCCGTGTCCCTTGTATTCCTGCAAGAGGGAGGGCTTTGGGAAACTAGGGGAGACGTTTTTCAAACCGATGAACCCTTTTTCTCCCATTAGCCATGCAGTTTGGGAGTAGGGCATTCCAACCAAGCCATAAGTATTTCATGTTTGATTTAGGCTCAGCCTCAGAAGGTTATTTTCAAGCAGTGGTCCTGGGGCCATCCCACTCGCAGGCTTTTCCTTGGCATAAACAGCATCAGCCCGAGGGTGGCCCTCATCTGTGCCAGATGCCCACAGCCACGGCAGCAGGAAATCAATGGGGCGTGGGGATATCCCCGCCACTGCTCTCTGCCGCTAATAGCTGTGGTGGTGTAGGAGTCCCTGTGGCATTTCCACATTACCTGGAGATTTCCCAAGGCAGGAGAAATCCTAAGGATAATTAAGCCTGTTTTATTTAGGGCCGAGCTGAGCCATCAAAGTGGCATAAAGCAGCCTAAATGGACCAGAGGATCTGGCACCTTATGTGAAAACTAATCATTTTCTGAGGTGGTCTGATAATTTCTGAGGAGGATATAAAATAATTCACACCCACATGTAGCTTTTAATGAGTAGAAAGGCCTCTCTGCTGCATGTTCTGGAATTGTACTCTTTTTTTGGAAAAAACAGCAACCCAATGATGTTTGCATGTAACAAAGCAAGAGGAAGACTGTGGCAGGAGCAGGAGCTTGGGGCAGTGTCTTTGTTGCTGTTTTCATCAGGGTTAAGGGCTCAGTGACCATTTGGAAACCTTTTATGGGCAAACTGGCTATCAGCCAGTACTGCAAATTTGCACTCCTGACTTTTTGATTAGTCAGTAGTCCATCAACAGCAGTAGAAACCTGAGAAACATTTGCAGCTAACCACGTGAAAAACAGGTGTAATAAATCAGGTTGTTCAGGTTTAGTCCCAACTGGGAAATGTGCGGATGGAGGTAGAAATCATTCCTACTCCTCTCGTGGTGTATCAGAATATCTGCTGCCTTACCCCAGTCCCTCTTTCCAGCAAGATTTCAGTCTGTAACAGTGATTGCATTCCCATTGGGAAATTGCAGATTTCCAACAATTTCTCTTAAGATCCACAGGGAAACTGCGTGAATGACAACCGTTCATCCATCTCATTGCAGGATCAGGACCACAGCATGGACTTTTTAAGCATAAGGAGCGAGCCCTTAATCACTGCTGACTGTGCTAAGTGGAAGGAGCTCTCTCCGTGCCAGTGCCCCGACGGCAGCAGAGGCATCTTTTCTATTTATTTGCCTCTGTCCCACGGGGACCTGGAGAGTGTGGGGAGGGGGGGACCTGAACTCTGCTCCCTGGCTCCTGCCATGCCTGTGCCCAGGCTTTTCCCGGGAGCAAATCAGCAGAGCTGGTGACAGCAGAAGCCATGAAAAGACTGTGGCAGATGTGAGCCTGTTTTCTAATACTTTGTGAATACTGAATCTGCTTTTTTTCACGGGGAGGGTGGCTCTCTGTCTGTGTTACTGCTCATTCTTTATCACAGGTAGGGTATACACAATATTGGAGTGGGGGGGTGTTAATAAAAGTAGCAAGGCTGCATCCTGGGGAATATATTCTGTCAGGGGAGATACAAGAGAGGACAAGCAAGTGGGATGGAAATGTTGATGCCATGAAGACAGATCCATGTTACAGACTATGGAAGAGCTTCAGAAGCATGTTTTATTTTTTTTTTTTTTTTTGGTTCTTTTGAGTAGAATACTGAACCAAAATGGTCTCATAATTGTGGGCTAGAACTTTATAACAGCTGCACAAGAATTGTCTCTCCTCTAAGTTATGATTTTTTAGGATTAAACAAAACCTTCCTGTGTCCTTCAAGATGGATGTATGAGTTGTCATCAGATTTAGATATTAATTTCAGGAAAAATTCAGGGGATGTGTCTTCTGATTGCAGGAAATGGCAATTTACAGTCTTGGGAGAAGAAGGGTGGACGGGACAGGTTTTGCAGTGGGGACGCATGGCATTGACTCCTCCTCCCCATCAAGTGACATCCAGCCTGAACTGTCACAGCCACAGAACAACTTAGAACTGCCATTGCCTTCGCTGTAGTTAAACAGAGACCTTCAGGCTCCAGCCCAGCAGTTCAATTGCTTTCCCAGGTATTAAAATAACAAAAGAAACAGAAACTACTGAAATAGGAAGAAGAAAGCAGAGCTCTTCAACACCCCCAGCATCAGGCAGGCAGCAAGAGCAGACACATCCAGGGATGGTTTGCACGCTCAGTGCTGTGAGTTGTCAGTGCCGGATATTTGACAAAACCCCCTTTTTATAGCAGTTTTAAGAAAAATTTAGTAATAACTGAGCAAACCGCTGAAACCAACTGAGCTGAACAAGGGAATAACAACAAAACAAAAAGCCCAGTGTGTGTCTGTTGCCTGGGGCAAGCTACAGCTGATGGATAAAGTGACAGACGAATCCTTCCCTCATTTCCATTTTAATCTCTGTCTACTAATTGTCATCAATATCATCAGGGTCAGTAGACCACTAGTGCGAGTCTGCAGCCTTCCGCAGGAACCGCAGCTTTATGCCTGCCTGGCCCCCAGGGCTTTGCCCCTTTGCTAACCCGGGCTGTACTGGGGGATGCCTTGGAGCAGGAGGAAGGGCCCTTGCAGGTGAGGTGGGTGATGTTTCCCAGCCTCACGCAGGAGAGGCTACTCCTAGTGTCCGGCATGAAAATACAGGAGTGTTGCAGCCCTCTTTGAAATGAAAATTATTTATACTCCTTTTATGCCCAGGCCAGGATTTGAAAAAAAGGACAGCTGGGACTTCAGCTCCCATTGGAAGAAAGGGCTCATACCGACTCTTAAATCAGTGACTGTGTGATGAAAGCACACTTTGGATCAGACCCAAGGAGGACAGAGTCAAAGCTTTTTGTCGGTTCTGTGCCTGGTGGTTTCTCTTCCCTTCCTTACTCTGGTATGTGTAACACATGTGACGTGCCACGAGTACTCCAGGGGGTCTCTGCTGGTGTCCAATCAGGCAGCCCCTTGGAATTTTGTTCCATCACCGCCCTGCCCAGGAAAGGCACCGCAGAGAGCGTTGTAAAGGTAATGTTTAACCCAGGGGCTCCAAGCCAAATCCTGGCCTCTGTGCACAGCTTGAGCACAAATTGTGCCCATGGCAACTACACAGGGACTCGCTTGGTTGGAAACCTCCCATCCCCACTTGGAGGCAGCCATGTGGTCCTCTGCTTCTGCTGCTAAAAAGTAATAGATTTTTGGCATTTACTCTGTACCTTTATCCTGCACCCAATCCTCCCTGCTTTATAGGCAGTGTGTACAGATAATTTGGACAAGGCTCTGGGTTTGGTCTGTTGGAAGTGCTCCCTCTTAACCATTTTCAGCTTTTGATTTTCTGTTTTTACCCTGTGGCTTCTCTTTCTTCTCTTTCTAACTCACTCTTTCCGTTTTCTCTACTCCCCTTCTGTTGTCTTCCCCTCCCAAAGTCTCAACATCCCTTTGCTGGTACCATCTTCATCTCCTCTCCAGATCTCCTTCATCTCTGCTGAATTACACTTTTCCTTAGACTTCCCAGATACTTTCTCTGCAATCATTCACTGGCAGATCAGCTTCTTATTCCATCTCCCACCAGGTAGCCATTTCTTGAACAAGAGGTGTGAGGATAAAGAGTGGACTTTTCTTAGTTCTGCCTTGATTTGGGATCTAGTGAGTTCAGTAACAGCAGTTAACTCCTCCATCCATGCAGCTGTAGCTGGTGACGAGGTCTCTGCAGGCTCAGAAGCACATCTATCCCTTCACTTGAGATTGTGACCCCATTTTAGGATGCTGCGTGATTTTGAGGTTCCACATTTGCAAGGTGACGCCTTTGTTGCCTGAGGGTAGGGGATGATGATCGTGGAGAGGGTCAGCTTGGTCTCGAGGTGGTCCTCTTTGGCTTGCTGTTCCTTTGCTGTTACTTTTCTAGTTATCCAGTGAATGAGGAAGGGACTGTTGCAACGTTATGATGCCTCTGTACGTGTTGTCCCAATGGCTGTGTGGGATTTTGCCACTGTGGTGTGCTGCAAATCAGTAATGGTTGATGCCACCTCATTGTTCGTGTTCTCTCCTGAGTGATTCGCCACCAGTGCTGTGACTGGGATAGGGAGAGGCAGAGAGGCAACAAAAAAATTACTCTGTGAAGCCGTCTGCTGCAAATCTTCCCAGAGGAAGATTTGGAATCCCCCCGCTCTGGCGATGAAAATCTTCAGAGGCCCCTGCCCTGTAAGCCGCAGTCCCCGCGGCTGCAGCTCCAGATCTTTGGAGCTTATTGGTAACATATTTGCAAAGCTGCCCTGCTGTGATCACTGATCTCTGCCAGCTTAAATTTGGGAAAATGCTTTACACAGCCTTTTCTCTCCCCTCCTTCAACCCCTGCAGGTCTATATACAAGGAGAGAAAGATTTAGTGTTTGAGCATAAGCACTGGTCAGCCAATCTGCAGCGTATCTTCTCGAAAACCCAAAACAGGTGCTCTTGGGCCATCAAAGTCTTGAAGCAGTTAAACTTCCTTTCACCTCTGTTGCAGTTCCTTTAAAAGAAATAGAGAGATCTTCAAAAGGTGGAAGGGTGGCAGGCCAGAAACGTAAAGCGTGTGCAATCACTCAGATACAAGTGGCACCACTAAAAATTGCCTTCATATATCAGCTTATGGTTTACACACTCTGGCAGAAAGGACGCTAAAAGGTCAGCAGAAAAAAAATATATATGTCAAGCCTGGAGCTGTGACTCCAAAGGTGTGGAAAGACATGATCTGAGAAGGGTTCTAGAGGGACTGGATAAGTGCTTGATATGGCAGGATTTTTTATTTTATTTTATTTTATTTTTTGCAAGGGAGCTGCTTGCAAACGTCAGCACAGAAGCCAAGGTATATACTCGCAGTAACCTCTTGCTACGACCCCTGGTGACAAGACGGATAGTTCCATTCATCTGTGGGTGAACAGCAGAGGCTCCCTGCATTTTTTACTTGAAGCCCTGGATGAATTTGTTTGCGGAGGGGAATGTCACCGTTGTGAATGCTCTGATCACTCATGTGCCCATAGTGAAGTCAGTGGTAGGGGAGGGAGGGGGGCAGGAGGGGAGCAGAGCAAGGAGGAAAGCAAGCTTCTCTCTGGGGGGCTCGGGGATGCCAGCTTATATCCAGCAAAACATCTCCAACCAAACATTAATGGAGGATGTGGCTTCGAAACAGAGGGATCAGCAAATATGCTGTAAATTAATAATGTGCCCTTTTAGTAGCAATTGCTTTATGAAAATCGGTAGGGCTTTTTTCCTCCCCTCCTTGTAGAAATAGCTCTGAAATAAGTGGGTCTCACCGGAGTTTTGTTTAAGACTGACCCCTTACTTTATTAACCGTGTAACATTTTAAGGTTGTTTTTTCCTCTCTGTCTCCTCCAGCAAGTCTCTATTGATCACTGTTTACAGTTATAATCCCTTTCAAATTTATCATCCATGACTAACACCACACGTATTGATTGGTGCTGACGGATGTCCCTGTATGGTGTATACCCACAGTGATTCTGGCTAGTGAAGTACAGTAGATATATTTTTTTTCTCTCCTTCATTTGCTTTTTATAGCTTTCTGCTCCCTCCCTTTTGTTCTCAGTCTGACTAACCTATTTCACACAAACACCGTGGGATTAACATGTCTAAATTTAGGATAATTTCTTTATTCCTGATGAGGTCTTCGGAACAGGAAGGAAAAGAATGGGTAGTGGTGGGGTTTGGGTTTTGTTGTTGTTTTTTCCCTCAACTGGGAAGCTACTGGAAGGAGACAGGCCCTATAGGAGATCAGATTTATGAGGGACATCCACATGTCTTAACCTAAAGCCTAAAGTAACAAAGATGTAAGGGCTAGTTTTTTTAGGGACAAATTAGATGTCACTGGTGACTAAGGACAAGGTGTCCGAAATCTGGACTATAAATGGAGTCATTTGTCAACAATGCATTTTTGCTTGCCTGCTGCAACATTTCCTCCATCTCTTGGTGGCCAGAAACAGAGTTTAAGGTTAATCTCTTTTCTCAGCCACCTTGATTTAACTCGAATTTACCAACTTAAAACCAAATAACGAAACAAACAAAAAGCCCCCCAACTCCAAATATCCTCAAGGATTTTGGTACAGTAGCACCATATAATTTCTGTCACTTAAGCTATTGCTTTGTTCCTGTTAACTCAAAGATGTGAACTGTACCTTTCAAAGGCTGGGATCCTTCCTGATTTTAATAATCCATTCGTAACTTTTTCTTCTGTGTGCTTTAAGCAATGGTTTAAATACATGTTCTTGCACATGCATTTTATTTGGGTTTAATAAGGCAGCAAATACAAGACAAAGTTGTTAAACCTCAGTAAAAACATTTTTTAATAATAATTTGGCATTTATTTAATATACAACCGCTGTCTTATTAAATCTAACTCTTTAGATTTAATAGGATAGTTTATTGTATTATAGCATTACTACTACAATGCTATAGTTATGGTTGAAAAGGCATTTTCATTATAAACTCCTGTTTGCAGGTGCTTATAACTTCCTGAAGTATAGCACCTCTTTTATTTGAATGTGAAATCACTCACTGTACTTCTCAATTTTTTTTTTTCCTCTCCATCTCCTTCTCAGGAACAAGGACATTTAGATGTCAAAAATAAAAAAAAAGAAAAGCAGCACTTACTGAGGAGCAGAATTATAGCTGAGAATCAAAATTCACCAAAGTAAGGGTTCAGAGTTAGAGCTTAGGAAACTCTGGACCTTGATCAAGTCACTATACCCCTCTTTGGTAAAGCATAAAGTTGGCAATTCGCTCAGTAATGTGCAGTTCCATTAAATAAAAATATATTTCTTTCCTGTGTGTGAGTTTCTCCTTCACCTTGAAGGCAAACAAATCTGTCTGGTGAGGTGCTCAGGACTGGACCAGGGGTCAGTGTACTTTCTGATGAACTGGGTTAATTACCAGGTTTTATGATGAGCAAACAGGACCTGCCTTCAGCAGGGCTGTCTCCAGGAAAGGGGCAGTTCTCGGTGCCGTGTCCTGGCCCTGCCTCTGAAAGGGAGAGCAGTGGTGACATCCGCGGTGGCCACCCGGCTTTGCTCTGGTGTCACCGTGGTCGACCCTTTAGGGGTTTTGCAACATTAGGCAGCTTTAGTAAATGTAATATTTAATTGCTTTCTGGGCTGGGAACCACTTGTAAACAAACCTTAGCCTCAATGGAGATTTTATAGTTAAATAAATAAATGCTGACAAAGAAAGACTGGAGACACAACAGGAGCACAGCACTAAACTGCCCCATAAAACCTGTGTAAAGAGAGTGTTTCATGGTGTCACAACAGCAGACTTTTTGCTTTTCCACAGGCTGAGTTTGCACGTGTCATTATTTTCCCTTATTTCAGTTTTGGCCCAGAAACTCTTGCTGCAATGGCACTGAGCAGAGGGTTGGTTGATTTGTTTGTTTTTTTTAAATTATCACCAGGCTTAGACAAATTTCTCTTTTAGTGGTGGGAAGACCCATGCAGGAAGAGGGACATGTGCCACTGCTACAAAGGCTGCAGCCTGTTCTTGTTGGTGTAGAACTGGAGCTGAGCAGTAATTGCTAAGCAGAAAGCTATTCTTTAAAAACACAGGGTTTTGGTAAATCTCTTCTATCTCTATGCAACAATCCAGTCCTTTTGCTTCGGTTTAAACATCACGTCTGTCCTGAGAATGCAAATAGAGACTGGTGTGAATTCATCAAAACAGAGTTATTGTCTCCTGCTCTCCTGTAACCCCTTGTGGGTTTAGGAATACTAATGGTTTCCTCAAATAAACATTCTAAACTCTACTCAGAGTAAAAGGGTTTGTAGCTGCAAAGTACCCTGAAACCCTTGCTTGCAGCCATGGCAAGGCTGAGCATGAAGGTTGTTTTCTAGGAAAAACAGATAAATTAGGCAGACTTTCGTGGCAGGACTGAATTTTCTGCAGGTTATTCTCCTCATGAAGTTTTGCACTACTGCAAAACCTCATGCAAGGTCCTTTTATTGTTCCTTGAGTGCATGTCCAGCAACCACAGTGGTAACCATTGCCTCTGTCCAAAAGAGAAACAAATGCAGTTATTAAAAATAGTGGCTACAAATAGACTTATTAAATGGAAGATGATCATATAGACAGCTCTGAGCAGCTCTTGAATTTCCAGAGAACTTGTACTGCTTTACCACTGTTTCAGCCTATTCTGTTGGGGGTTTTTTGCTGCACAGGTAGACTTGACCTCTCTTTGCCAGTTTTAATTTTCCTGCTGTTTTTCAGTAGCTCTGTGGTCACACTGTTAGCAAAAGAGCACTATAAATGGATTAATGAGTGTCACGAGGAAATAGGAAGCTGTCTCCTTGACTTTTTTTTTGACTGTTTTAGTAATAACAAGTATTTAAAATACCTTGAAGATACAAGAACTGGGAATTTTCTATTTTCATTTTTTTTTCTTTTTGGGAGGACCATTTAAAAATATCCACAGGTTCATTTTTGCGTAACGCCACGTGACTTGGCATGCTTCAGGTTCTAGTCAGTCACTTTTTGGTAGAATTCTCTCAAGGAAAAAATGTGTGCATGCCATTTTAAAGTCATATTCAAACATATGGAAAATCCTTTGTACTTGCAAAATGTGGAAGTCTGGTCAGAAATGGGCTGGCTTTATCTTAAACAGAGTCAATTTTTTGTAAGTGGAATTGGAGCAGAGCTTGGTTTTTGGACAGAAGAAATCATCTAGCCTGGTGACAATTCCTGGCTGGGCAGACCAGTTTTGAAATTTGAAATAAAACACAAAAAAAAGAGGTGAAGTGAAACACCTCTCTTGGATTTGCTTTTGTCATAGTGAAGCCAACCCTGGACTTTTCATGGGTCTGACATTGTTCTGTCACTGAACTCAGAAATGTCCCAGGATTTCAGACCAATTCCAGCCAAGTGAGGGTCTGGAAATACAGATATTAAACTGCAGGTCACTAGGGATAGTGCAAATGTTGATTGGGAAGAGTCTGTGGAAACTTCCTTGGAAGAAGGAATGATTGTCAAGTAATTCATATGAAGACGACTTAAAGCCACTTGATTAAACTGGAGCATCAGGAGAAAAAAAGAATTATTCTCATTTAAAAGAAATTAAATTATCATAATCAGAATAATCTAGATTTTTATATCTTCTAATGGTAAAACATTTTGGTTATTTCAGATACCAGCCTGTTAAGCTTATTGGTTCTCCACGTGGCCAGAAGACTGTAATGACCTCTACGCAGCTCGGCCTGGGATGGAACATCTTACAGGTCTGTATTTTTTTACTCTCTTGCGAAATGCATTTTCACATATTTGTTGCATGTATCTTTTCTGTTCACTTCTTTTCTTCCTTTTTTTGCCTTTTTTATTTTTTCTAACCTCAGAGGTAGCAATCCTACTGCTATTAGCAAGATGTCTATTATAGTGTCATTAAAAAAGCTATAGTCAGAGCATGGAATGACTCACATCATGGAGGAGTTAATAATTCACTGTAATAAAAGTATAAAGTTTTATGATAAACCACTCTCAGGGGAGTTAAATATAATCCTTAGCGGGTCACACACTGACTACAAAGCTTACATTTGTAATGGTAATTTGAATTTACTACATCGCCTTTAGTTTTTAAGCGTTTGTATGTCATTAGACCTTATAAATTGATTTATATATTCAACTCCAGTATAATTCTACATAAAGGTACAATAAATTTTATGGATTATAGATATGGCATCTAAAACAGTTTAGAAAAATAATTTTATTAAATTCACTTAAACGGCGGTGATGAACAGCGACGAGGATGCCAGCCTGGCTCAACTTCTGAGAACTGCACGAGGCACGGAGGGAGCTGCAGGTGGTGGGGGGGACAAAGGGAGGGGACTGGGCCATAACTGGTCACCCAACTTCTCATTTGGGACTCCAGTGACACCAGGTGATAATATTTTGCACAACCACAACTGTAATTGAGCAGGACCCCCGTGCTGCTCCAAAACTCAGTCTCCTCCTGGGACATGTGAGGTGTCCACATAGAGAGGCACCACGGCCAACCTTAATACTCTGTTGGTGACGTTGCTGGTAAAGGTACAAGATTTCCTGCAGGAAAGGATTGTGTTTGTCTCACAAACAAGTCACTTCTTTCTGAAATCAGGCTGCTGTGGTGCACCTTAGCCTAGGTTGGCTGCAGCAGGATGTCTTTCCCCAGCACTCTGCCTCCTCTGCACTCTTTATCAGAAATAGCTTGTGAACAATGAAAAGATCTTTCCTTTTTTTTTTTCTTCCCCCCAGCTTGGATTCAGCAACTGTATTCATAAGAGGAGCTATTAAAAATGTTTATCTTGAACATTCTTTATTGATATAATTTCAACAGAGCTGATTGTGAGGAAGTGACTGTTGGTATTTTGCCCCTGATGAGGCAGATCCTGCTTAGACCCCTCATCCTGTAAAAACTTCTGTTTGCATTTCCAAGCATGTTAAGCCATCCCTGAAAGCAGTGCAGGACACAGCTCAGAAACACTTGATAAACTTCTCTGTCTGTTTCTTAAGTGGTTTTAGATAATCAACCAGCATTTTAATGCTGCTTTTCCCAAAGTCGGTGTAATTTCAGTGCTGATCTTCAAACCCCTTTGTCTAATCTGCTATGTAATCTTTCCCATAACAAACTGAAAAAAGATCCTTGTACTCCCTGGTGGGCAGTTATCAGTGTATTCCCCATCGCACTCACACATTAGCAAAGCTTTATCCCATCATCGTTTTGGTTTTGAAAGCACCGAGGTAAATCTCAGGTGGCATCCTGCACTCAGTGGGTGTGTCACTGATGAAATGACCCAGCCAGCTGGACAGGTTTATGTACAATTTACTGGAAATGTATTAAATGTGTCTCGGGAAATGATTCTTTAAATCGTTCTCACTGCCAGTGCAGTAAAGATTAAGACCTTGGCATGAAACAGGGAAAAAAATTAAATAATTTTCAGAAGCTTGATGTAAAATAATGATCCTGAATGTAACTTAAAGTCACCAAAGGATGAGCATTTAGGCTGAATTCCTACTCCTTCCTTGACTAATTCCCATAATAATTCAGGGGTCTCTGAAACTTGCAGGTTGAATTTGAGCCCTGGCACAAGCACACTGAGTCCTGCTTTAATCCCTCTCAGCCAGTTTGCTCAGACAAATGCAGGATTACATAGGCAAAATCAGGACTTGCAGGTGGGCAAGCTCTTGGGAAAATAAACACTGTTATTTTCGTGTAATTATTTTTGATATTCCAATTCCTCTTTTTATATTCATTGGCTTAAATGTTGTGAGGGCAGCACTTAGGCTGCTTCCCAGATTTTATTTGTGCCTGAATTTCCTAAGCCACTCAAGAGGACTTTACAATCTCCTTGCTTAACATGTGGTTAGCTTTAGATGTTACTGCATGCAGACTTTAAAAAAAATTTATTATTATTTGTGCCTTTTATTTCCTTCTGTATCTCACTGTGACTGCCTTGTTTGGTTGCGTGGAGCACCAAGGGGCAGCGTGGCGGGGGTTTTCTGTGGCATGAAGGGGTAGCACACAGCAACAGGGCTTTGCCTGGCTTTTGAAGTGCCTCCATGGCTTTTGGCATAGAGAAGAGTGGTCAGGATAAATGGCAAAGTGGGTGTGTTGCCCCTCTGCCCCCAAACACAGGGGTTGCGATGGGTGGGAAGTGGCAGCGGGTGCTCCAGGCTGCACGAGATGCCAAGGGGATGGCAGCCAAGGGGCTTGGAGCACCTTCTACTTTCAGCATCTAAAATTATGCCAGGATAAACTGCTTTCTGCAGTATCCTTGAACGTTTGCTCCGCAGCAAATAAAGGCATTAAGTCCTTCCTCCTCTTCCAAATACACAATTTAGAAATAAAAGGTAATAACTGACGATATACAAACACTGAAATTTCCATTCTTCACAGATTAAATGATCCTTGCTGCAGATCATGAAAAGAGCCATTAGTGGGAGAGAAAGGGGGGTGGGGTGACAATTTGTATAGCAACAAGCAGTATATTCTGTGCTTTAATAAGAGGGAAGCTGATGGAGAACTGCAGGATTTAAAATCACAGTGATCACAGCAGTGCCCTGATTTTTGCCAGGGCAGGATGATTGCAGGGGGACAGAGGTGGGAGAGACAAGGAGCAGTGCTGGCAGTGACCAGGTGCCCTCCTTAAAGTTTCACAAGTTTGCAATCCTCAGGAGTTTTTGTTGAAGAGAATTTTAGCCTTCCCAGTCAGGTTCTTGGGCATCCTCTCCTCATGAATTCAGATGCATTTAGAAGAAAGTATTTCAAGTCCTATTCAAGTCAGTAGTAATTATTGTTTAGTACTGGATTATGTAAAGCTATTTCATAGATTTACGGAATTAAAGGAGTTGTTAGGGTGCCTTTACAGTATCCAAAGAGTTAATGGCTTCAAGTTGAGATGGAATAATTACTGCCTGGATTGATTTACTATTTTATTTCTATGATATTTGAAAATCTAATAAATCATTTTACTTTTATCTTGATAGATAATACTTTCATTAGGAAAAGTAGAGGCTTCATAATAATGTTTATCATGAGCTGGAAATTTTTTTCTAATTTTTTTTTTTTTTCGTTTTAGAATTACACAGTTCACTTTTGCCAGGTTTTCATTTTCTTTATCAAGTAGGAATGACAAAGAAAATGAGAACTAAGTGAATGCAGCAGCAGAGCAGTGGGCTGGATCAGACCTGGGGCCTGTTTTGGAGATGCCACCCACGCTATTTACCTTGATTTCCTGGGGAGCTGTAGTTGTTTTGGAAAATCAGGCTGTAAGCTCTTTAGGCTCTTAGAAGCACAGATATGAAGACTGGAAGGGATTGTAAAGATCTTTTACTCTCAATTTCTGGAAAATTCAGATTAAAAGACCCCTCCCAGCAGCAGGCAAGGCCCTTTTATTCCCTCCACTGCAGTGCAGAACACTTGCTCATTGCTCTCTAATTTGGCTTGAACGTGCAGTGTAACCTTTCCCCTTGTGCAGAATGTTGGTTTTTGCTAAGAAAACCTGCAGTGATGGTGTGGGGTGAGGCTGGTGCTCACTCTTGGCCCAGCCTGGCTGTGGGTTAATAACCTCTTGGCTGCCATCTGGTTTGATGGTTTGCTGTTAATACGGATTTATGGGGTGGGCACCAGGGCCAGAGGAGCTCCTCACCTGCAGCAGAGCAGTGTAAGACCCATTCCTGTTCCCTGCAGTAAAATCCTTCATCATTACTATGTGTGCAGAGTTTCCCTATATCCAGCCACAAGGAATGTCACAAGGCACCGTCTGACTCCAGCGTAGTGTCTTCCAGCCCGTTTCAGTCCTCAGTGCTAATTATGTTTGTTTGAAAATGCTTAAAGTGGTTGTAAAAAAACCTGAAAACACAAGAAAAAATGGGATCTTAATCTGGAAGATGCTTCTTTACCCATACGACATCTGTAAGCTCTACATACTCACCACTTAGGCTGATTGCTTCCACAATTAATGTGCTTTGGGTTTGTGATTCTGTAATCATCCATTGCATTGCAAAATGCACAGCATATATTGAAAAGTGTCTATAATATGTTTTAAAAGGAATTCTTAACTAAGCTCTGACCTCGATACACTCTGAAGGTGAAGAGGATCAATCATAGATAAAAGGAGGTGAACTCTGGGAGGACGTGTGTACCTAAGACTTTCTCTAGGTGCAATTCTGGATCTGTATTTATTGGTATTTATCGTTGAAAGCTCAGACAAGTAGAGGTGCTGTGATTGATTTTATTTGAAAGTGAGAGATAGGGTCAAATGGAAGCTTTTGGGTCTCCTGCTTTTACTTTTCTACCTATATAAAATGAAGATTTTTTACTAGAAGTGCTTAATGACATTCACTTTTTTTTGGCCAAGCGTGTGAATGGGAGCCTCCAGCAAAGCAAACTCCACCTCTCCTAGCTTCAAATGATCTGGGAAAGATCCTCATCCTGCCAACTCATCCTTAATTGGCCTATGTAGCAAGAAGCAATTAAAACTAAAGGCCTGATTCATAAAAAATGTACGTTATGTTTATGTGTCTGTGTGCATAGGGGTTTTTCCTGCACTCCAGCTAAAAGTGCAAGAGGCGTATTAGCTTTCAGTGCACCTTTTTGCAGTTTATTCCTTCCCTCTCTTTTCTGAGTCACAACTGACCTTTTTTCCTGGGTTCCTCTGCAAGTGAGTATGATTGAATCCTAGAACGTCCTGGGTTGGAAGGGATCCACAAGGCTCACCGAAGTCTGAGTAAATGGAGGTGTTTGGTGTAAACCTTCTAGACAAAAAGTAAAGTTTAGACAATATGTGAGAATGTCCAAATAAAAGCTAATGGCTGTGTGTCAGCAGTGCTGGCTTCTGCTAGCTGATTGATTTTTAGCAAGCCACTGGCTTGCTAGACAGGTTTTGAAAGATCTTTGCTAGCTCTGCTGGGTGTGCAAAGGCTGCAGTTTTTTTCTCTCTTTTTCTAAAAGAGGAAAAATAAAATAATGTAAAGAGTTAACGCACAGAAGAAAAGGAACAGAGGTGAATCATCTGTCTCATGTTGAAGTTCATGCAAAGCCCAAATTTGAGTTTTTTCCTTACCATCCTTCCAGAATCTTGTTTAATAACTGGATGTATAAATGTGTTGAAATACATGAATGAAATTCCTAGAATGCTTTCTTTACTTTTCTCTTTTTTTTTGGGGGGGGCTTTTTTGAGGTTTTTTGTTTGTTTGTTTGTTTTTCTATTTTGTTAAAAGTAATTTTCTGTGGGGTGTGTTAGGGATTTGGTTTTTTGTTATTTTTTTGGTCTGAAAAGACTTTTCGGGATATAATTTATGTGGATGACTGCATGGTATAAAGCTGAATCATGTTCCATCTGTTGTGAAATACCTGTAGCTTTTAGAATGATCCCCACTGCAGACACCACAGGGTTGGGTTTTGCTGGAGGTTGTTCAATCCAGTTTGGTTAAAATCATCAGGTTTTTTAAAGATACACCCCAAGAAGGCTCAGTTTCTGGTTGTTGCTATGCTCTGTCTTGGGAGCCAGGCTGCCATGCTTTGTTTGTTGGCTATTCCCAAAATAATCCAGTACAGGCATGAATCCTGGCTGCTTCCCATCTGCTCCGTGGCAGTGGTAAGGCCACAGCCCTAGGTGGTGTTCCACACCATTGGGAAGGTCTCCACTTCTTCCAGGAAAACAAGGGACCTTGTTTCCAGGTGCAGTGCCAGCCCGGTGCTAACCATACGGTGTTTGCTGCTGAGGGAAAAATTACCCTCGGGGGAAGAAGGAGAAGTGGCCTCCGGTCCACCTTCAGGATCGGAATCTGATAAACAGTTTCAAATGTCAGTGGCCTGTTGTTGGTAATTAAATTGTAATGACAGATCCCTGCTGATACTATCAAGGTGCTTTTGTCCCGGGAACCCTGCATTAAGAGGAGCCGCAACAGCAGTTTTGCTTGTTACCTCTTCCTACTATTACAGTTAAATAGTTCACGGCCATCAGCTTCCCGAGCAGGAATGTGCACTGTTGCCTGTGTGGCTTTCATGCACAACCACCAGGAATGCAAGTGTATCTTAAATATTTGAATGTTCAAATGTTTGTTAGCCCCAGCTAACGAGCATTCCTGGTAGCACACCCCGTAGGCACACATTTGTTTGTGTATCTTTACCAGACCCAGACCTGGTGTCTTTAAAATATATCTGTTAACTTTTGGAGAGAAGAGGAAAATATCTATAGAAAGGCTAAAGTTCAAAAGGAAGGCGCTCGGTCAGAGAAATATCAATATGCAGCTGTCAAGAGAACTGGCATTCTGAGTCATAAAAATACATTTTTGGTTTGGAGGAGTTAACTTCTTCCATTATAAATGATTAAAACCACACGATCCGTTGTGGAGATAATAATAGCTGTCACCTTCTCAAAAACAACAACAATTGCTTTATTCCCATATTGTTGTTTGTGCCCTGAAAACAAAAGAAGCAAATTGAGAGTGTTTTGGATGTTTTGGTGAGTGAGTGCCTTCAAAGAAGTTTTGGAGCCCTTTTCCATCCTGTTCTGTAGAGGTCAGCAAGTTTGAGGAATTACAGGCACTAAGTGAAAATGAAAACATCAAGAGGCTTGCTGTCTATCACAAGTATCACTAAATCTTTTTGAACAACCCTGGGCAGTGAATTATGGAAGCATGGAATTGACTTACAGTTTATTTCTAGTAACAGTCAGTTACTATGTCAAATCTAAAACCATTCAGAAAAGCCTATAAAAATGTATGACAAACTAACCAGCAACCTCTAGATCTTTTTACATGTGTATGATTTTAGAGAACGTCTCGCTAGCGCTCGTGGAAATGAACAGACAGGACGTTTTCATGAGGCTGTATTTTTTATGTTTTTTTTGTCCTCCTCGCTTGTGTTGTTTGGCATCAGAGTGAGCCTCTGGAGTAGCTTTGCTGGAGGAACACAATATGGTGTGTGGGCAGGGGAATGGCACAGCTCTTGCTCCTGCCTCCCTCGGTGATGCTCTTCCCCCCTACCCTGCACCCCACGAGTGAACGCTCCCTTAACAATCCCCCAAACCTTATTTTGAGGGACCTTGCGAACACCTGGAAATGTTTTAGCAAAAGTGTTGCACCAGCCATGGCTCACCCCGAGGTAAGAGAGAGGAGGAGAGGTCCTGCGGGATGGATGCTGGCTCAGGGAGGAGCTCACGGACGTGTCGCCTGCATAGATCTGTGAGGGTCCATGGGGCTGTCCTGGTACTGTCAGTCTGGTCCTGCTGTTGGCAGAGAGGAAAGCTAAAGCCTTGGGTGTTTGAGTGACCCTGTGGCTCTATGGGGCAGCTGGGAGGTTTTCTCCTGGCTGCTTAAAATGCAGGTTTATAAGAGTGCAGGTGCTGTTTCTAAAAGCCGGCCAGGGTCAGGGTTGGGCAGCTCAGGGACCTGGGGCACACAGGGTATTTCTAAACAGTGCCATTGTGTACCCTCTGCAATGAGTCCCTGCTTCCTCTTTCCCCCAGAGGACTCCTGGGAAGTGGCCCTTCTCTAAATGTGCTGCCAGATCTGAAAAGTGTAGTTGGCTTTTCAGGAGAGACCCTTCCAGTAGTGCTGGAAAATAGCCTCTTAACTCTCCCTGGGCTCGGTCACTAATCTTAGGATGGGCAGGACCATTTAGATGTAATTCTCTAACTCCCAGAGATGAAGTTTGGGGATAGCTTCACAAAACTAAGCAAAAATAAATTAATTTAAAAATATGAAACAACTCGAGGCAAGATAAGTCACTCTCTAGTCACTGTTTTGATGGGCAAACTGCTACCTACCAGCTGGGTAGACCCATAAGAAGGGTATTTGGCCACTTATTTGTGAGGACTACCCTGAAGAGACCAAACAGGGAGCAGGTCTTTCAAAGCTGGTTTTTTGTTTTCTTTCTAAGTGGCAGACAGCATTAAAATGTTTAAACATTTGCCACTGCAAGAGTGAATGCAAAATGTCATGTGTCCGAATAGCCATTTTGCTTTCCTTGTGGTGCTTGGGCTGGGAAAGCATCCAAACCCCAGTTTGTCTTGCAAGAAATGATTTCAACATCAGTCCCCTGGCAATTGTATTTTAAAACTAACACAGCCTAATAAACTTTCACTCATGAAACCATCAAAGTTGTGTTTACTAGCAGAACACTCAGGTCAATAAAAATACTCCACACACTAGGATTTGGGATTTTATTATTTTGCATTTATTGAGAAACAAATTGCAGAATAAAGTGGGGCCACGAATAAAGTACTCCTATACATTCAGAATACAATACAAAATGTAATTAGGGCGCACATTGTTAAAAGTCAGGACCAAAATCTAACAATATGGTGTCACCAAATGTAAACTTGTAACTGTATAATACATAATTGTCAGCTGTTGAGAAAAGATCTCATTTTGATAACACATACTGAGATTGGAAGCTTGTTTGTTAATGAGGGGTCTGAAAAATACTTATGACTCCAGGATGCTTGACAGCTCTAACTGCAACATTGTGCTGCACAGTCAAAGAACTGTGAGTTAGAAGGAATGCAAACAAAAAATAAGACCTTTTTAGGAGCAAAGAAACAGGAATGTTTATATTTAAAGAATGTATTAAAATCACAGTTATCCTGCTCAGATATTAGAATCAATCAATAGATTGTGATTAATTTCTGTTCATTTCTATTTTTAATGCAAAATTTGGCTTTAAAACTGGATTTTTTCAGAGCTCTTCTTAATATCCTCATATTCTGTGCAGAGGACTGAGGACAGGAGGGCTCTGCTCCCCTGGATGTGGGCCAGTGCCAGAGCAGCTCTTCCTGCTCACCTCTGCTGGTTCTCAGCACAACCCAGCCATGACCTCAGCTATTTTCTGTCTGGGATACTCCTCCCCTTGTGCCAAGCAGGAGTCTGGGACTTCAGGATGCCACCAGGTTTCCTTCAGGGCTGTCCCCTCCTTTTTATGGCACTGCCCACACATGGACCTGGGACCTGCTGGCTGCTGGACACAGCCGTAACCCCCAGCTTTTCCTTGTGCTGGTTTTCCCAGCTCTGTATGCCTGCTGAAGTTGTGCACAAAGCCAATATTCAACACAAAAGAGCAAAGCTATATAAGTTGCACTAGCAGGTTGCTGCGCACCTTTTATTTCTGATCTGTGCTGCTTTTATTTTCTTGGTGAGAGATTAAGAAGGTATTGTTAAGGTTGTTCTGGATGCCATACGAAAACTCCAGGTAGCATTTTGCAGTGAATTTCAAAATTTTTGAGTAGTGTTGTGCTGGTAAACTCAGATTTGAACTCCCATGGCATATATTCTGTTCCCTCATTATCCCGTGTGTTCAGGAAGCTCTGCACAACCCGAAGCAACTTGTTTTCTCAGAGGGAGTGATTACATGTGGTAGAGTGGGGTTCTTTTGTGTGTGTGTGTGTGTGGCAGTCATATAAAAGCCAGCCCCTGTTATTTTTCAGAGTATTTGTAGCAGCTGCAAAGGAAATGTCCCTGTTGCTCCATGTTTTAGAAATGAGGCTGGGAGTCTTGATATCTCTGGAGACTCGGCTGGCATTGCTGATGTCTTCAGGTGGCACCTGGAGACTGACTGAGCTTGCTGCTGTCCGAGGAAGGAAGCAGGTGGAAGGCTTTCCTCCCACTCACTCTGCCCCTAAAACCCAGAAGGAACAGTGAGCAGTTTGGACTTTAAGTAGGTAAAAGAAAATGTCCAGGTTTGCATTGCTGTATATTTGCTGCTGCAGACAAAGACTGCATCTATTGCTGTGCCTGTTGCCACCACAACCTGCCACAGTGGTACTGGAAATTTGTTTCCAGGTCACCCTCAGAGCAACGGCTCTAACCAGAAGGCAAGGGAGCTGAGCTTTGTGCTGACTGGAAGCACTGAAATGCCTCCAGTGTCTCCAGGATCACAGAGGCTCTTTGTGCCCCACACCAAAATCTGGGGGCTTCACCAAAACGACAGAAGGTCTGGGCTCTTTCCCTACTCCCTACTTTCTGCTTCCTCACTGAGTCCCCTGCCCATTTCATTAGCAGACTTTGCATGGAAACTTTTGGAAGGAGGGGTTGCATGTTGTAATGACACAGTTCAAACCACCAGTTCAATTGCTTCCAACATCAAGCGCCTTTTTCCTTGCTCTTTCTAGAACAAACCTTGCTACAAGACTGAGCTGCATGCAGTATCCTGTCTACTTTGTTTTCCTTTCCTCAGTGTATGATGCATTTATCCCACAAATGTACATTTTCTTCTGTTTTCTCTTTGTTGTCTTTTAGAACCCCCTTTAACCATTGATGAGGTGAAGCAATTGCCATAGAAATACTGTGTACCACAGTCTGCTCAGGCTCAGTGCTTCTTCATTATTAGGGTGCAGCAAATTTCCAAATCCTGTTGCCTGCAAGCACCCTGGAAAAAGGAATCTCTGCTCTAAGGAGGCTGAGGGGTGCAGTCCTGTTAGCTGGGGTTTGGCACTGCTCAGTGGGCTGCAGTGCAACCCCCTTAAGAGGGAGGTTTGGGAGCATCTTCTAAATTAGGGGAGTGAGACTGGGGACCTGAACCACTAAGGAGCAGCTGCCTGGACACTGCTTTCCCCTCCCCTCTGCTGCTCAGAGCTTTCGTCTTGGAGCCGTAGCTCTGCTCTGCTGCATCCCTGGGACAGCCAGGGACACTGGGGGCTTAATGGGAAGTTGTCAGAAATAATTGTGCTTCTACCTTTCTGTGCTGTCGGAGGGGAAGATGTTAAACTCTCTGTGAAAGCTGGATGTGAACAGGGATGGACAGTGGTCTTCGGACCATTACAACCTACTTCCTCTAATTTTTAAAATTTATATACTTTGTAATGCATTATTAATTTTCTTGTGAGTGATATGACTTTCAAGGCTATCAAGGGACTAATCTATTTTTTACATGGAGTAGAGAAGGATTCTAGGTTTGTACAAATAAAATACTCCCTGGAAGCAATACAACTGAAATGATATCTGCAAACATCACAGCTTTACCTCTCTTCTGAGCAAACATCAGCTCTCTATAGAAAGTTAACACTTTAATTAGACAGAATTTCAGATGATTGTGCATGTCTGGTGTTAAGCTAAAACGTTTGTATCCTTTTTCATAAAAATTACCTTCTTTGTACAGGACTGAGCTAGGAAGCCTAGAAAGAGATATCCAAATCCTTAGTTTAAAGGTATTTGGGAAATACACATGATTAAACAATCACTGGTATTACCTGAAATCCAAAAATTGGGTTGCTATGGGTATAGTATATTTGCTTAATTCTAGATGATTGTTCCTTGCCTGCAAGGAAAATTATGTGTGGTTGCAGAGATTTAAATATGCTTTTTTCAGTGGAACTACAGGTATAATGGTTTCATAGGTCTAAGTGCGGAGATAATTTTGGTTTTTGGATGTTAAACAGTAGCGGATATGTGCACATTTATTTAACATAAAATCTGGTGGAAATAAATAAAATCCAGCAAATGTTTATTTGGGAGTTGGGTTTGACCTCTAGAATCATGTTAACAGAAGCTTTAATATACCAAGTTCGGCTTTCTTTTTAATATTTGAAAAAATATCATGAGTGCAGTAGAATAATCCTACTGAAGAGTCAAATACAGCTGAGGAATGAGGTGTGATTAAAACATGCCATTGCAAGAACAATGAATATTTTTTAATGAGTCACATTTCATGGACATTCAGCTCACAATTTATCCACTTTTTCTTGGATGCTGTTAGCTGCAAAGCTTCATACCAACCTGTCTGCTTTGGAGGGAAAATAATGTCCATTTTTTCTTCTCTCCTATTTCGTCCTGTGCACTCTGTGAAGTTCCTGTCACTGATACCCACCCCAGGTTCCTTTGTGCAGAAATGTGAAAACCTGGTGGGTGCAAGGTGTGATCTCTGATCCACCAGATGTACCTGTGGCACTGAGATAGCACCGACTGCCAAATTAATTCTTACTTGGATGAAGACAGCTGGGCTGGCTGCAGAGTTTGAACCTTTCAGTACTAAACCCACGAATGTCCAGCGCTTGTGGTGAGGAGGCAGCTCAGCTGTGTGTGCTCTGCAGTTGCAAAGGGAGGAGCAAAGCTCCTCCCCAGCCTCCAGGACTTGGCACTGTCAGAACTTTAGAGTACGTTGGAGAAGTAGGTAGGAATCATCCATCTTCTTGTGTGTCTGTGAATGGCAGAGGTGACGTACCTGGGAAAGGCAGGGCAGTTATGGGTCTTAGGGCTTTCCTCTTGGAGTCTGAACTGCCTTTGGTGCAGCTGAGGATAGGTGATGGAGGGTGGTGTGTGCAGGTACCAATCAAAGTGGCTTTTCAGTCCAGCTGTAAACCTGATCTGCTGACATGCTGCCCTTCAGGACTGCCTCTGTGGGCAGCACCCTCTCTGGAGCATATCCTCTGCCCACCTCATCCCCCCAGACCTGGGATGAGAGAGCAGGAATTGCCATGCAGCTCTTTTCAAGGCTGTTTCATGGTGCCAGGACTTGTTGGTCTGTTCTATTTGTGGACTGCCCATAGCCAGAGCTTTGTTATCTAATGTTTGGGGGGTTATTGTCGTATCCATGCTAAACATTATGTGTTTTAAGGGTGGGTTTATGTTTGGCAGTGCCAGGGGGAGGCTGCTGTTCCACACTGCCACGTTCCAGTGTAGTAGAACAATTCCTTTTTATCCTTTGCACTCTAACTGGGGTCCTCTTTGCAAGGAATTGGTTTGCCAAGCATTCCACTGGCACAACAAGCCAGCACAGCTGATAATAGGGATCTACCTGGAGAGTGGGGGAGGCCCTGAGTGAAAACATCCAAAATAATGCTCTTATCCTCTAGAGTTGATGTGTGATAATGCTCAGTCCCAGAAATGGATTCGTGGAGACAAACAGTGATCGCTGCAACCTTGAGCAGTCCTGCATAAAAAATGCTCTCTAGGCATCATGGAACACAAAGGTGGCTCCAAACCAGCACAGCTTCCAGGGACAAGCAGTGGCAAGCATTGCTCGAGCCTCGAGCTAGGACGTGTCCTGGGCACTTCTCACTCCTTGATTCCCCTTCAGGGCCATGCGGGGGCCTTTGACCTCCTTTTCAGTGTTCGGGGTGCAGTTTGCCCTGTGCAGTGCACACAGGTTTAACAAAAGCATAGAGAGTTCTAAAAGTTTTGTACTGTCTCCTGATGAAACCTTCTGCCAATACCAGAGGGGGTCCCTTGGGGAGGTCTGTGTGCAGCACAGTTCTAACATTATATATTACAGAGCCAGGATGGACAAGCAGGACCATCCAAAAAACTCTCATTTTGCAGTGGTTCAGAGGAGAAAGACACCTGCCTGTCAAAACCTGAAAAAAGCTAGTTATGAAAGACAAAAAAACCCTCAAAGACTCCTTAATTAGTACCGTACTGTGAATGAGTTACCCAAAATTTGCTTGGAGCGGTCACGCACCCCAAGAGCTCAAGAGTTTTGCACCCAGCTCCGAAACTGACTTTCTCTGTGGCCCCGGGCAAGTCACTTAACTCCCCGTCGTTCATTGAACTGCAGAGGGGAGATAACAATCCCTGCCTACCACGAGGTAGGTTGTGGCAGGATAAATTAGCTGTTGGCTTTTAAAGCACTTTAAAGATGTACTGCGAAGCATTAAGAGCACTTGTTTTTATGAAGACAGTAATGGTTAAATGATAATTCTGTGCTCTCGCTGAATTTGTTAGTTTTAAAGTGTGAGTGTTATGCTTCTACAATATGCTATTAATCCAAACAAATTACTAAGCCTTTGTGTGGTATGTGAGGAAGCCCATGAATTTACCTTTCTGTAGCTGTAAATGCAGTGGAAAGGATTTGAACTTCCCTTCTCACCTCAAAGCCTCTGGCAAGCTGGTCACTGACATAATAAATATTCAGCATTTAATAATGCTTCACTTTTCCTCTTTAAACCATTAGCTGTTTCCTGCTTGACTAAGAAGAACTTCAAATTCAATTCATTAACATTTCTTTAAATAGCCCTCTTAACAATGCCGGTTTGGTTTCCTTGTTATGTTCTGTCACTAATAGCGGTTTTTACTTCTAACCTGTTATTAATTAGAAATAAAGACTGGATCTCTTCATTTCTGAATTAGTTTTAGTGCATCTTTTCTCAGAGGCCAAAGAGGGTCCCTTTTTCAAGCCTGGCGTGTCGTGTTATATAATTGTTCCCGGGGTAAATAATTTAGCTGGTCAGAGCAAGTGCACTCCTCGCCTCCGTGAGTGGTCAGCCCGGCGGCGGGCAGCCAGGCATGCCAAATCCGAGCCAAAGAGGAGCACAGCTGCATGAAACTTTCATTAGGGCGGCCGAGGGAAGGGGCCGCGTCTCGGCGGGGCTTTCGGCGTGACCCGCGGTGCTGCCCGCGACCGCCGGGGCCGGCGGGCACCGCTCCGCCGCGGCTTAAGCGGCTCTGCCGTGAAGGACAAATGAACAGGCGCAGACCGTCTCAGCCACCCTAATCTTTTCTTTCCCTACTTCAAAGCCTTCTGTGTTGCATCTCGGTCTGTAATTACCCTTGAGGTATTTCAGACTCGAAGCGACACCGGGAAAATTGCACTTCCCGATAATGGTAGTCCACAGTTGTGTTTAATCAATTATGTAGTTGGTCATGAGACGGGCTTTTTAGTTACAAGGATTTTAAGGCCAACCCCTTATGCCCTGGCTGAGGAGAGCAACAATACTGAATTAAAGAAACACTCTCCATTTGATGCAGCTTAATCTAGGCTTTACCTGCTTAATTAAAACCATGCTGCCAATACCCACTTACTCCTCCATGCTCTAAACAGCCGGTCGAATGCCATGCTGTAATTTCCTAAGCAAAACTGTTTAAGTTAGGTGGAGCTGCAACACTAATTTTTACGGATATAAACAGATCCTCTCAGCAGCAGCATCTCCGGATTTCTTGGAGCTGGTGGCAGTGCTGTAGTGCAGGGCTGGGAGGCGTGTGGATGCTGGAGAGGAAACACGAGCCGAGCTGGGAATTAAACACGCAGCCTCGCTAACTCACTTTGAAAGATACATGACAGCCAAAAGCTTCGCTCCCCAGAAGTAATGGACTTGGCTGGGGTGCAGGAGGTGCTTCCAGTGGAATAGATTCAGATGATACTAACTTGACAGATACTTTGAGATGTGTGCTAGCTGGCTGTGGGAAGGTCTTGCTCTGGGAAGCTGGTTGTGGTGCTGCAGGCCAACCAAGGTTAAGTGATGGCTATCCTGGTCCTTTCAGATTCAATGTGGGGTGTTGTGATGGTAAACTGGCAGTGGGACTGTGCAGGAAGGGTGAGAAATCTTCAGGGAAAGGGAATCTGCTAGAGGGCTGGTGACACCTGTCCTGGTCTCGTGCACTGAACCTACAGAAGCTGTGTGAGCTCTGGCTGTGGATGTTGCCAGATGTTTGCCTTTGGACCATGATGGCTGGATGACCACTGAGATACCCAGACCACTGCTGTTAGAAAAGCATCCAGGCATTGTTCTGCCTCCTCCACTTCCAAACCTACTTTCCAACACTGTATCCTTCTCTATCCAATTTCTTCTCCCTATCTCAAATCTCCACCTACTTTTCAGCAATGCCTAGCAAACCACTTACAGCACTTTACTCACCTGCTCCTCCTCTTTGGAAAGTCTCATGAAACCTCAGTCACTGTGGTTTTCATCAAATGTGAGGTACAGGTCTGATGCTATTTTGAATCTGCTTCACTTGGGGAAGAGGGAAACTTTCAAAATTCAAAACATCTTACAAATTCATATTTGGTTACTTCTGTGCTTGTCAGCCCTTTGCCTGTGATGCCAGTTTGTTGCAGAAATATTGTCTCTGAATTTAAGATATCCAGGAGAGTTGATGATGTGTGAGGAGGTATTGATTGATGTATACATTTATACCTCTTCTACGAGTTCTTCTTTCTCAGACAGCATTATAGATAACTGTCCCAGAAGAAGGCAGCTTTGAATGTCTGATGTACTTACGTGGTTACAAGTGGGATATCTGTGTGTAGTGTGGAAGGTATGTTATTCCTTAGGCCTTTTCCCTCTCCTCTAATTTTAGCCTAGGAGCACTATGAAGGAGTTGTTGTTGCCAGTCAGACAAAGCCAGTGGGCTGTCTTGTTGGGAATCACTCGTTGCCCTAACCCAGTTTCAGGTATTCTATTAATACACCACTGGAGCCTGGCTGGAGTACAAAGTCCTCTGTGGACAGGCCAATAGCAGTGTCTCTCTCCTGGAGCAATTATAGGAGAAGTTTTACAAAGATGATAATTTGGATAAAAGTGATCAGAGGGACATAGTAGAGAGAAAAAGGAGCATTGGGGGAAAGCCAGGTTGGAGCTCGAAACTGTGTTCCCTTAGCAAATGGGGGCTCAGTGGATGATGTGATTAAGTTATGAAAAAATATACGTTGCAAGCACGGTTCCAGACTGTTCATGGAAAAGAAACAGCCCTCATGGTAGCAAGCCTGAACCTGTGAATCTCCTCACAGCTTTCCCACGTTAGCAGTGGCGACTCCTCTCTGGAGCAAGGCTTTGGTGGGTAGCACTGATGCAGTGGCAGCTATTTCTGCACTGCTCACCCCAGGTCTGGGAAGGGGGTTAGCCAGCAGCAGCAGGCTGGGTTCAGCCCAGATCCACAGCCTGATCATGTTCCCCACATCATCCCACACGTGCCTGTGCTCGTGGGGCTCCAGTGCTTCATTGCTGATTAGGCCGATGGGCTGCTCCGAGAGCAGTCCCCGGAGTGCTGCTTCCATGCCAGTGATTTAGCTGTGTAGCTCTCCGCAACAAAACTTACCGAGGGTGGCAGCCTGGGCACACCTGTGGAATTCAAGATATGTTATTTTTGTTCCGAGGACGTTTTTAAAGGATTTTAATTATGTGCATGGATAATAAATGTCATGCTATCCATCTTCAGTCATGCATACACAGGTGGTGTGCTGCTCAGGTACCCGCTGGCCCGTGGTGAGGGTGATGTGCAGCCATGTTTGTGACATATCATTACTTGGATGGCTTTTGGGGTAGGCACAGGAAGGGATGGTTCTCACCACTCCAGTAGTTCCTGTGTGACAGACACAAAACGTGTAAATCTTTAATGTATCTGCAGCTGCAAGAGGCTCCTGCCCTCTCCGCAGTCAATTACACCCCCTTAATTTGCTCGGACATAAAATTAGCTTTTCCCCTCATTTTATTTCCTCACACAAAGCAGGGATAGATACTGTTACCTCAGAAAATGAAGGTATGTTTGAGACTGCAAAGGTGAGGCAACAGGGAACATTTGGTTTCCTTAGGCTTTGCAAGGCTGTTTGTTGAACAAGCCATTTCCTACTCATCCCAGATCTTCCTGAAATCTTGTAGTGGTGGCACCTGAGGAGGATTCAGTGTATTGAGGTGGAAATATACCTTCCTAGTGGTTCAGATTGCCATGGAAAATGCCAGCTCCAGCAGCACAGTTGAATCAGGGAATCACAGAACTGTTGCTGTTTACTTTTAGGATTGTAATTATTCCTCCACTGAAGAAATACACTTTGGAGAGTTGCATTTGACTTCAAGTGGAAGTTCTGAACACAGTGGGGCATCAGCCCAGAATTCCCTGTGCAAGTGCACAAGAGAGGTGTGATAACAAATGTTTCTCCCCAAACTTTGTATTTCTCATTCTGTACTTTCTCATTTGGGTTTGGTTTTTTTCCATTGACCACCGGCTACGACCATATGGCTTCTCTTCTGTTTTCCCTGTGTCTTCTACCCCCCTGCTCTGAACATATTATAATGTTCACAAGATATTTTAATATCAATTCTGGTCTTGCCTAGCAGCACAAAACATCTTGTGTATTTGCATTTTTTAGTTTAATCATTATCTTAATAATTTTTGGGCAGTAGCCACAGACTCTTCTTCTTTCTGTCTCATCTCATCTTTAAAGCAGCAGTTCATGCTTTCCGTACCATGCCCTGTTACACTTGTTTTAAACCCACAGCTAAGTAGTGGTTTGGAAGGAGGAGATGACAGCACACCTGCCTGTAAGACACATTTCAGGAGCTCTGGTTACTGCAGTCCTCTCTGGAGCAGCCCTTCAGCACTGGCTGTGATTAGCCAGAAAGAGATACCAGCTTCTAGCTGAGGACACCTGGAAGTGTAACTCCTGTGGAGGGATGAGCTGGCATTAAATAAATTCTGAGGATTAAAATAATCCTGGGAAGCATTGGATTAGCAGGAAAGCCCTCCATCTTCTGCACCCTGGCTACAGCAGACTCCTTTCTTTTTTTCTTCACGTTAGTTTTATCTTAGGTGATATAGCCAGGAAGGCAGTGTTCCCATTACCATAAATCCCTTATTTTTTCAAATCCAGCTTGATTTTTCTGGTTTTGGGGTTAAATCTACTCCTGTTAATTGGGGTGTAGTTACACCCATTGTGCCTGGGCTAGGTTTGGTCCTGAATGTCAAACTCACTGTTAGCATCTTGGGATTACCTCATGATCTCCTTTGTAATCCTTTTACAAACATATTTTCTTTTCAGCTCATGACAAACCTAATTAGTGGTGTTTTCAGTAAATAAGAATACCTATAGCAAAAGTCCTTTTTCAAATACAGATTTGCCATGACCTAACATTAGTTTGACCTTCCATGGCATCTCTCAAGAAAGTATTTTGCTCACTTTGATTAATCGAACTTCATGAAATTTACTATGTAAGTAAAATTTGTTATTCCTAGGTTAGAAACAAAAAGGCTGAGGGTCAGAAAACCTTTTTAAAGTCACTAGAAGATTGAAAAATATAACTGAACTGTCCTAGCTTTTAGACCTCTGCCATATATCCAAGACCTCTGCCTTGGCACATATTATCCAGATGCTTTCCTTACTGACACTCCTGTTCTCCACTAGCACATTGCCATTGTCTTTCCCTTGTTTGTCTTCCCTTTATCTTTTAACCTTTTAAATATTCCTAAGCATTTTCCTCTCCTGTCCTGACAAAGTTTGAGAAAATCTCCACCCCTGCTTCAGGTGGCTCCTGAGCTGTCAGGGAGGTGTTAGAGGAGGAAACACCTCATGGTGCATTGTGCAACACTGAGGTTCTCAACACCAGCACCAAACTCTGCATCTTCTCCTCTGATGCTACCCCCAACACAATCTCTTGTGACAGCCACCAAGCTCAGTGAAACCCTCTTTTCCTTTTTAGATGGTACTCGCTGTTCTTATTTTGAGAGAGGTCTGGCTTCAATTATTTACATAAGAGATGCTGGGTAGAGTTACATGCCAGACAAGCTAGGCTGACTTGTCACAGTGTTTTAGCACTGCTTTTAAAATTTGTTTTTTCCAGAAATCTTAATTTTTTCCCCCAAGAGAAAATGATTCGTAATCATAAATGATTATTTGGGAAATGCCCCCTCCAGGTACTGCAGATGAGGCCTTCCAGGCTTGTGAAGCTACAGAGGGGTTGGCTAATGTGACATCTTTGGTTTTGCTCGTTTGTTTTCTCATTTTGGAACAAGGGCTTCTGCTTCACTCAAAAGGAGAGAAGAGCATTCTAACCAGTTATGTGGAGGAAGTTCGGTTTTGCTTAGATACTCCATTTCTGGGTTTTGTATGTATTCCACAATAATCTAAAAATCAAAGCAAAATTATACATATCCTCTTTTATATACTTGAGAGGGTTTTTTCCTCACATCTACTATTTTCTTAAAGCTAAACACGCCTCCTGTTCAGATCGTGTCACTATTTGGACACCGAAGATACTTCTTCATAAATTATGAACTTGCTTTAAACTTCTGCCTTTTCTGTAACACAATTCTAACTCCTTGGCTTGCTCTCCTTCACTGAAAACTCTTTATTTTGTATCTTCAGTGAAATATACTGAATTAAGAATAGGGTGTTTTTTTTCCCTCATATTTTTTAATGTGTAAGTGTTGACAGTAATTGTTTTCTAAGAATTTGATTCAAAGGCTATATAAATCAATGGGATATGAAATACAAATCCTAGAAAAGAGAACTGGAAGGGGTATCAAGAAATCAACTTATTATACCTATTATTTCTTATTATATCTATTTAATTTCTGACAGATGGTTCTCTAATCGACCCTTAAGAACCTCCAGTCACTATTTTTACTCTTGAAAGAATGTCCTAGCACCCAGCTGATTTTCTCCTTTGTCCATGATTTCTTGTCCTGTCCACTATGAGTGGAGAGAAGGAAGCACTTCCCTTCCTCTTGGAAGGAGTCTTCTATACGCTCAAATATTCTTTTCCTGCTCCCTCAGCTTTTGAGGATCAACACTTCTGTTTGTTCAGGAGGCCCACATGGGTGATTTTTAGCTGTTGGGTGTCCTTGTTGACTCTTGGCACCCAGAAGGCATGCAGAAGTCCAGCTGACACCTCCTGCCATTGCTGATGTCACACAGAGGTCCTGGGGGAAAGCCACACAAAGGGCTGGAAGTCTTGGATGCGACCTGCCCAACTTGTGTTCAGCAGGCATGGGTGGCTTGGGGCTTTTCTCCTTGGTCTGCTCATAGCTGCTGCTTCAGATTAAGGCCTCTGTGAATTCTGCCAGAAGCAATCAGTCACGTTAACATATTCCAGAAGCCAAATCTGCCTGTGTGTGGGAAACTGAACCATGTGCTTTGGCCAAGGGAGATGGTGTAGGGCTCCTGACACCTGGGAATTAATCTGCTGATTAGATCTTTCACTGGTGGAGCATAAAATACTCCCCCCTCCCCAATGTATTTTCTGTAACTTAGTTGTTGATAGCTCGCAAATATCTCAGTGCTATCCCTTAAGCACTTCTGAGGGAATGTTCATCACCTGTTTTTCTTCAAATTGCTTCAGAAAGACCAAAGGGGAGCTGACATGACAAATCATAGGGTAAAACAGATTATTAGAAGCAAGAAGGCATCCTTCAAAATGCTGGAGTTCTGTGTTCAAGAATGAAAAGGGAGGACAAGGCTCACAAATCTTTAGGAACCCTTTGAAGGAGTCCCCAGGCAAATGAACAAAGAGATCTGGGTGATACGGTCCTCAGGGAATTCACAAAGGCATTTGAAAAAGTGCTTCACCCAAGGGTCTTACAGGAAATAACCGCCATAAGTTTCTTGCATGGATAAATAATTGTTTAAAAGATGGGAAACAACAGAGAGGAATAGAGAGGTCATTTCCACAGGCGAGCCTTGCAGAGGTCTGTGCTACAGCCCATATTGTTTAGTATTTTCACAAATGTGCTAAAAAACTGGGGTGAGCAATAAAGTGGCAAGTTTGGAGGTGAATGCCAACTTATTCAAGATAATAAAGGCAAAGGCTGACAGCAGAGAACCGAGGAAGTGCCTTTTCATACCATGTCCCTGAGCAATAGAGTGGGAGATGAAATTCAGTGTGGATGTAAGAGAGGTGGGGTGAAAGTCACAACATTGCATTGATGGTGATGAGCATGGAATTGAATACTATCGCTTGGGAAAAAAGATGTGGTTATAACACTGAGCTTTGAAAGCATCACCTCAGTGCTTAGTATTTATTAAAAAAAAAAGGCAGATGTACTGTTAGGAGCTATTAGTAAAGTAGTACAAAACAAAAGAGAAGACACAAAAGAGGAGACACTTCAGCACTTTAGACATCCATGCTTTGCCCACATCTTGAATACTTGGTTCAGTTCCAACACTTCAGACACAGCAGGAGTGGAAAAGGCATGGAAAATGAGTGATTAGAGTCAGAGAATGGCTTTGTATGGAGAATCATAAAATAGTCTAGGATTCTTTAGCTGGGAAAAGAGATGAGGGGATATGACAGGGGGCTGTAAAACGATAACTACGAGCATCGAGATGAAGAGCAGGGGAGCATTAGTTCGTTGTTTCTTCTAACACAAAGTAAAGGAACATCAAATAAAGCTATTGAGTAAGGCTTCAGGGCAAAGAAAGTGTTGCTGCTTCATGGCACATGTAGCATACACAAGGAACTCCTTTCTGCAGGATGTTGTGGATGCTGCACATTTTCGGATGTTTAAAGAGTGGCTGCTCAGATTTATGTGACAAAAAATTTATCAAGGGCTGTTATATGCGAAAAGACCCTGGCTCAGGAAATCTGTGCACTGCAAATTGTTAGAGGCTGGGAGGGTGTCCAGGGATGTCAGATTGTATGGGCTGGTTCTGTTCTCCTCTCCCTGGGTATCTGCTGGAGACAAACCACTGGATTTGCCTTGGTCTGATGGGATGCTGCTGCTCTTATGTTCACTCTGTCATTCCTACAGATGTTCAGCCACTGTGGACCTTGCTGGTTTTAATGAATTGTTTTCAGTGGTCAAAGCAAATTGCCCAGTTACTCTCAAAGAAATCCAGCCAGGATAATGAGATCTGGCAATTTCGGGAGTGTAGCAATATAACCTAGAAGATAAAGAATTAAATAATTCTTTTAAAATACTCATTCTCCTTTAAAGGAGTATTAGGAAGGGGAAAAAAATGCACCTAAACAGTCATATATCAGAGCGGCATGTAAAATGTCCAGCTGAGGAGTGTTATTAATGAAGTGGTGAACTTTAAGTCCATGCATAACATGCCTCCAGTAGGAAGGCTCTTATTTCCAATGCCTGGGGTAATCTAGCAAAATCCAAGCCATATCTTTAAATGAACAAGGTAGGCTATCAATCAACATGGAGATGACACAAGCATTTCACACAAGCCCAAAACCTGACTCCCCCCACCCCTAAAATCAAGGCCACTGCAGTGCCTCCCAAGGCTGCCCGTGCTCGCCAGGCAGGCAAAGAGTCATGAATCTGCATGTGACTGTTAAAGGCAGAGCTGCTTCTAAGTAGGTGGTAGTTATTTTTAGCAACTAGTTTAAATTGTTCTGATATTGAATCTGCACTGTGCAGGGGTAACATCTTTAAAATGCAATTCTATGGTAGGTGGCAACAATCAAGCTGAATTACTGACATTGTAAGGAAATGAAAAGTCAAACTGCTGACCATGTGTATTTTATGGTATTTAATTAAAAGTAGATAACATAGTGTGAATGAACCACAAATCAGATAAAAATGGCAGTATATTCTCATATTTAACACATATTTGACTTGTGGTTGCTTGACAATTTACCAGAACAGGTCTATGACGGTCTCCAAATATAAAATCAGGAGTGTAATTAAAAATACTGCAGGGAAGAAGCAATATTCAGTTCAACCCTGAACTACGTTAATCACAGCCACAGCTGTATCACTTCCATTCCCTTTAACAAGAACCTCATTTCTTCTTCTTCTTTTTTTTTTTTTTTTTAATAAAAGAGAGGGGAAAAATGTCCAGGCTTTTGCTAAATCAGTGTTGGGATTAAAAAGTTTGAAGTGTGGGGCTGGGAGGAAGAAGAGGGTCACAGAGGCAGAGCACAGTTTCTTAGGAACTGTGGTGCAGCTGCCTCAGCCTGGAGCTCTGCTGTGGCCGTGCACCAGGCCGTGCACCAGGCTTCTCTTCTGCTTTTGGCACAGTCTTGTGCTGTGACCTTGAGAGGTTCTTTTATTGCAACCTGTGCCACAGCTCCTTTTCCTGTAAAGCAGAGCTATCCTTGCTTTCTCTCCTTATCCCTGTGTTTGGCCAATAACCAGGAGAGCGAAGCCTTGACCTCGCTTGTGCAACAGCCCCAGTTTCAGGGGCATTTAGCTCAGCTCTGCTCTCAAATCACCCCACACACGTGTGCTGACCCCTGGCTGCTGCAGGTCTGCAGCAAGCAAGGGAACACAAGCTGGGCTTGGGCTCCCACTGGCTTTTCTTTTCTTAGTTCTGCCACTGAGGCTTTGCTGGGCACACAGTGGTGTCACTGGTGTTCCCCTGTCCCGTGGGCAGGTAGCTCTCACAGACTGACAGATGAACTTGGTACCACATGTCTTTTCACCAGGATTTAGATAAAAAGTCTCAAATTCTTCTTGTAACTCCAGCTGAAGAGGCAGCTCTTAGAGAATGAGTGTTTAGTCTTCACTTGTTTGATGTCTGTCAGCAGAGCTTTCAGCCAAAATAAATAAAGGTAGGCTCTCCATTCAAAGAGAGGGGAGGGAAAGTAGCAGTTCAGGCTTCCTGTGCTCACCTTTAGGATCCTCAGTAGTAGTGCCTGCCAAGTTCTTGGCTCCAGTCTCTGTTCTCCCCACCCAGGACAAAATGCTGTTTTCTGCTGTGTGCAGCCCTGGTTGATTTCCCCCCCAAATCTGTGTTGCCTTCTCGCTTTCACCAGCATGTGCAGATGTGTTGCAGTCTGACCAACTGCAGAGGAAGGAAAAACTCCCTCTCTGTGTCGGTGTGAGTTTTTCCAGGGGACTCCATCTCCTGGAAATCCTTGGGACCAGAGGGTGAAAACCAGGCAAAATGAATTCATGCGCATTCAATTTGAAAAGTACAATTTTTGTTTTACTTTTGGCAATTGGAAGTTGAGTTTTACATTTTTTTCCAGTGTATCACTGTACCTCTGGGGCTTGCTATGGCATCCAGGGATTCGTGCACAAAGAAGCTGTGTTTGGGACAAGGACTAAATAACCCCCTCTCTTCAGTGGAAGAATTCATGAAAGGATTTCCATGTTGCAATTCCCATTTCCCCTTCCCTTTGGTGGGTTACAGCTGATTAGGGTGTGGGTGGGATTTAGGTTCTGGTAGCAGAATCCTATTGTCTAAATCTCACTGCTATTGTTTTTTACTGTGGGAAACATTATTTGACATGCAATTGCAGGAATACCCACTAGTCTCCACAGACATCCTTTATTCCTTTGGGAAAGTCTGTTGTCTCCTTCAGTTTTGTGTGGACTTTGAGAATTTCAAAGATTCGGTGAAATTTTCTTGCACCAGTTACAGTATAATTCAATGCTTCTTGTCCATCTATTACAAAGCTAATTGTAGCACCATTTGTTATCTTGAGAATGAGACTATTTCTTATCTATTTAAAAAATCAGACTTTTTAGCTTATTCTTGACTTCGCTGCCTTGTAGCCTGAGTGAGCGTAATGCAACACAATGGACTTGCAGGTAATCAATAAAAGCTTGGAGGTCAGGGATGGCATTTGACAAACTTACACTCGTGATTAAATATTCTGCTGAAGGAAATACTTAGAGGTTTTTTTTTTAAAGGTAAACTCAGAGTTGCCCTGATGACCCTGAGGTTTGTATTCTCTGCTGACACATAGGGGAGCTGGCTGTGGAGTTCTTTTTTGGGACAGCAGTCATTGCTTGCTGCACAGACTGCCTGCAACCTGCACCTACTGTGGTCCACCAGGCTCCTGTTGACTTCAGTGGGGCTGAGATCTCACTGAATTTGAGAGATGTAACTGAGCCACCTGGGTTAGGAGTCTTGACACCCTGGTCTGCCTTATATACTCAGTGGAGAGAAATTGTTACAGAAAATCTCTAGGGGTGATGTCTTTTAAAGAAATACTGGGTGCCAGTTGGATTGCAACAGGTTGCTCTGCTACAGCTCAGGATTGCAATGCTCAGGATTGACTTCAGACTAAAGTTACCAACACATTCCCACCAAGTACTAGCAGTTACAACAATTTGGTGTGTACCTGGGGCAGAACTTCTAGTTCTGTTTTTCTGAGAGGAAACTGTTTAAGGTGACACACTCCAAACCCACCTTGTGCCAGTGAGGAAAATCGAGGGATTTGCTTTCAAGTTTGATGACTGCTCTGAAACGAGATGCTGAGTGCCAGTGTCCTTGGGGCTGGTACTGCTGCTGGTTACCTGCTGCCATTGGGAGGGAAGCTGGGAGTGCCTTTGCATGTTGATAGCTGAACTGACAAGCTGTGAATTCACTGTATTTGAGCTTTAATTCTGTGAATGAGTAGTGCAACCACTAGGTCCTCTTTAGAGGGCAACAGGGGACTCATTCCAGAGGTGCTAGAGCAGTATCCAAGCATTTGACAAAGGTAACAGGCACCTTCAGGAGTAATCATCATCTCACTGTCACTGTTGTCTGGCTGTGGATATGATGGCTGGGGATGATGGTGGTCTGTCCATGGGAATTTATATCACTCAGACTCCCATAGCAAAAAATCCTTGTAGTTGGACCTCAGTGAGATCCTTCCCTCCCAAGGCTTCAAAGACACAGAGAGAAGAACTAGAAATAAGAATGTTCTCTCCAGACTGTGTGGCAGTGAATGATTTGGGCAGGATGAGGTTGCTCAAGCTGGAGGCTGATGAGGACATGGAAGCGTTAATGGTAACGGGGAAACGTGGCATGGTAGCAACAGAAAGAAGCAGCAGCAGGAGATGACGTTGGCAAAACTTTCCCATTCTAGAAGTCAACTCCATGAATTTTCTGAAGTCAGTTGTAGGCACTTTTGGGAAGTGATATTTGGGTGACAGCAGAACGAGTATATTTGTTCTGAAGTCAGTTGTAGGCACTTTTGGGAAGTGATATTTGGGTGACAGCAGAACGAGTATATTTGTTCTGAAGTCAGTTGTAGGCACTTTTGGGAAGTGATATTTGGGTGACAGCAGAACGAGTATATTTGTGGCATGGCATCCCAGTATGCCACCGAGCAGCTTGTCTCAGTGGACGTAAAATGTGAGAGAAGTACATCATTTAGCACTGAAAACATTTCAAAAGGACACGAGCCAATAGACTCATAAAACTTCTCTCTCCAGATGTTCTCCCCAGAGCCATTAAAATAGGTGGTCTTAATATTTGCTTTTTGATCTTCAGCATGTTACCTTCCCAAAAGCCAGCAACAAAAGCTGTGATTAAGATGTGTGCACAGATGAGTGTCCGTGCTGGGGCAGCAGGAGTGGGGGGCACACTGACACCTCATTTAGTTTGCCACTCCATTTCCCTCTGACAAAACTCACAGTCTACCTGCTGTACCTCGTTTGCAATCTGCATGCAGAGTAGGAGGCTTCAAAGCTCTTAAGGAAATGCATTTCAAATGTTCTTCCTGTTATAAAGCATGCAGCCAGCGCGGTCATCCAACCATGGCAGAGAAATCCGTAAAAATGAAGATAGGCCGGTGTAAATCAAAAAGTGAGGGTTAAATCCTGAGAGTTTTGTGACTGCAAAAAGCGTCACATCCAACAGGACACAATATATAATGGGTATGTACCACACCAGTTACAGGAGCATGACAAATGGCCTTGCAAGCACCACACGGGCTTCATTTGTACTGTTTCCTTTCTGAGGCAGGATGGTAACTCCATAATGTCTCCAGTATTTTGTTGCTCTATTGAACCTCCTCTGCTGAGAGGAGAGACAGTCGAGTGTGTTCCACTTGCATTCTCTCAGGTATAATATACAAGATCCATAATAATTCAATAATGTGAGAGCTCAGCTCCAGTGTTTGTTGGAAAGGATTTACTTTGCTTTCATTGGGATAATTACGACTGATGGTAATAAGCACGGATATAAACTCTTGATCTTTGCCTTCAGAGCCACAGACTGCAAGTTACACACAAGTTGAGGACAATTACAACTTAGTTCAAAGGCTGGAGACGTAAAAATGTTGTAGGGTGGTGACTGCATTTAGTAGATTGTAATTCCACACTTTTTATTCTCCGTTGTTTCCCATGGCTCTGAAAGTTTTACTTGCCCAGATGGTTCCTGGATTCCAGGGCAGCATACCTGGTAAATCCCAGCTCAAACTACCATGGCAAGGGTCCTGATGGGAGTTCACAGCACCTTCCTGCTGCCCTGCTGTTTGGGTAAATAGCCAAACCAGGGGAATGTGTGCCAAGCTCCTGGGTAGGAATTAGCTGCGTTTCAAGTATCTCGATTATTTCCTAGATGGAGCCTGGCATAACTTTTTCTGAGCAGCACAACTGCAGCTGAGCTACAGCTCCAGAGGACAGCAGGCTCTTCCCTGGGCAGTGCCACCTCAGCTCCCAGAAATGCTCTGGAAGCTGTTGGCTTTTGAGATCAACGATGTTCAGAAGCCCTGGTATCTATGACTTCTAGTAGCCCTTTGCTTCCCTGAATCCGCTGGGATGCGGTATCCTCAGTTTTCCCTGACACTGCAAACAGGTTGAAATGATAGATGAAAGGGGAGTGGGACGGAGCTGTGAGTCAGTGCATTAGCCTTTCACTGCTGGAGTCCAGGGTTCAGAGTCTTCCTTTGAGCAAATGTAAAAATGGGTTTAATAATTTCTTTCTACATCCTTAGTGGATGTTTGGCAATATCATAAAACCTGTGCACAATACGGAAAAGAAAAGCACAAGTCTCTGGAATAGGAAATGTGTCGTTAAATGGAAGCAAGGTAGAAGGCAGAGAGGCGTGGAGAAACATGCACAGCACCTTCATCTAGGTATTTCTAAAAAGCCCACGCTTGTTATACACCAAGTGCACCCACTAATTAAGGAATAAGAAGTAAAAAAGGTAGTTGAAAAGTCTGACTAGTTTTTTCTTTGGGAAATATGTTAGACAATTGGAAAATGCACATAGTCCTATTATTCAAGTTAATTTACACTCACTCTCCTAGTCCACCACGAGAATTTATGAACCTGGAAGAGCCATAAGTCCCTTAACAAAATAAACAAACTGTAACTCAGTCTTGTGTTCTTCCAGAGACCCACCACCTACAGCTTTGGGTGGTTTTTTTGGTTGGGGAGTTGGTTTTTTTAACTAAAGGTGAAGAGATGATACAGTACGTGGTGCTGCATCGCTGTTCTCAGGGGCAAACAATTCACAGTACCAGAATCAGACCAGAGTAGACTTCAGATGCACAGTGAACCTCAGGAAATAAAATCCACCAGCCTTCGGCTATGACTTGTCTTTGCGCATCCAAGGAATCTCGATACACAAGGAGGCACCGACCTGCTGGGCTCCTTGCGAGTGGCTCAGCCTCCCCCAAGCCCAACAAATTCAGAGCAACAACAGCAAGATTAAGCAAGTGTAACTAAAACTATTCTGATGTCAGGCCCCTATTTTAATCTCCTCTGAAAGATCCAGAGCGTGCTCGTTAGTCCGCACAACATATCGTCTCCTCCTGAATGTGTGAGGCACTTAAAGAAAGAAAGTTTTTCACACTGTATACCAGACGACCTTGATGTGATAGACTGCAGGGTTTTGTGACACTGCACACTCAGTGCTATTCAACACTTTGCCTGAAAGGGAGGAAGGAATGGATTTATTGACTTGTGACTTTGACTCAGGCCTGTGTATCAGGGCTGTTATTATGTGGAATGATTAGGCTGCAGTGTCAGGGACAAGTTAAACTAGAACAACAAAGGACCTCCTTAACCTTTACCTGGACACAAGGCCATTCATAATGACTTGCATGGTTTGGAAAACTAAGTATATCTTGCAGCACTCAATACTTCTGCAGCTACAGCAAATGAACAGAAATGGAAAAGATGGATTGCTGAAGGAGATGAAATGTAATTCAATTCTGCATAGTCCTGTTCAGAATACCAAGTTCAGGTCTGTGTCAAAAAATGGCAAAGGCATCATCTTTTTGTTCAGAGTGAAGTAGGAATTTTAGAACTGGATATGATACATATCTACCTAGGATTCTTCAGATTTTTGGGGGGAGGTGTGGTATAACAAATAACGCTGTCCATGAAGGAGATTTCCTCATATGGAGGGTACATGAAGCCATAATTAATGTTAATAATACCTGGGTGCCAGATGTAAAGAGAAGGTCCTCAAAGGGCAAGGGGAGTCACTCCCACAAAGCCAGTGTGACAATATTCATGGATCCCTACCACTGTGTTTGTGAGGAACTGAGTATCTCTTTTGTAGCTAGTGCTGTATGAGACTCCTGATGTAACAGTCCATTTGTGGTTTTTTATTAGATTCAAAATATTGCACTTCTTCTCTTAATGGTTGTTATCAGAGCACATTATGAATGAGTCAGTGCATTTTGGATGGCTGAGATTTCACCCCTGCCCGAGCTGATGAGAATTTTGTCCCTGTTTTCAGGAGGTGCCAAATCAGGGCTCAGCACTTTGCAGGACTGAGTGCTTGGCTGTGGGTGTTGCCTGGACCCTGATGCTGGCCTGAGAGTGCTTGCACCTTGCAGGCTTCTCTCCTTCCCAACCATATTTATTGCTGATATCCAGTTGTGGAATCCCTGGCAATTTCACATTTCTGAAGGAAGAAAAAGGCCTCTGCTTGCAGGAAGAGGTTGTATAAGGTGCTGTAAAAATGTCTGCAGAAAGAAATTAAAACAAGCAGTACATGATATGGGAGTTGAAGAAATAATGAAAGATAAGTGTCTTAAAGGGAATATGAACAAGCTGCCTGGGGAAGGAGAGGCCAGTTTCTGATGAGATGCATTTGATCTCTCCAGTACTGTACAAACTTCTGAACTCAGTGCTCCCAAGTGTCCCTCAGTTGCAGAGCTTGGAGAAACCATAACTGGCCTCTTGTCTTTGCTCCTGTCTAGCACAGGCCACCACAAGCTACAGGACAAAGAGAATTCTTCTCTTCTGCCTTGATGAGTGGGAATTTGTGTTTCAAGCTAAACATACCTGCTAAGTTTGAAAACAGCTGCAATATTGATTCCCACTTTCTTTTTTTGAAGTGCTCACTAAAAGACATCATTTTCATGTGGGTGTGAACTGCTCTGCTGGTTTATATGTTTATAGAAGGTTTGCTTTTGTCTTTGAGCCCCCAAAAGCTCTATCACCTCTGTTTGTCCCTTTTCCTTTACTCTCTCATTCCTCTAAGAGCAGAAAAAAGCCATATGTCACCCAAAATCCTTGGTCAGCCCAATGCAGGTGAAGCCACCCCTCCCAGGGGCAAGGTCAGGTCACTGGACGATTTCAGCTGCTTCCTCCATTTGTCCTGGGTTAGACCATTGTCTGTGACCATAAATACTGGATCTGTTTTAGCTGTTTGTCAGCCAAGAAACGAATCCTGTGGAGAGGCTCTTTCTCTGCCCTATCACAGAAATGAGGTGGGGCGAAGCTGTGGCAACTCTTTATTTCACTACAGTTTGTTGGGGTTTTTTCCGCCCCCTAATGAATTCAGTCAGAATTTTAGCATGTCTTCTGTTAAAAGGTGTTTGTTACATTTCATGGGTTTGAGTTAATTTAGTGATAGCTGTGTTTCCCTGGTGCTGTTGTGAAAAAAATCAAGTTTTTGTGATGTCTGCATCAAGACCCAGTCATGGGTAGGAATACTGTACACATGCTAGAAATAAAATTAACCATATGAGTTGAAAGAACCTCTGGGTCAACCAGATTGATATTAGATAGAAACAAAGCAGAATAGCTGAGGTTTGGTTTGAATTTTGTTCTGCTTACCTGAACTCAGGTCTTTTGAACTAAAAGCTTCAAAGAAATGGTCTTTACCTGCAGGCTGTGGCGTATTGTGTGTGTACCTGGTATCTATCTGTAGTTACTCTCAGAGGTTTATGGGGTTTTTTTGACTCTTGCATTCATTTTTGCTTCATCGGAGTTTTACTGCTCTTTTTTATCACCCCTAAATTGGTTTGTAGAAAATATTGCCATCGAATGCTGTCTTTGTCTTTCCTGCAGGTTGTCTAACATCAGGGAAATACAAGGGTTTACTCTATAAGCCTTTATTAACTACTCAGTCCCTTGTTTAGCTGGTGAATGACAGTGAGTTTCCCTTTGTCATTCACATGCTGCTTTCATTTTGTCATATCAATATTGCAGCAAATTAATTAACTCCTGTTCATTTTTTTGTTCATTTAAATCAGAGGGCAGGCTGCCTAGCATTTCTGTAGGCGACAGGAGGGAAGGGCACCCTTGTACTACTCCCAAGTCCTGGACTGTCTCAGCATGCCAATGGGTAAAATCACCTGGAGCAAATCTTGCCCCCCATCTCCCAAGATGTGGGCTTCACACAGCAGGATTTGAAGGTGCTGCGTAGGATATTGAGAGGTTTTCAGGAGCAGGATCCCTGTTCTTGTTGCAACACTCCAACAACTGGCCTTTTGTGCAAACCAGAGTAAAGGACATCTTATCTTGAACAATTACAATCTTCTAAAATTACAGGCGTCTGAAAAGAAGGGAGAACCTTATATCACATGCAAGAGCCAACAGGGCTGTTCAAGGAGGATGAGAGGTGCAACATGTCCAAAATAATGCTGTAAAAGGAAGAACTTTAGGAGAAGCTGCCAAATGTTTCTTTCAGATAATGCATGGAATGAGCTGTTTTACTCAGAACCATAAAACATTTATGCAGAAAGAGAGTTTAGTGTTTGCATTGCTTATTTTCTTTTCTTTTGTGAGCACTGACAATTGTAGAAGAGTAAACCTGCCTTCATATTTTTAAGTGAATCATAGTTTTAGTGATAGCTCTTCAACTGTGATGATCTTAGAAGTTTTCCAGTGATGTGGTTGCCCTGCAAGAGATCATAGCCAGCAGAGAGGGGACTTCCTTTACGTTTCTGGTTCTCTTAGGATCAGACTTCTACTTCCAAAAGCTAGCAGTCTCTGCAGGCACCAAAAGATCAGCAACCTCTAAACAATTTCAGACATGTCACCATTTTGTGTCAGAAGAGGCTAGAGGGGATGTTCAGAGCAGCATATTAAATATAAGGCATATAAAACATCCCATACGTGCCAGGGTTGGCAGATCCCTTTCTCCTGTTTTGTTCCCAGTTAAAGATGTTTGCATGTTTGCAATTGTGACTCCGAGGGCACTGGACGTGATTTTTGTTTAAAAGGGATTGCAAAAAGAAGCCAACAGGGAAAGATGTAATCAAAGGAACTACTGAGGGAAGCTGAGGGAGGAGGAAGATATTGAAAACAGCAAATATTTTGATCCAAGAGATGTGCACTATTGACTGGCTGCAGGTTTGTGGAGCTGCTTGGGTGGGAAAGGCCATCCCTAACCTCATTTACCAGCCTTCAGGGTCCCCTGACAGTCACACTACTGGCTGCAAGTCGTGCTGGCTACTAAAATCTCCCAACTCTGGCATTGGGTGATAACAAGAGTACAAGGTTAGGAGGAAGGATGTAGAGTTGGTTATGGGAGTGTCACACAACCAATGACGTTACCTAGTTGAAACATCAGCAGAACTCTTTCCAGATGGCTCCCATAATAACTAAGGCAGTCGCGGCCTGGCTGAACACTGAGTCTGGCTGAGCCGTGGACTGACCAGGCTCACTGGTCACTATGGCAGCACAAGTGGCTCTCTTTGAGCACCTCTGGTTGCTGACACCTAACACAGGACACTGAGATGGAAGGGACCTTGAGGAAGGTCATTGTGCATATCCCTCCATGCTAAAGGCAACATCTCTGCACCTCAACCAAGAAAACTCCACACGGCTCATGCCAGCCTCTTCTAGAGCTTCCCTGTTCTTTCTATTGGAAAGACTTTTCCTAATTGACTCAAATCTTCTTAGCTGCCAGCTTTTTCTTGTCCTTTTGGTCATGGAAAACAGATTGTTCCCTTCCTCTTTGCTGCAGCCTTTTATACACTGGAAGACTGTTATCATGTCTCCCCCCAGTCTTCTCTTTAGAGCAAACAACCCCACTGTGTTCAATCTTCCCTCACAAGTCATGGTTTTGAGACCTCTGATTGTTCTCCCCCCATTCCTCTGAACTCTCTCCAATTGGGCCATGCCTTTCGAGAAGCGCAGAGCCTGCGGGAGAGCACAATGCCCCGGGTGAGGCCTCCCTGGCACTCAGCAAAGTGCAAGCATTGCTTTTTCAGTCTTGCAGACTCTACTTCTGTTTAAACATCGCAGTGTGGCATTTGCCTTTTTCTCAGCTGCATGCCATTGTCGCCGCACGTTCAGCTCGTGATCCGCGGCCCCCGATCCTCTGGTTTCTTTTCTGTGCAGCTGCCATCCTGGCAATTGTTCCCTCTTTGCTGCTCGTGTAGGTTAATGCACAGGGTAGATGGAGCAAACACCTACTCCATCTCCCCCCGCCCCCAAATCCACTTAATGTCAATTTTACGCTCTTCCTACTTAATATAGAGTCTGCATGTTGAGGGAGTGTTGAATATCAAATGGATGGGGAGAGGTCTTTATTAAAATTACAAGGATAGGATAACATGGCAGGTACAGAGCAGCAGGCAGTAGTCCATAGGTTTGGGTTTAGGTAGTTAAATGTTGGACTTTGCTCTCATTGGTTGTTCTTCCTTTGAATATTGAAAGCACTTAAGCTACAGGAAGACAAATGTAAACTCCCAGTTATTTCTTTAGTGATTCTGGGTGATTCCCTTAAGCTGATATGTCTCTTTCACTTGCCATTTTTTCTTTTCAGAGATAAGGCACGTTCACTGGGTTTTTTTTGGGTTGGAGACAGCTTTCTGTGTGATGTGAGGAGGTCTGTTCCTCCCGGCTTCGTGACAGGACAATACAGATGATGGGGGAAAAGGACAATTAGCTGGAGCTTTTGGCACATGTCATTGCTGGGCCTTCAAGCAGGTCATTGCTTTGCTCCTTCTTAGTAGTTTTACCAAAATAAGTTCTTTATCTCACAGTCTTCCCTGAAAGATTTGGGTGATGCTTGGAGCAGGACATACATCTACCTATATTTTACTGTAAGAAGCGAGGTAAATTTAGGAGGATTTTTTTGTGTGTGTGTGTTCTCCCCAGCCAGAGAACATGAAGGTTCGGCTTCAAGGTGCTTGACTGAGGCGACGGCTCCTGGCAAGGGAGTCAGCACATCAAAATGTTGCTTTCTTTGGCAGAATAATGGAGATCTGGTACAGCACCTTCTAATTTTTCAAACAGCACAAAGTGCAATTCCAAATTAACCAGCACACCTCCACCTTAATTTTTCATTTTACTTAACCTCTCTGTGTCTGCTTCGCCATCTGTAAAACTGAGATAATACTTACCTACCTCGCAGGGATGTTATGAGGATTAATTAATTGATGTTTGTACAGCGCTTTGAATATGCAAAGCGCTATATGTGCTAAGTATTATTATTTAGTTTAAATGCGACTGAACAGGTTTTGAATGCTGGGAGAGAGCTCTGTCACTGACACCAATCTATCACAATGTGGCTAATGACACAGTCTTGGGAACCAGGCAGCCAATTTTCTTATTCTGTGCCATAATTAGCCAATATCAATAACAAAAAAATGCCCAACACCCCACCTTTGCTGGAGTTGCAGGGATTGACCACTACGGGATCACTGCAGAAATCCCAATCTAGATACCTCACAGTGGGATCAACCAGTGGCAAATGGATCATCCTCAAAAATCACCCAGCTCACATGGAATTTAAGAGCACCTGTAGGGCTGGAAGAAGGCTATAGTGCCCCATAGTAAAAGAAGAACATGGTCTGACTTCAGAGCAGGAATAAAAAATGAACAGAATATTTGGGGCTGGTGGTGGGAGGCAGTGTCCAGCCCAGCTTGTGCAGCCATAGCTGAGAGCAGCACCTGCCCCCCTGCATGTGAGCAGAAGGTCCCAAGCCAGTATTTGTTCTGGTGTGTTAATGAGGGACTGTCTAGCTGGAGGTACAAAAGGCTGGTTAAGAACTGGTAATATGGGGTCTGTATGTGCACTGGGGGAGAGCAACTTCTTCCAAGAAATACAAGGAGAAACTCTATAATTTTTCTCTTGGCTGCAGATTTATTTCAGTTTTAGTAGTTCTTATTCAAATTCATCAGGGGTAATTAATGAAAGATATAGGAAGGCCAGCACACACCTAGGATCCTCTGTTTGTAGCTTGAATTATGTTGAGCTGTTTGGTCTATTGGTTCACTACCTCAAGCCTAGTGCAGTATTGTCATCCTTTGCTTTACAACACAGTCATTATATCCCTAAACCACATTGTGATACACTGTGGCTTCTGTTTACGACTCCCGAAACTCCCACTCCATATATCACCTGCCATAAAACCCATCAAACTGCTGCTAGTAAAATGGTGCACAGTGGTCTAAGTAGGAGCCAGGCAAATTGTGTGATACCCTACTGTGGTTAATGAGAGTGAAAATGTGGTTAGGATTTTATTCAGGCGATGTTCATTTGCAGGGCCATTGTAGTGAGGTGGCAAAGAAAAGACTCTTTTGTTAACCTGAATGACAATATATTTTCTATTGTACGAAGTAGCTGAATGCAGAGTTTGCCAAGTTATACATCAATTGTAAATAAGTCAAACTGTGACCTTGAATGGCTACATTTTTATTGCTTGGGGGTCTTGAAAACTAATTAATACACTGAGATGTTGTAGCGACCATATGAAACCTGTTACTGGAATTTAAGCCACTGTGGAGCAGCTCAGACCAGTCGTTGACAATTACAAAAATATAAAAAGTAATCCAGCTCTGTGTGCCAGGAAGAATTTTTTTTTTAAATTTTCTGTTTGAGAGCTGTTGGGATAGATGTGCCATTCAATTGTTTAGAGATGTAGGGGAAGCAGAAATTTTGGCAGAAGTGTGATCCTTGCTGCAGATCCCAGAAGCTCCTGATTTAACCAACACTCTTAGCCCCTGAGGCCAAGGACACACTCAGCTGCATCCCCGTGCTGTTTTGGGCTGAACCCAGGGTATAAACCTTTCCCTGTCCTCCTTGCCCTTTACACCCTGGTTTATGAAGGGACTACATCTGGACATGTGGGAAAATGAAGCATGAAAACCCCCTCCTTGTTAAATCCCGAGTGGTGTAAAAATTGTCAAAGCAATTGTCAGTTGATTTTTTTTCCACAGTCCTTATCATGTTTCTGCTTGTAGTTGTCTCATTCATTAAAATGCATTGTAGTTTTTTGTTTGTAGTTGTTTCTCCCCCCCTCCCATTTTTAATTACAAGACCACATCTTCAGAGCAATATAACTTGAATACAGGAGATCTGAGTTTCACTTTACATTGAAATTTTACATATATTTTGCCTTAGATAAAAAGTTGATTTCTCCTCCCCAGCCAATGGAAAGTAAATTAAGGAAGGCGTGTATAACAAAACCAAAATTTTGTAGCTGCATTGTGTGCTTTTTGACTGTTCCTGCTGTTGTACAAAAAAAAAAAAAATTACATTAAATTAAAAAGGCCTATTTATAAAACAAACATTTTGTAGGCAAAAAGGAAATGCAACCATAATAAAATTGTCAGTCTCAGCGGAATGACTGTATTGTACTGGGCTTTCGAAGAAAATCAGGCTGGCTCCTTCAGAGGAAATCTGATTTCAATTTAAGAGTCTTATTGAGGAAAACAGCACCACAAAAGGGGAAATTAAACCATAAAGAGTGCATTAAGATAATGTTAAGGATCTAACTTACCACCACAAAAAACCCAGAGCAATCTGAAGTTGAGCTACAGAAACTTTCTCCGTTGCGCATCCTCCTGGGTGGAATTACGGCAGCTGCCCCCGGAAGGGTGGGAGGGACGGGAGTTGTGTGTGAGCTGAGCCGTGGGGTGCTTAAGGTTAAGAAAGAGACAATGTAAAAATGGCACCTTCTCACTTCACATATCATCTCCAATGTGAATTCTGAGTCATAGCTGCTTAATCCACTGACTGAAAGAAGTTTTTAGTGCTTTTTTTCCCCCTGGCTAGCTTAGTGGAACCTGTAGAGCCATAGAGAGGGAGCTGGATTATTTTGTGGCTCATGCACCACCAGGAGATTAGCTGATGAAAGCTCTGGTCTTGCAGTCACTTCCAAGGGTGTGGAGACACACTGCTTTCAAGGAGAAGCAGTTCAGTTCAGCAGTGGGACTTCCTTTCCGTAGGCTGAGAGCTCTTTCCAAAAGGATTTTTTTGTTTTAAAGCTGAAGAGTGTGAAAATCTGAAAGAAACCAGAAGGCATGTTAATTTGTCAGTTTTATGGCATATGGGTGTCTTTAGAATGGCTAATTTTATGCAGTTGTGGCTATAGGGGAGTGTTGAGTGAATTCAAGGTTGGTCTGGTCTATGGAAAATAATTTTGCTCCTCTTTCCCTTCCTCGGGGGAATGAGTCCGACTGCCAGGATGGCCTGCTGGTCTGTGAGACGTTTATCTCCTCTCCAGGCAGACACAGGCTCTTCCTCAGTGCACCTGCTGGAGTGGGAGCGAGTGCTCTGCCACATGTGAAAATCCCAAATATTTAGTGGTACCTTTATGATGCTTTTCTCTGAGTTGCCACTATCAGATCCCAGAGGAGGCAAAGTCATGCTCCCAGTGGAGGAGGGGGACGAAGGTGCGCATTCCCGGCTCCAGCACAGTATCGTGCCGTGAGCTGTGCGTGGGAACAGCAGCATTTAACCCTCAGCCTGGGTCAGCTCTGCTCCTGCTGACATCCCTGTGGTCCTGTCAGTTCTTTGTGGAAGTCCCTTCCCAAGAATTTTTCCTTCCAGAGGAATGTTGCCTGTCAGAGTTATGTATGTTCTCTTTTTGAGTCTCCTGGCTGGCTTGCGCAGGAGGGAAGTGTTATTTCCACGTTGTTGTGAGGAAACTGAGGCATAGAGGGATCAGGTGTGATGAGGCTTTGGGCTGCTGGTTATCCCGCAGCTGCATGGACCACCTTATCCAGCTCGCTCAAAGTGGGAAATACAAAGGTGCCTTCATGGAACAGCTGCCGGAAAAGGCACCATTGCCTTGGAGTTTAAGGTGATGGGATGGATTTGCACACAAGAGACCCGAACTCCGACCCTGTGTCTGCACCACCACCAATGCAGCTTGGGTGTGTCAGCAGTGTCTCTTCCGTGTGCTTCATGCAGGGAGGAAGCTGATGTCCCATTCTGTCCTGTCCCAATTCTTTGGTTCATAAAAATAGGGCCCTGCAGCCTGCAGTTGCTATGGGAGTCAGACTCTGTAGGTGTCAAGGGGACTTCTGGCAGAGGGAAAGCTGGAGAGCTAGGTAGAACCTTTGTGCATCCAGAAATTGAAGGAAGTTTTGAAGAGAGCAGAAACATAAACAAAAATAAATAAAACATAAACATAACCCCCTAAACTGAAACATACTCATGCATTTACAATCATCAAAATCCCAGGTTAGGCAGATGAAAGAGATTTCAGCGTGTTACAAGTCATAGCAATAATAGCCCTGGGACACTGGCTGGTCTATTCTATTATGTAAAAGTCTCACAGCCTTGTAATGGTTCCACAGATTAAGAAGTGCTATGTACCAGCTCTAAATATTTCTTCAAATTAAGACTTTCTGCTTCAAACTGAAATCTCTGCTGAATACAGTGCTATAATAGGGTGCCCTGTTCCATCTGTGTAAATAACACAGAGAGATTTTCTCTTGTTGAAATACCTGCGTTAAGAAAAAAAAAAGCAGCAATAACTTGAGACTTCAAAGGTCTAACTTCAAAAGATTTCTTTGCATTCTGCTTGACGGGACAGCATCTTATGCACACATGCTTTTTCACTGCTAAATGCCTTAATAATGAGCTTGGGTTCAGGTTTTGTGAATCAGAGCCAAGTAACTCTGTTTTATTATATTTGCTGGGAAATGAACTAGCTCTGGGTAATTAGGAGAGCAATTTTATTAGCATCTATTTCATAAGGATTGTTTTTTAATCAGAGTCAGAACTTACTAGAAATGATTATTTTATTTTTATTGCGCAGGTCTCCTGAACAGTGGGTCTGAACCCGTAGCAGAGTCTGTCCACTGAAGGCAGCAGCATCCCCATTAATCTGTAACGATGTTATAAAATAACCCTGGGATGGTAATCCCCTAAATAACGCTACAGAAGCTAATAATTACTGCAGTGTGCTTTACTGCACGATGCCACCCTGGGGCTAAATTATAACTGTCCATTCATTCCTGCACCATAAAGACAGGACACAAGGAGCCTGCTTCCCTGCACATGCCGTGCAGGAGCAACAGGAGACAGCTCAAAGCCACATGGAGAGCTGGAAGACCAGTTAGGATCAGAGTGTAGGGGTACAGAGGCAGCGTAGGGACTGGGAGAGAAGATTTCGGTTCAATTCTGTACTTGATTTTAATTTCCTCTAAGGACTTGACACTAGGTTAGTGATGGTGCTGGGAGTGGGAGGAGAGACAAGTAGAACACCTTTCCTCTCTCTGAAGGTATTTTCATAAAAAAAGGAAATGCCAATGTACCCAGCAAAGGGCAAAGAGCTCATGGGTTTGTTCACTGGCCAAACTGGGTGGATGAAAAATAAACAGGCTTACAATAATCACTGTGGCAAAACCCATACCCAAATCTCTGTTTTCTCAGCAAAACAGGAGGAGAGATTTGTATTCATCTGAATGAAAAGTTTTGGTCTCATTTGTAAATCTTCTTTTATTATTTAATACTGGCAAATTTCTAAGCACAAAAGATTATCTCAAAATGCAAAGTTAAACCACTGATTTTTGGAAGTGTTTTCAAAAAACACTGTGAGTTTTTTGAGTGTTTGAAAGTTGTTTCCAAAGTTTCTTAATGGACTTTAGCTGAAATTGCGAATAGTTTTGGTTCCTTGAATTGTCTTTTGAAGTGAAAGAATAACAACTTGAAGGGGTTCTGAGCTGCAAACATATGCACCTCACAGGTAGCCCGTGGGCTGTGGAGCTCTTGTGGTCACTGCCGAGCAGAGAGGACTTGGCCGTGACTTGATCCTGGGGCTGGGACTCATCCCAGTCCAGGAGAGTAATAAAGACAGGTGTCCTCTGCAAAATTTACACCCGCATTTGTGTTCTTATCACAGACAAACTCCATGTTAGAGGCAGTTGCGACTGGATTTGGATTCATTCTTATTCTTGCAAGAAGTTCTTACTGGATTAGTAGTCATAAAGGAATGGGTGAGGATGTAATGGAAAGAGTGGGAGGATCTTTTGTGCAAAAGAAAGAGGGGGCTGAACTTCCAGAGGTGTTTGGCAGGGCTACCCACGTACCTGCAGAGCACAGCCTGCCTTTTTGAAGCAGCAGGCATCTGGAAAAAGGCAATTACCTGCATGGCTCCCTCACCACCAGGGTTTTGCGAGTGCAGTTATAAAGTTTCTAAATTTGGTCCTGTATAGTGACTCTCTGGAAAGGAGACAAGAGCAGGGAGGGGAGATGTCCCTTTTGGTTTGGAAGTCTGGGCAGAGAAGAGAGAAATGTGTGCTCAGCCAGTTCCAGGGTAAAGCACCCTGTACCAAATCTGGAGCTGGACCTGAACCTATTCACGTTTTGGAGGCGTTCAGGGAGTTTGTTTCAGGCCAAATCACTATGAGATCAAGGAGAAAGTTTATATCAATTTCGAATTGCCTGAACAAAGCAAAAAGTTTTTAGGACTAAAAAGGGAGAAACATATGTTACACATGAGAAAAACATCTTATCAGGAAGAATATGGAGAGAGTGAAATGACTAACGATGAGGTTTCTGAGACTTTGCCACAAAAATTTTATAAAAGGAGGCTCCTGAAAATCTTTCAGATGGCTGTAGAGTGATCTCATTCTCCAAGCAGAGAAAGATTATAAACCAGGGTATATTTTCCAACTTTTTTTCCATTTTTACTTTACAAAGCTTATTTCATTTGGACAAAATAATTTAAACCCCCTCAATTATCTAGATGTCAAAACCCACATTGCAAGAGAGGGATTCAAGCCAAAGGCCTTAGGCAGGGATATTTCCTGTCACCTTTGTGGTTCGTGGCCTCATCTGTTGGTACTTGTGGTCCTCTACTGTTGTTGGTTGCACCCACTGGGTGAAGAAGGATAAATTCTTGTAAGAGAGAGAAAAAAAGCAAGTTCCTCCTCTCTCAGTGCAAGCAGCAGGGACAGCTACTGCTGCTTGCTTCTCCCAAAGTTTGAGCGCTTAACTTGGTATCCCAAACACAAAAGTATTTTGGTTCACATATACATGCATACATGCATAGATATAAAAATATATATATATACACCCACACATGAAGAACAGCAATCAGTTTTATTCCTTTGCTTTGCAGTCATCAGTAAATTTAGTATATTCATGCGAATAGTTTAAAGAACATGTCCTGTGATCTAAATGAAAGGGAAAATATATCCACAAGATGATCCAGTGTGTGTGTAAAAATAAACAGCTTGATTGCTCTTACATGCTCTTCTTTTGTGCAAGCAAAGAGAAATGCAGAAAAATTGCCACATTTCATCATGTAGGACAAGGGGGCCCAGGTGACACCCTGATCAGGTGTGCATGCATAATCATTCCCAAAATAATCATCCTTTTGAATAATTTCACTCCAAATATTGCAGCTTCAACTTATTCTCTGCAAGTGACTCATAAATCTTTACCGTGAATGTGAATCAAGTTTCAGAGCCGCAGGCTCAGGAGCTTGTTGGATTTATTCAACTTTAGTCTTTATTTATAGACATAAAAGTGTATTATTGGTTGTAACATCCAAACAAAGGAAAACAGATTGTAAGCATCCATTAACATTTTCCCAAAAGGGAAATCTGGAGTTTCTCCTGGGTCTTTCAGTCTCTCCCTTGTAATATTAAGATGATGTCATAAACTCATAATTACTTTGTGATGCTCTTATGTACTCCGTAGTTGCTTGTACAGAGATGGTTATTTATTTTCTGAGCAGAAAAACTGAACAATACAAACAGGTGGGAGGAAGGAGATCGGTCTTCGGTGGTTTAAGGTTTGAAGGACCCTGATATTTTATTTCATCCTATTGCAATAATTTTCTCTGGTGTATGCAAGGACACAGGTGTTTTATGTAGTATTATTAAAAAATTGTTTAATTAATATTCAGGTATAGGATGCAAACATTTTATATCCACTTTATAATGGCTGGAGCAAAGAGCAATTTGGGGAGTATTAATCTCCAGAAAGCGCAGTCTTTACTGCCGAATGGCTCCAGGTTCCTTCCAGAATTCTCTGTCTGAATAAGTGGTGGACTTAATGCTTTAACGAGGATCCCAGATTGCAGAAAAGTGTATGAGTATGTGGAGGGGAGGGAGCAAGGAGCCGACCCATGAATTTGGGGAAGTGCAAACCTTGGCGGATACCGAGGGCGGGACTGAGCAGTGCCAGGGGGTGGGGGTGAGTGTGCACTGTGGAGACTCCCAGGGTGTGGGGCTGTCCAGGCACATCCATAATTGCTCCTTGTTTGAGGGTAGAGCAGAAATTTGTTTCTGAGCCGTGTTTATCCTGTAACATTTCTGACCTACAAAGGAGCCTGATGGAATGCTGACTGAGTGACTTGAAATTAGTAATTGATCTGGCTTTCTTTTTCCTCCTCATGGAATAACGGTGAGCAGATTGTGATTTCCTCCAGTCCTTGTTATTCAGGAATATCTAATACATTTTTACAATTTTTTTCCCCCCTCACTCCATTGCTTAGGTTTCCCAGGCATTTGGTTTGGCTCAGACAGTTTGGGCTTTGGGCAGCATATCAGGGAATGAGCACAGGTCAGGTGTTAGAGGCTGGGGTTGTTACTGTGCCTGGCAATGTGCAGGATGGTCCCCTCCTCCCTGGGCCACCAGCAGGGCTGCTGAGGGTGGCACAGGACCTTCTGCACGTGTGTCAGGTAGATCAGGTTAATCTGTCACAGATTAGCCACAGAGTTCTGCAAGCCTTCCCAGGACTGGAGTTCTGGGAAATCCTCTGCTCAGTGGGATAAACCTTCCTTACTGTTTTCTGCCCTGGTATGGAGAAAGGCACAAGCGCTTATCACGCAAAGATGAGCAAACCCCTCTCTCTGGGAGCCTACCTCGGGTTTGGGCAGAACCTCCCTGCAGGATGGTTTACTTGGCAGAGGTGCACACATAAAAGAAAAACCTTTCAAAATCTGGTGAGAATATTCAGGATCATATTTTGTTCCCAGTATTCAGTCAAAGCTAATCTGATGGAGAAGAGAAAAATCTCTTCCTTCCCCTGCAACGAGCATAAATATCCATTTCAAACAATTCTTTAAGGACCTAAGGTTTCTTATTACTCATTGCTAACCATTTTAATTTCTGACCTCTTCTGCTTGACTAGCTGCAGACCATTCCATGACCCTTTAGGATTCCAATGCTGAGATTTATGTCCTAGCCCAAATTTCTGTGAATTACTCATATACTGAGTCTTTGACAGAATTTGAAGCTGGCCTTTTTGTTTCCCCTGTGCAGCTTTCCATACTTCTCCCTTCCTCGTGCTTCAGTTAGGCTTGATGGATATAATTTTAACCATTCTCTTCAACTTCACAGAGACATTTATAATGCAGACATGAACAGAATGGGACTCAGCTTGGTTGAGTTTGTTTCATTTCTCTCAGAACTTTCTGTGGACTTCTGGATTGTTCATGCTTTTTATTTTGGTTACATAGATTATTTTTTTTTTTTAAAGTGAGAGCCATTGAGAGTATTTAAAAGTTGTCTTTCCACATTCATCATGACTTACTTTGCCTATGCAGAGAATTATGTTTTCTTGTCTTTGTACTCCACCTTGATACTTGAGGATGGCTGGTTTCTCCTTGCCACGGGTGGTTCAGGGTCCTGGACAGGCAGGGGAGGGTGGAGTCCAACTCAGGTTGAATATGGACTTTGACTGCTCAATCTTATATCTCCAAAGTAATCCCAGATCTCCAAAGACAAACCTGACATTGCACAGATGAGTGGGAGGAGATGTGTAAAAGCATCAGGAGTTCCCTTGTGCTCTGGTCATTTCATGGTCAGGAAAGCTCTTGTGGAAAAAGATTTTTGGAAAAAGCTTCTGGCTATTCCAGCCCATTGCTGAAGGCACTGGTGGCGAAGCAGCCGCGCTCCTGCACCTCTCTGGGCTGGGCTGGCCAGAGGCTGCTGCTTCACAGAAGCTTGGCCCAAAATCTGGACTTCCTATTTCCTTTGTCCTTCCCCACAGCCTTTGGTGTTATCAACAGGCTCAGAAAGGTGCCTGAGTTTGGGAGGGGAAGGAGTAGCTTTGCTTTTCATCTCTCAGGGCCTCAAGCCCCTTTTGCACCAGTCAAGATGAAGGGAGAGAAAATGTAACAAATATTGCAGAACCTTAAATAGATTGCCTGATCCAGATTCCTTACTGAGATAAGACTTATTTGGGGCATGTCTTAAAGCTAAGATTGATTGCTTTGAGCTACCTCCTTGTAAATATATACCTCATTGTAAATATATACATAAATATATATATATATCTCAATTTTCCCCTCTCTTAAATTACCTCACTTTTTTCCTTCACTTTTCTTTGAGAGCTACTATTGTCTGGTGCTGCACTGTCCAGCTTGGTAATAAAGCTACCACACAGTCATCCAGGACTCTCCCTAAACTTGTTGCTGTTTATTTGGGATTTCCTCTGATACCACTTTGATTCTGGGATTTATTCCCCGCTCCTGTGTGCAAGGACATGGGTTTGTTAGCATTCAGGTGTGGATGTGAGCCCATCTTTATGGTCATCCATGGTAAGGATGGAAGAGGGCTTGGAAATACTATCTAGTCTTGATTTTCTTAGAATTTCCTACCTAGTTCTTTAGCAGACCTTTATCAAAATTCCATGTGTCCAGAGCACCATTTCTCTGGTGACCTGGGAGCTGGGCCCTAAACAGTGTTCACATTAGAATGGCAGTGCATGAGTGAGGGAATCTTTTTTGTCACTGTGGTGATGTGCCAACCCTATAGATGGTATTTTATCATTACAAATTAAAAACTTACTCAGAGATTCCGAGGTGGAATTTTGCTTCTGTGTGTTCATTTAAGATTTAGCCTGAAGTATTAATATAAAATTTAAAATTGTGTCCTTTCCACTGAAATCCAGTGTGGTTACAAGGTTCTAATAAATATTATGTCCTTCCATCATGCAATTAAAAATTTCCACCTCATTTCACAATGCAAAACACTCACATGTTGTCAATCATTTTGAAACATGATTTTTTGACATCATATAATTTCACTTCATTTTTCAGACAGACATCACACCAGGAAATTATATAAGAAAGGATCCTATTATATCTTTATTTTTCCACCAAATTTCACCTTCAAATACAGACATTTGTGTACATTTCAGTAATTCTGACAATAAACTTTCAAGGAGAAACGAATGGCATCTCCATAGCCGGGGATCAGCATATGGAGTTTCCTGCTCTTCAGAGACTGCGGCTCCGGCGCCGGCACCTGGTTAGGAACCGCTGGTGTAGCCACGGGAAGTTTACAAGTCTTCATGCACGAAGTGAAAAGGTTGCTGCTTGAAACAGATACCACCTGGGAGGCAGGGAGGGAAACATATGCATGTTTTTGAACTTTCCTGTGTTTAACAGTTAGCAGACATTAATGAATTGCCAAACAGCCCTGATTTAAAGCGTAGTAGTCAAAAGCAAGGGTACTTGCTGCTTGTCAGGTAGTCCACCTGTTCAGGAAACCAAAGTGCCCCTGCCCTGTGCCAGGAGAAAAGCTGCTGCTGTTTCAAACCTCTGCGCTGGTGTGTGTGTCTGTGTGTCTCATTGTGCTGCTTCATATCATGTGAGTCAGAAATGCAATGGAATATCTCAGGCTCATTACAAAAGTCTGGTATTCAGCAACAGATTTCGACCAGAGTTACGTGTAAATCTGGGGGAAATACAGCCTGTTTGGAATTTTTAAGTGCTCAGGCATAGGCTGGCAAAGTAAGAAAGGAGCAAACCAGGCATGTAAAGAGCCGTAATTAAACTTCTGGTTGTGGCTGGGTTAGGTTTCAGATATCCTCTCTTGGTTTGTGATGTCCTTGGAAATTCACACCTGCTCCAAAAACCTCCTTCCTGTCTCTCAGGGCTCAGCTGGAAATGGCAGCACATTGCCAGAAGATGTGTGCATCTCCTCCATCCTTCTAGATTTTAATGCTGCCATGGGGACATTGCTTCCAGGCAAGGTGATCCCAATGTGTTCCACTGAAGGTCTGCCGGGTCACACAGCCAAGCAGCTGCTATTCTGCTAAGGGAATGTGCAAACAGAGCTGCTGACCTATCAGTAAACCCATTGCAGGTAGATTAAGATGAACTGTTCAAACTTCTGCTTGTTGAAGTCTGTGCTAGAGAGCCTGTGCTTGGGGAATGCAGGTAAACCTGTGCTGTCTCTTGCACGGACACTGGATTTGGTCTCTGGAGTGAGCTGAATTGTGCTGGGTGGCCAGGAGCTGCATGTGTTGGGAAGTGCTGCCTCTTAGCCTTCTGGGATTGAACTGGGTTTTAGGGTTTAGAGTAATAATTGACAGTATTGAGCAGAGAGAGGAGACCAGCAGAGACTGGGCTGCTGCCCCACACTCCCTTCCTGGCCATGGGATTGCCACTTTGAGCAACTGAGACTGTTTTCTATTCTGTTCTAGTTTAGATGGTGTGTGTCACAGTCCTGCTGTGACCAAGGTTTTGCTGACAGAATTATTCCCAGGCATCACATGCAGCCACACAGACTCGGGAACCTAAAGGGGCTCAGTTCTTGCTTTGTTTTCCCCTCCAAAACCAGCTGGCACTTTGGTGAAACCAGGGAGAGGTGTGAGCAGTGCTGGAGATGCACCAACTAACATACAGTGTGCCAGGAGAAGAGACAACAACCTGACACTGCTGTTCGGGAGCGTGTGGTGCTCCAGAGAAGCCCTGGTTCATGGGCTGACGTGGCTGGTGGAGATCCTCATGGAGCTTGTGATGGTGTGTGGAATATTCCCATGGAAAAACACCCTTGCAAAGCTGACTGTGATACCCATCTCTGCAGAGGGTGAGGGGGAAGGGAAAGTGGTTTTTAGGGCAGCTGTGGGGAAAACCCCACAACACAACCCCAATGTGGTAAGTTTGTACTGAGAGATAGTAGAGAGCTGGGGGGTGGTGTGCTGGTTCCCCTCATCACTCAAGGTGGCCTTGTGAAAATTGGCAATGATCTGGTGGTAGAAGTGCAGGGAGAGCAAGCAGGCAGAAAATCATGAAGAACGAGAGAGAACCTTGTTACCACTACTTCCTTCCTCAAGCTGCAAGCATAGCTTGAGGCTCGGATTCAGTGGGAAGTTCCTGCAGCATGACGAGCTCCCACCCATGAGCTGAGCTGCACTCACAACTCGTATGCATCCTCTTAGCCTTCAACAGTTGTAAAGTAACATCATTTAGCTTAATTTCTTCTGATTTGAGGCCTAAAGCAGCCTGTGGGACTTTGGTGTGGGTTCAGTGGGTGTGCATGGCCCCCAGCAGTTATCCCAGTCAGCTGCAGGGACGTGCTGTGGGTCAGGGAGCTGTGTGTTAGGGTGGTGCATTTTCTGCCTGAAAACTGACTCGGTTCTTGTATAACACCAGCTCTCAGTGGTCAGATGAGTTTTACCACAGAGACGCGGGGAAGTAAATACTCCAGTGTAAGTGCAATGCAAATGATTTCTCCTGGCCTGATCCTGAAATCACTGGGGTGTGCCGTATAAAAACATGCGAGAAATTAGCCTAATGAACGACAAGATGGATCTTTCAAGGGGTCCCTCATGAGTTTAACATGAAACGTGCTTTCCCTGAACTGGGGCAAGGGTGCTGAGCTCCTCGCAAAGTCACCCCCCCGCCCTGAGCACACTCTCAAGGCATGAGCAGCATCTGGGGAGTTCTGGTTCTCGTGCACGAGCGCAGCCCTGTGATTTGCAGGCGGGGGTGTTAATTCAGAGATCTGTCCTTCAAAGCAGGGAAATGATGAGGTAAGAAATCTTTCTGTATTTTGAATATATATATATGTACACACATATAAATATAGATGAGATTATTCAAATGCAGCTTGAATATATTTTGCCTAATCCATACAGAGTTTTATCAATATTTCTTTGTTTATTCTCTTTCATGCCAGCTGCTTTCTTTATATATTTCCATTTTGTACATTTTTCAGAGTGATTGGATCATGTTGCACACACTTCTATTGAAATATTAAGTGTTTGCAATCCCCATTCATAGGCAGCAGCTCTGTTATTATGATCCATCATTTCAAAATCCACATATTTGAAAAAAGAGAGCTTAGCTAGCCCTTGAGTAGCAGAGAGCATTAGACCCAAGGAATCTCATTCGTCTTGTCAATAATCTATGGATTAACACCACCAAATTGTTTGTTTCGTTGGCATATCCTCACTGTATATTTTTAAACAAAATGAGCGTGTGGAAACCCAGTGAGGTGACGTCTGATGAAGGTTGGATTTATACTGGTGTCAGCTGGGAAACAGAGAACTTCCCATTTGTGCCCAGCTCAGGGGTATCATGTGATGGTTATGGTTTGGGTGTTGTGGGCAGGTTAGGAGATAGAAATCCTGTGATGGCCAGGGCTTCTTGCTCCTCACCTGGAGGCCAGGGCAGCCTGTCGGTGTTATCTGTGAGGGAACAGCCCTTCCTGTGCCTTTGGCTTTTATTCCCAGCCAGCCTGCACAAGGACTCACCCGTGTCCAATTGCTCAAATACGATGGGTTCTGTTAAAAAGGCTCTTTCCCTCACTTTCTGCATCCCCGTGGGATGCGTGAAGGTGGAGACACGGTGTATGAGCAGAGGAGTAACAACACAGGTACAACACTTGTGGCACCAGTGCAGGAGGAACCTGCAACCTGATTTGTGTGCATCTGAGACAAGGACAAGAGGGACCCCAGTGCTGGCCAGGGTCAGATGGTGGCCACAGCAGATTATGGAGCATCAGCTTTGAGCATCCACGCCTTTTGTAGGTTCTCCTGAACTGCATGGCTGCCATCATTAGCTTTTTAGACGGGCTCTGATCACCCCTTGACGCCATTTCACGCCCCCGTTGGCTTCAGCGTCGCTGCCAGTGCATGGTGAAGGATGGTGAAGCCACCGGTGACACACTGGCGTCCCTCTGGTCGGGCCAGTGCAGAGCAGACCAGCCCTTGTGTTGCCCAGATCTCGGCGTGGCCTTTGCAGCCCTCTGTGCTGTTGGTGGCAGCCCTGTCGGAGGGCGCGGTGGCGGAGCGGGGGCCGCCGGCAGCCGGGCCGTTCATCACCGGCGACGGCCCGTGCGGCACCGTCACCTAGCAACCGCCCGGCCACCGCAGGTGGGACTTCATTTTTTTGTGACATAAAAATAAGGCAATAACTTAGAAATGTGTGTTTCCGTTTTAGCAAAGGAGTGTATTTGGGTGGCGGGGTTGGAATTGGAAGCTGGAGACATCTTTGCTTTGCAGCGCCGTGACTCCGGGCTCTGGAGTGGTGGCTGCCATGACGAGATGGAGCTATCCATTTCATGTGTACCGGGGTTTAAAGTTGAACCTGACACTGTGTCATTGCCTTACCCTGATTTTTCTTCTTTTTTTCCCCCCCTCACATTCATGCTATAAAAAATAATAGAGTTAAATGACAGGGTGGGCTTTTTTTAATGTAACTTCTACTTCTGAGGCTGAACTTTCAGGTCTAATTTTTTTTTTTAATCAGAGGGAAGAAAAGGAAAAGAAGTATATAAACTCAAGTTATCCCTTCTTCCCTCTTTTAAAACACCTTTAAGATTGCAGAAGTCTTCTGAGCTCTATATTGGCAATTCATGGTGCGGCAACTCACTGCAAAACCCACTCGTTCGTTTTCGCTGATTGAATTTACTGATTCTTAATGTGTATAAAAGTGTTATGTACTTTTGAAGTAATCTCCTGCTAAAGGATTTATAGGAAAGACTATTTAAATGTCGCAGCGTTTTCTCTGTTGTTATGACAGTATTATTGAGTAAATAGTTTCATTTTAGTGCCCTAGTTAAAAAAAATCCATAATGACCGCCACATAAATCGTTTGCTGTTTTTATTTCTATATTTAGTTCCCTCCACAGATACTGGAGTTGAAAATAGGCTAGTACCTAAGACATGAATTCTGTTAAATATTAAAGAGATCTCATCAATGATTTTATTAGTCTCAGTACTCAGTGAAGGCCGCACTGACATCTGAAGTCTAATGATTTTTTTAATATATTTAAAGCCTCGTACTGCACCTTTAAATATTGAACAATATTGAAAAATATAGAAGTACTTTTTTGTATATTAGCTTTAGGCAGAACTGTTGTATGATTTCCACTTCTTTCATGACATTGTAATGATGTTACCACATACAACTTTATCTTGCATGAAAAGGTGAAGTCATGAGTGATTTCTCCAATTTAAAAGCACTCAACCCTCACAGTGCTAGAAATGAATATTTTGCATATATTCATGCAACAATGATTCAATTTAAGATTTCTATTTTCAAACATTGCTTGAAACCTTCGGTATGTTAGTAGTAAAATTGCCAAAATGTGTAATAAGATTTATTATAGATGAGTAGCATTTTATTTAGTATTTCATGTTAACACGCTTTTAGGGTTACCCTGGTTTAGCAGAAGAATTCATCTTTCTTTTCTAATCAGAGCTAACACTTTATTGTATTATTAAGATACACTTACTCAGGGGTTGTATATCACTGTGAGAGCAGTTTCCTGTGCCTGGCAAACCTGCTCCTGGTTGATGCACAGCGCCTGCCTCCTGCACCCGAACCCCACCACTCACACTCTGCTGTCCCCGGCGCTTCCCTTTTATCCTGATTTTTAGTTTTCCTCCTAAGAGACCATCTGGAGCTCCGCACTGACACACACACACATACCAGGTCTCTCCTCTCATCTCTGCTCAACCAGACCTCAGCTCTGCCCTCGGACACCAGCACCCTGGCCTGGGATCACCGGTGGTCAAAATACAAACCACTTTGGTGGCTGAGTTTGTTGTGAAGCTTCTTTTTGCAGCTTCACCTTCTTCACCTGCCCCTGGCACACTTTCTCTGACCATCTGTGGCTGGGAAATGTGTGGATGCATTTTGCTCCCTGCGCCAAGGCCACCATGTATTGATTTCATGGCTTTGCTATGGAGGCACTGAGGCTGTGGGAACTGGGAGATGAAGCAGCAGAGCAGGTGCTTGACCCAAAGCAATGGACATCTTGTTTCTGCTCCCTCATGGCCTTTTCTGTGGTCTGGGGCAGGTTGCATCCCTGCCAGAGTGGCGTCACTGAGCATACACAAGCCTGCTATTTTCATGATTTTAGTGACTGGAGCATTGGTAAGACCAGGCCTGAAAATTTCCTGTCATTTTGATCCTCTGACCAAGGTCCAAATCTGGTGCCTTTTCTTGCCTCCAGTAATACCTTCACACTTAGCCCCAGTGCAGCCACTTGCAGAAGGAAACAACATGTCCTACAGGTAAGGGGAAAAACTCTATTGAAATGCAGGCGTGAGGGATGTGTGGTGATGAGCTACCATGCTGGAGTGATGAATATGTTTACATCTTTTAAAAGTTGTAATTCAGCACTGATGAGCTGGCATCCCCCCCCTTTCACATTCATGTTTGATTCACAAACAGAAAGAAATGATTTACTATTAGGAAAGATTTCTCTTTGACTGGGGAGCTGAAGATGGTAGTGAGAGTGGCTTTCATAGATGAAAATAATTGTACACTTTTTGTATTATTATTTTTGGCAAAGAGCTAGCGTTTCAGCTTTCCAGAGTATTACATCATTACTTTGTATAATGCATCATAATGATAGAGTGAATGGAAACGAAGAAATGCCAGCTTCTGTTGCAAGTTTAAAGACAGACACACATTTTCAGCTGGGAAAGCTGCTGTTCAGCTAAGTGTTTTCCTAGATGAAACAAAGCTGCAATCCCACTTGGCATTCGCATTAATTGTGGACTTGCCAACAGGCCAGTTTCACTGGTGTATAAATTAGTGGAGAATTATTCAACTCATCTCAATAACTAAGAGAATATCCTCATAAAGCTTGCTGAGCTGTAAGACATCCCTCCTCCCCCCCACTTTCCAGGGTATTTTGTACCCTATACTTAGAAAAATCACAGAATTTGCATGCTGTTCCAAAAAAAAAGAAAAAAAAGGAAAAAACCCCACCCCTTACAAAGAAAGGCATCGGATATACTGATACCCCAGCACAGCAATGTGGTGACTATCTGCATAAAATAGCAAGTTTGTATGGAAAATGTCCAAATTAAGAGGGAATTTTCTGGTGTGTTGTTTGAGTTTTGAGTTTGGGTGTTGGTTTGGGTTTTTTTTTGTTTTGTTTTGAAATTCAGCTAAAAATGCGAAGTGGGAGCGCCTGTGAAACGTTCCTCGTTTCCAGCAATAGACACCCGACATTTCGTGTCTCTCCCTTGGAACAAGAGCCCGGGAAGTGCAAACTTCCCCAAACTGTCCTGCCAACAGGCCTTTCTGACCTAAAGGGGGGATCACCTTTATGGTGACAGGATAATTTGATCTCAGTGCCATCTAATCCTTATTTTCTTTACGGAGACTGCCAGCAAGGGTGCCAATTAGTGCCAATTGTGATGGTGGCTTTTGTGATGCAGACACCTGCCCACTAGGAATTGGACTGGTACCACCAACACACATATGCCACCAAACAGCTGTCAGATGGTAATGACTTTTTGGAGTAGAAGAAAAGGGCAGAATTTCATTCTGAGGCAATTTTCTGAGAAAATTTTTGCAATTTTTTACCTCTCTCTTTCCCCCCTCTCTTTTGGTATCTGAATTCCAGGCTTCTAATGACTAAACAAAATGTGAATTTTAATGTATATCTCATAGCACCAACTTCATCCCCAAAACCGTGTGGCCCAGATGAGCAAAAGTAGAGTGAGCAATCGTATTAATGGTATTTTAATGGTATTCTTATTATTCCAAATCATATTTTAAGCTTGTTTTCTGTAGTCCATTCCTTATTTAGGTTACTTATCCCAGCATCAGACAAATGAAATACCATGTTTTCTTTTACCATTCTTCTGGGTTTTTTTGCTAAATTAAAAGACTGAGTTAAATGTAAACATCAAACAATTAATTTTCTTTCTTTCCTTTTCTCTCTTTTTTTTTTTTTTTGATGACAGAATGAAGTGCTTTGCAGCACTTCTGCAGCTCATGCCAACACAGGCACAATAGTTCAGGATCTCTCTTACGCTCTTATTAAACTCTCTCCTAATTTCCAGTCAAATCAACAGTCCCTTCTTTGATGCCTGAACAGGGGAAGTTTACAAGCCTGCTTTATCCCTGACTAATTATATGTGCATGTGTGTGCTTGTAGGAGTGTGCAGACACCCATCTGCACAGACACATGCACCTTGAACTGTAACTTTTCGGGTAATTTCGGCAGCACGGTCGTGAGCAGATCGGATTTCTTTATGGCAGATGGGAATTTCTGTGGCGTCGAGGCGCGTGAACCTCGGAGCGAGGGGTCCGTGGGTGAGGCGCTGAGCGCCGGCCGGAGTTGGGGACGTGTCTGGGGAGTGTGGGAAGTGTCTCGCAGGAGATACTTGGCACTGTGTACCGAGGGACCTTCGGCGCTCGGAGAGGATTCCTGTATCCTTTCCAAGCCCTGCGAGTCGCTGCCGAGAGCTCCCGACGCCTGATAGTCCAGCCAAAGGCCGTGGTGCTGGCAACACATGGGATCTTTCAGCGCTCAGCCAACACACGCGGCCCCTTCAGCCTTTGCTCTGGCGGGTGTTGCACCTTGATTAGCACAATTCCTCATTGGCATCAACCCCTAAACGTGGTTCCTGATGGATGTGAGAGGAAACAATCCTAAATAAACCCGAGGTTGGTACGTGGTGAGAGAAGAGGGGAGGAGAGTTCACAGTCACATTTAAAGAACACCACCATTGCCATATATATACATAATATGTATAGAAAAAGTTTGTATCAAGGTTTTCAAGGGAAGTAAAACTAGTCAGGGGTCATTGCTTTTTATTGGCATTTGTTGCTGAGGTCTGGGCCCTGAGAGAGCTCAAGAAGTGTTTGAACAATACCCTCGGACACGTGGTGTGACTCTTGGGGATGGTGCTGTGCAGGGCTCGATGAGATCCTTGTGGGTCCCTTCCAACTCAGTTTATTCTGTGATCTGTGGTCATTCCTTGCCACTGTTTCCAAGGGATGTAAAGCTCTGCTACAGCTGGGACCAGCTCTACTATTGCCTTCTTAGTCTGTTTCTCCTCCACTCATTCATTACTCAAATGCTGACCATTTTGATGCAGCTGTAACTGGCTGTGGCCTCTGCCATGGAAAGGACAGTTTGCAGATGGACTCACAGGATTTCCTGGACTTGGTTGTGGACTGCTCTCCCTGCCTGCCAGGGGAGCTGTGACCCACCAGCAATGTTTCTGTGCTGTCACCAGAACATACTCTGGAATTTCACAGAGTTGAAAGGAATGGCAGCCAGCATTCACAGGTTTGGGAGAGCTAACAGCAAACCTACAGAGGCTGAATCGGCTATTTTAGTTTGGTGGTAGCTTCTGACCATGTATTTTTTCTCCACCAGTTAGCCTGTTCAGGGCTTTCAAAACATTTTCTCTACATCTTGGGGTTGTTCCAAGGCTTCTCAGGACAACACAGGCTCAGATTTTTGAAACTTCAGCCCTTGCTCTGGCACTTAAGTAAATGTTATCTCTACACAGGTGGGAAATCCCAGCCGTTCCTTTCCTAACTCTAGTGGTCAGATTGTAGAGGGGCTCCTCAGTTTGTTTCCTTTGATGCACAAGGCACACTATCTTTGGGTATGAAAATGCTCTGCACTAGATTGTACTGCTGTTTTTTGGGTGGGTGAGTAGTTATGTGCCTGGGTGAGCACTGGGTATAAAGTCCAGCCCGTTATTCCATACACAGTCTGCAAATGCAAGTCAAGGAATCTAGGGAGCTCAGCAGATCTCATTCCTGGCACTGAAGTGAGAACCTGTGCCACTCCTAACAGGTGTTCTTTGTTAGTTTTCTAAATGATGCAAACATGTTTTAAACAGTCCTGTGGGTTCTCTCCTGCACATCCTAACACATAGACCTCCTAATGAACATGTAACATGGTTTTTAACATACACAGGTCTTCAAAACATGTGACATTAAAGGAAAATGCAGTAATTCTTTAAACCCCCTATCATTGTGAATTCATATCATATTCATTGTAATAGCATTGATCAAAATGAATTCATTTGGTATTCATGTAAATGTCACATGTACTTCCATAGGTGTTTCATTGTAAATTAGCATTTCTCAGAGGACACTTAAAATAAAGTGTTACTGAAAGTTCTCATTACACATATTGCTGAGATTAGTACATTAAGGATCATGTACTTACATAGTCCTAATGCATTTCTGCCACTTAAAATGCTGCATTACCCATTTCTGATATCTAGCAAATATCTAAAGCAATTTTGAGAATTACTGACATCCTGAAGAAAGTGGTACTTTTGTGATTAAATTGGTTTTGTGTATTTCACTTTGATTTAAAAAAAAAAAAATCCTGTGCCAGATACACTGAAATGATTTTTTGATTTGTGACTTTAACATCAAGTGAAAAAAAAAAGAAAAAGAGAGCCACAACTAATTAGAAAAACAAACCCCAAATATTATAAATGCTTTTGGGTCTTCAAACTTGTCTCACAAAGCCAAATTAGCTGACTCTTTACTATACTGTGGCATAAGCTTTCTGATGCATTTGCTTTCAGATTATTGCTTCCTAAGAGAAAGCTGAAAAGTTCTGTGGTCTCAGGCAGATGCATTTCTGACGTCTTGAATTGTCCATTACAGCTTGTTTGGTCTGAAGTTACTTTTGAAAAGATGAAGCTTAAAGAAGACTACTGAACGTTTTATAAATAGCTGACAAAAGGTGCGTTACAGGAACTATAAAAGAGAGAGCATTGTTTGAGACCTGGAACACTCTCAAGCTGTCTGACAATGCTGTGGATGTCTTCTGAAAAGAACTGATGTAATTATTTTAAGGCTTTTTTGGTAACACTAATAAAAAAGACTCTGAAGCTTAACAGCAGGCCTGATCCTAGCAGAAACCTTTGGGAAAAAATGGGGAGATGGCAGTATTTTAGTGTTTATGTTGGAAGGGAAGAGTCAGATTTGGCCAAGAGGAGTTGCAAAACCAATTCCATAACAGAGACTCTTAGCAAATATTTTCTGGCTCTTCTGGATTCATCCACGTGAGTTGTGGTGTGCAGCACGTGCAGGTGGGTTGGGAAGGAGGCACCATTCCCAGAGGGGACGGCACAAAAAGAGATGCTGTTGTAGCTAAAACACTACTCTGGACTGTGGGAGGTTTGGGTCCAGTCCTGGTGTTGTCCCCTGTGCTAAAAGGAGGAGTGGGGAGAGCAAGCTGCTCCTCTCCTGCCACTTGTCCTGGCACTGGGCAGTGGCGTTTTGGGGATGAGCCTCCTGGAAAGGGGGGAGGAGAGTGTGTAGAGGGAGGGATCTTGTGCTCTTTGAGATCTCTCTGGTGTCTCATTCAAGTGTCTTGACCTTCCTCAAACATGACTCTCCCCACCCTTGCAGCTGATTTCCAGGTTTGCTGACTGATCTCTGTAGTGAGTTGAGCTGCATCTCCAGAAACAAAGTTTGTCAAATCTGGGAATGGACCCCTCCACACCTGAGTATCAGCTGTACCTTAGTGCTCCATCTTGTCTCGTGCCTTGCCTGTTTTTCCAGGAGTTTTCAGTTTTCCAAGTGTTTGCGTAGTTCATAGTGTTTGCCTGATTGGTTTGAGAGTGTGCAGTATGGCAAACCTCAGGACAGAGTTTGGAATTCAGAAATCCATTTCAGGTTAGAGCTATAATTAGCTAATGTAAGATAATAAATAGCTACTAAAATCACATGAAAAATATGATAGTGCTATAAAGCATGTTTGTATAATCCTGCTCCTCCCCTTTTCTGCCACCTCCTCCTTCTCTTCAACGTAACAAGGACCCTAATAGGCTTCATGTGTAAGTGCCTATTTTTATTAAAGACAAGTGTAATCTTTTGTAGTCCAAATGTCCCTATCATAAATGCTAACCGAGGAAAATATTAGGACTCATTTATTTATGAACCCGTTAATAATGAGGTGCAGTTATGAAAAAGGCTTTCTCAGCACAAAGCCTACTGAACAAACAATGCACACTGGGGAAAAGGAGCTAGTTAGCCTTCCTGACTTAGATAAAGCTATGGAGAAATGACAAGTGCCAGTAATTAGCAAAGCCTCTTCACCAAGATAACCCTATACATCTTTGTCTATTTCAATCACCAAAGACTCCGATTCAGTGTAAAATTAAAGCCAGGATGCCATCAATTTCTGTTAACCTCTTTATATTGTTCTGTGTTCATGCATATGTGATAGATAGTTTTTGTCATTTTATTAAATGGTGACATCTCAGTATGCATGTGACTAAAACTGTTTTCTCCTTAGCAGAGTATTTTTAATCATCTCTCCATTGCCTTTATTATCTTGGTTCTTCTGAGTCCTAATTGCTTTATTGTGCAGTATAGGCAGCTGTTCTAGGGGTGCAAGTGTGTGTGCCCACTCCTTTCACGAGGAGTGAATCTGGGATTAAGAGGTTTGTGCCCTTTCTGGTGCTCATGTGAGCAGGTACAGCAGCTCCGCATCTGTCCGCTGACTGCCTGCAGAACCTCCTACTGCAGGTTTCCCTGGACAGGCCAACATCTGTGGATTACAGTGGTCAGCACTGACCTGCAGACCGCTGGTTTCCATGAGCGTGGTCTCCCCTCTCCACACTTGTCTGGATGGATGGTCCTGGATTGGTTTTGGCGGTATAGCTGCTGTTCACCTTCTTGGGGCACAAGCCAAAGAGAACTCAGCTGAAAGATCCCTACCAACTTGGTGGTGGTGTGCCACGAATGCAGTCTGCTCCCAAANTTCTTGGGGCACAAGCCAAAGAGTGTTGAACTCAGCTGAAAGACCCCTACCAACTTGGTGGTGGTCTGCCACGAATGCAGTCTGCACCCAAACTGCTTTTTTTAATACCTTAAATTGTGAGACTGGTTTTGTTTTTTTTTTTTCCTGCAGGCTTCCAATATTTGTGAGCTCATACTGCCTAAATTTCTCCGTGACTTTCAGATAAGTCCGTGAACATATTCACCTAAAGCTTTGCAAGGGGAAAAAAAGTTATAAATCAACCCTGTTTCCTTGATGTGGGGGCAGGTTTGCTGGGAGCACTCACAGAGTTAGCTCTCAGTGACCTGAGAAGTTGCATGTGGCGTTGGGTGTCATAACAAAAGTTCCTGCTGGCTCCATTTTCCTGCTCCATAATGTCTTTTTACTTGTTTTAAGTACTGCAGGCCCCAACTGCTGAGGTTATTAATCTTCATCTGTGCTCTTTTTAAACTTTACTACTAGCACTTTTTTTGCCTCAGATATGCTTTTATTCATTCTTTTCAGCAGCAATAACCTCTCATATTGTCCAAATTAGGAAATAATTGCAAATAATAGAGAATCCTTTTCCAGCACTACAGTAAAGGATTATATATGTGGGGTGTGTGAGGGATGGCACAGAGTGTAAATACCAAAATATGGGCAAATAGGCAGAGGAGGGAAGGATGCTGGTTGGCTCTCACTCTGTTGCTGTCTGGCTCAGGGGTCTTTGTGTTCAGAGCACAGCTCGTGGCAGAGGGTCCCAGAGGGTGGTGGTTTGTGGAGGAGGAGGAAGGGAAAAGCAAGAGCTGCTTTTGTAGGTCAGCTCATGCCAGTTCCTGCAGGTTGTTTAGGAAAACCTGGGCAGGATCTCTTAGTCTTCTAAGGTAGAAACACGCTTGTGTGAATCAACTTAAGTCGCTTGTATTTTTTAAACAGAAGCACGTGATCTGTCTTGTTTTTATTTATGTGGCCACAGTAGCTATGGCTTGTTTCTCTTCAGTGCCAATTCCAGGAGTTCCGCCCCACTTTTCCTGTGTGTTGTATCAGTTTTGGATCTTCATGCATTGCTTTGAAACACCCAGTTATCCAGTCAAGGAGCTGAAACCAAGAGTTTATTCCTGCCTTTTATTAGGAGTCACACGTCATAAGTGGCCAATAATCTGACCCAGCTATTTGCAAGCCAGCAAAACTGTCTAATTAGGCACCATATTAATAATTATTTTCCAACAACGAGTATATGTGTAGGACTTTGGGATATGCTTGTGCCATATAAAAAGCTGCTACTTTCAGGTGTCTAGCTGCTCTCATACATAGGCATTTTCAGGATCAAAGCTCCTATGAATGTTATTCACAACAAATAATTGTACCAGCTCATGGGAAGAAAATACGGAGAACATTCATGTAATGCTGCCATCTCAGCTGGGGAGCAAGGAAATACATTGACTGTAGGAGAGAGCAAAGCTCTCTCTGTGCTCTCATCACATTAACACTTACCTGCCTTCCTTCCTTCCAAAGTTGTCTGAGCTGCTGCTTTCCATTGTTTTTTATTATTCATTTGAACCAGAAAATAATATTTTTCCTCTCTAATTCAGGAAAAATTGTCATGGCCCACCTCCTGCTGAGGCAAAAAAGTGCCAGAGCCCACGTCCTATAAGCTCCTTCTCACTTCAGATGCAGCCTGCAATGGCTCCTTTGGAAATGTAACAGGCTATTATAGAAATATGTATTTACACAGTATTTTAAGATGCACATTATCCACCTGATAGACCATAACAGCTCACCATTACAGCCTATTGAATAAAACCTCTTTGCACCATTTTTTTCCAAAGCAGGTACTTTTTATGTGATGAATTGTGAATCTTGTGTAAAAGTCCAAGTTCGTCATGCCAGGACCACAGGAGGACCCCATTTATCTGTAACCCACTGCAGTGGGAATGTGCCCTCACCCTGCCCTGTAGGATGAATTATTCTGACCAGAGGGATGCAGATTAAAAAAATGAGGAAAAAAACTTCATGAACCTGAAGGGAAAAGTTACAACGTTTGTTTACTGGCCTGCAGTAGCTTATAAGAGAGATCACTCCTGCAGAGTCGTTTTCCTTCTTCCTTAGCCGGTCCCAGTTCTTAACGGGACTCCTCTATTTTGAAAGCATCTCTGCTTGGCTGAAACTGCCCAGACTTCCTGTGCTTGTTTGACTCAGTCCAGCTGATCCGTACGTGAACAATTTATCTCTTCCAGGAATTCACATTAGAACCTGCACTGCCCTAGGTGCCATCTCTCTCTTTGTCCGAGGGTGCTCCTTTGGAATAGATAACAATCAAATTTTAACGAGCATCCTTTATTAGCCTGGAGCTAGGCATAAGGACTCTTTCTGTCATTTCCTGTGAGTTTTAACTTAACAAGAAACAAAAGCCCACAGAGTAGGCCACAAGACCCCAACTTCAAAATGAAGCTTGCAGCCAAAGACATGGTGTCCCTACTCTCAAGCAGACTGAGTAAGCTGCAAATAGACAAGATCCCCAACTTGTTGTAAGATGAAATAGAGTTCAGCCCCTGTTGTGAAACAATTTTACATTGCAGATGTTCATGAATGCATGGAAAATGTGGTGACTTCAAGTCTCTTTTCTTTCCCTATCTTCAGGATGTCAAAACTGATTTTTAAAGAGAAACTCTCTAACAGTTACAGTTGACTCCTGAGAAGAACTTACAAGTCTGGAACAAAAAAAAAGACTCCCAGCCAGCTGAACAGCGTTGTCTTCTTCCCTCCCCCCATTCAAATAAAGCATACACAACAGAAACACCAAACAGGCATGGGTTTTGCATATCATGCCAATTCTGATCCGAAACAGTTTATTAATATAAATCACCTCCAAAAAAGGGAAAGATTTTAAAGGGAAGTGAATAGCTGCCAAAAAGACTTACACACAGAGCCAGTGCCTAACACTAAACCTAGTGGAAATCATGTATTTCCACTCCTCATGAAGCCAAGCAGTGGGGAGCCAGTGCTTTGAACCCTGCGTGGGACACTTGCTGTGAGCCCCCATGTGAAAGCGTATGGTTTGAGAGGAAACACAAACACCAGCCAGAAACGTGAGGGTCTGTAACCAGCAGATCTGTAAATAGTCTAAACCCATTCCCCTGCAAGAGGGGACCGAAGGGCCCCGTCGAGTTTTGCCGTTCCTCTTCCCCCTGTGGGGAAGTCAGCATGAGCTCTGACGCCTCGGACAGGACTCCTCTACACCTCCCAAAACGGAGGCTTGGAATGGCTTGGAGGGGCAGATGTCACCCTGTGGGTGCAGGGATGCCTGTTGGCCATGCCTTTGCATGGCTGGCTGCCATCCCTAGGATTCCCACAGTGTGGGAACCCAGCCAGCTCCGCTCCAGCCGACCTTTCTCCGGGCACTCCCAGGAGGGTTTTGTGGTGTCCAGTCCCAGGGTGGAAGCTGACCTCACATCTGTGGTTTTGTCCCAAGCATCTCCTCCTTTACTCTTTACCCTTGACTTATTCACAAAGAAGGACTGACCAGCCCAAAGTTGTGATTTTCTGAATTTCCTGGGTCTGTTTGGGAAAATCGTCTTCACTTTTTAAACAGTGTATTCGGTTTAATTTTCATTATTTTTAGATGTTAAATTTTACATCAATACAGTATGTCTTAAACTACTGTATTAGAATGCTGCTTGACTCACTTCCAAATTGAAGACCTTTTAAAAAAATTGAAGCAGTCCAATAATTTTAAATCACTCTGCACTGTGCATTGCAATTTAAAATTATTGGAGTGCTTCAAATTTTTATAAGCCCTTGAATTTGGAAGTGATCGAGGTTCTGGGCATACTCAGTGTAGAGCAATTTAAAATTATAAGAGCTGTCAAATTTTTATATAAGCACTTCAGTTAGAAAAGGGATTTGGGTTCTGGGCATGTGCAAAGGGGAGCAATTTAAATTATTAAAGTGCTTCAATTTTTTTTCTAAGCACCTGATTTTGGAAGGTTTTTGGTTTGTGCAGCCTAAAATGACAACTTCCTTTGAGAGTTTCTTCTTAAAAAGAATTTCAATCTTGCAAACTAAAGTATTCTTTAAAATATGAATTCACTGATACTTTAAGAACTGATTTGCACAGAGCTTGGTGCCCAGAACATCTATTTTTTTTCACTCATTTTATCATTTCACTCTTTAAGGGGCAAATTGATGGTATAGAAATAGCTGCCTCTTTGGATTTTAAATTTTTTCCAACTGTTGCACTCATGGTACAAAAAAAAAAAAAGAGTGGAAAAATGAAAAAATTGATCAGAAGAACTGAATGCTTTTTCCATAGACTATCACTATCCTGCCTGGCCAACAGAATTTAGAAGGCATACAAAATTGAAGCAATTTGTTATTAAATCTCATTTTAATGTCTCTCAACACTCAAAATGAAAGCCACGTGATGGCTGATTGAATCTGAAGGAAGGAAGTTGGAAAGCAGCTTTATTTGCACACCCGTGCTCTGCACTGACGTGATTCCCACCAGGAGCCGTGCCAGGATTGCCATCTTTGCCCCAAATCCAGACGTGTTCCTTAGCATCCCAGTGCTGGACAGTACAGCAGGAGGAGCAGCACGGGGAGCAGGGAGGATACAATTCACACACCCGATCCCACTCTCAGCTGCAGTGGGACGGTGCAGAGGGAATCAACACAGCTGAGCTGGAGATGGCTGTGGCCGGGAGCACGGGCAAGAGGAAACTGAGGGATGCCCTCACCGATCCGTCAGAGCATTGAGATAGGGCAGGTGACATCTCCAGCCTCTCCACTCCCATTTCTCTGTGCTATTCCATTCTAAAACCAGGGATTCACTCTGCAGGACAGGGATCAGGGCACCGTGTACCTTTAGCCTTGTGCATCAGGAGTACCTGCAGCGTAGAACTGTGCTTTTCATCAAATGCCAATTAAATATTTTCTTCCCCTTGAATGCTCCTTTCACTTGTTACCATGGAGGTGATAGGTGACCATTTGTAGTTGTTTTTTCCTTGGAAAATGAAGTTTTTGAATAAAAGCCAGTGATCAAATTAAATAGGGGTAAAGATATGCCGGAGGTGAAATTCAAACAGGAGCCAGATTAATCATACAGTCAGGAATGAAGGGAAAAAACTCCTGAAAGCCTTTTGCATTTTCCCTTGGAATTTTTTTGGTTTGTTTTGTTTTTTAAAAAACGTAGAAGTAGAAAAATGGTTTTTACTGTCCATGCTATTAACTGCACCATCCTTGTGGGATGTGAAAACCAGGGGTTGTTCTGTGACAGAAGGACAAGGAATGGGAGAACGAACATATTTTCACTAGGTTGGTTTGGGCTGTGCTTTCATGGAACAATTCTGGAATTTTGTGGCAGGCATTGGCTGAGTTCTGTCCAGAGATGGGGTGTGCTTGGGCCTCCGCTAAGTGTGGCCAGGAACCACTGTGTGTGGCTGTATCAGTGGTGAGAGAAGGTTTTTCTGGGAAGAGTTTGGTAGATGTGAGATCTCTCTGTGCCTTCTCTTTCTCTCCAGTGTGTGGGCGTGGGCATGGATTTGATTAAAAATCCGCACGGGCAGAAGAGCCATAGGGGCAGGTCTTCTGTCCTGCCGGCGGGTCCGTGTAGGGACGAGCGTGTGTCGGACCAGGGGCGTGCCAGGGCAACAGGGGATCAAACACAGAGAAACACCCTGGCTCTGCCTGCCTGAATCCCTGTCGTGGCACAAAATAGCAGAGGGAACGGACTCGGCACAGACACACACACGTACGAGCGCCGAGGCTGCCTTAAAGTTCCCGTCTCGCCGCCTCACTTCAGGCGCTGCGTGCTCGAACCCCGCTTTTGGGCTGCGCTCATGCTAATGTTGACAGGTTTTTTCCTCCTTTGTTACACTGTGCAAACCAAATAGAAAGTGAGGTGAGCTTGTCTGAGCAGATGAAAGATGGCAAGAAATTGGCGCTTGGGGACCAGTGTCTTGGTGACATCGACTCTGCAGTCCTTTTTTTCTCTCTCTCCCTGGCTTCCCCTCTCCCTCTCATTCTCTCTGAAATGGTCTGTGCCTCCAGTAATTTACATAATACTCTTCTGACACCTTTACTTTAGTCATCAATCACGGTACCTTCTCTCAGTCTATCTTTTGTCTGAGCATGTCTCTTCTTTATCAGGCCATGCACAAAAGATTAATTTCACAGTTTTTCTCCCTTCTTTCTTTCCTTGCAAGATACAAAGCTCATGAAATGACAGAAGCAAGATAATGAAAACAACAATGCAAGCAATTTTTTTTTTTGTTCTTGCTGGTTGGATCTCAAGATACTTTTTTTAACCTCATTGTGTGCCATCTGTCTTAGAAAAGGTCTGCTCGGTATTTTTTAATACAATTCTGATGCTGTTCTGAAGACTACCTGGGAAAAAAAATACATATTTTAATCAGGCCATAGGTACTGATTTAAAATTAGGAAAATAAATTTAAAAAAGGAATTTGCTGAACAATTAAAGTGAGGGGTCCATTTCTAATGGTGGCATGGGCTACTGCACAGTGCCCATGCCCCAATTAATATTAATGATCTTTTGTGCATAGCAAATTTATGGCATTTGATTGACTCACACAACTACACTTCAAGCTGTCACGTAAAGTGAAATATATGGGCACCATGGCCTAATTTGCATATGCATATGTTCTTAATATTAATTAGTCTAATGGATCTAAGGACCTGGAGATAATTTGAGTACTGGGAGAAGAGAAGCAAACAAACAAAACAAAACTCATAGAACAGTGCCCTGCTATGGGTTGGTCCTGGAGTCAAATAACTCTCCCAAAATGCAAAATAATTGGCATGAGTTTCTCCTCCTTCCCCATGTCTCTCCCAGGACCGGCTGAATTAAAATCTTATCCCATATAATGCATTGTTTTGGCTCTGACCCTGACACTTTTTAATTTGAAATGCTTAACATGCCAAGTAGATTACAGAATTACAGACAGAGGAGTTTGAGTGCAGGCTTATGGGCGTAGGTCAGGGCTGTGAGATTCGCAGCCCTGCGAAGGGGCTATTTCCCAATACACCTGTGTAATTCCCATTAATATTAATGGAAACCGTGCAAGTTTATTGGGGGGAACTCTGTCTCCCCAGCTTGGCTTTGTGCTTGCATTGCCTGGTAATGATGTCGCGGATCTCCAGATGAAACAGCCGCTTTTCGCCACTGGGCTTTCAAAGTTAGGGAAAATTCACTTTTTTCGATGCTCCAGGGAGCAAGAGGTGCCAGAGGACAAAAGCAAGGAGGTGTCAGGGTAATATTTTCTCTTTGACTTGTGAATTGTCTTGTGGGAGGGCTGGTGTCCTAATCCTGGCTGCACCCCCAGGTCTATACAACTCCCCTCTGTGATAACCAGCTTTTAGGTGAGGAGCACGTTTGTATGACAGTGAAGAAGACACCGGCAGTGAGGTCTGTGCACTAAGTCTTTCCACCACAAAGTCCTGGCAGGAATTAGTGAAGGGAGGAAGGGATGTTCTGGTGTCCCTGCAAATTGGGCAAAGTCAGGAGGTGCTTATATCTGTTAGACTATCACCCCGTGCAGTTGTGCAAGCATAATCTGATGTTACTGATGAAAAGGGAGAGTAGGCTCAGCCCTCCAACTGGGAATCCTCTGGGAGCAGCTGTGGCTTGGGACATCCTCGTGCAGCATTCTGTGGGAAAGGTGTGTGGGATGTGTGTGGCTGTGGCTCTTCCAGCCCGGGCTGGTGGCTGTGGGGCTGTTTCTGTGCTGATGGGGAGGTGACAGAGGAGTGATGGCGCATCCACCACCACCACTGTCACCAGGGGAGCTCCTGCCTGGGCAGCTCCAGTGAGGCTTGGGTAGCCAGCTGAGGAGCTGGGGCTGAGGATGCAGTACCATCCCTTTATGGCAAGCTGCAGGGAGCAAAGCTCCACTTAGAACAGGGAGGGATGGAAATCCCAAAGGCTTCTGAAAGATAAGGGTGTTTTGGAGCTGGGAAACTTGTTAATGCTCTCTCCAACCTCGGGGAACGTGGGGGCCTCGGCTCAGATCTGGTCCCTGAGTCACTTGGGTTATTTTGGATCTGGTCCCTGACTCACCTGGGTTGTTTGACGTACCAAAGAAAACACCGCGCTCTGCTCCAGTCCATTTCCAGCCTGCAGAGCTGCAATGAATCTGCAAGGTGCTGATTGCCTTTACGAGGTGCTAAGCACCGATGGCTGCCCGATAGCAGCGAGGAGAGCGTCGGCTTTTGGCCGGATCAGGTCTACAGTGAGTTGTTCTATAGAAAAAAATGACTTTTCTGCACGAAGGCATCACTTATGTACCGAATATATATAACAAAACCTGGAAGGCCTCTAGTCACTCATTTTAGCTGCTAAAATGCCTTTAGGCCAACATTCCTGCTGTGAAAGGGGTTATGGACATGTCATATGGGGGTCATCAGTGAAAAATATACCCAACTTTTGTTATTCTTAAGTCTAAATCTAAAACCTCTTTTCACAATCCACTAAGGGACGATTTACTAGAGAGTAGAATGTGGTATCAATTATTTCTGTGGGCATCCTTTTTGTTATAAGAAGCAAAGAGGATTGCTTGAGAGTCAATAGCATGACTCCATCTCAGATTACTAAATAATGAAATGCTAAACTTGGCCTAGAGTAAGGACTATTGCTGTCTCAAAGGGACCAGAGGCTTCAATTAAATCAGAGGACAGTGTTCAATGAATGAGAAAAGGATGCTTAAGGTACGATGACATATTACCGGATTTTACATTTAATTGCAGTGCTTTGTTCTTTTAATAAAAGCACAAGAGCAGTGGATCTCCATTATGGTCATCTGGTAGCATTGTTCACTGTGGACAGTTTATTGTAATTTATTGGCTATGTTTAATCCCTCTATTTTTCATATAAATGAATTCTGTCTGCTTTATTTTATGAATTTTCTTTGCTTATAAAAAAATAGCACCTAATAGTTATTTACACACAAAAGAGCTTTTCCACTGAAATACTCAGTGGTGCAAGAAAGAAACAACCCAGCTTCTATGAAACTGGAATGGAAGCAAATGCTTCTGCTCAGAGTGGTGTTATTCTGCATCACCCAAACAGGCACTGGCACTTGCAGAGCAGTGTGGCTTCGTGGGGACAGCATCTCCAGCATGCTGTGCAACCCCAGGGGTGACAAAAATGTCCTTGTTGGTTTTGTGGGGCTCTGTGCTGCTGAACTTCCCTGTGCTTGGGCAGTGCCAAGCTCACCGTGGGCATTGGGTCTGTGCACAGAGTGACTGTCTGGATTTCTGGTCCAGGAGAAATTGGCTTCAGAATCCCCTGCCCCCAGAGGTGGGTTTCAGCCTTTCTGCTCTGTGCCCTGGGATAATGTACAACACATGGCAGTAGTTTAGCTGGAAAACCACTGGAGCATATGTATGTGATTATACATATGTGTGTGCACACATGCATGCATGTATCGATATATTTATAGTTTTTTGTTTGCATATATAGTGATATATATTTATATAAAAATGTAAATCTACAAGTGTTTTTAACGTGGTTGTCAGGCAAATACCTCCTTTCAGACATTTTTGCTGTGACTTGTCTCATCTGGGCACGCCAATCGTATCCCATTATATAAATGATGGGATCATCAGTGGTTTCACTAAGGTAACCTGATGCATGAAGCAACACTGAGGTTACTGTCAGCTTAGGAAGGGAGAAATTGAGACCTGAGGAACTCAGATGCTTGTCTATATTTTTAGAGTCTGGTTTGTTTGTTTTTTCTTCTTATTTTTTTTCTTTTCATTAAAAGGTCCTTGTGCAGGAGAGGAACTCTTAAATTCAGCTTAAATGTCGTGTGCACTGAGCACAGGCAGGGGAGACAGCCTCTCTTCAGCCCTGGACAGTGAAAGTCTGGGTTTTGGGCCAGATCCTCCCTGAAACAGGGTCACAGCGAGTGGTTCACATCCCCGTAAACAGGTTAGGTGTCTTTTGTTTCTGCCTTGTTTCAGCTCGTGTCAGAGCCTGTCTCTGGAAACGTGGCAGTTCAGTGAAGGAGGTGGGATGAGCTGACTCTCAGAAGTAATGGCACAAAACGAGTGCAGCCAGCCCTGCTCAAACTGCCACGAGAGGTTTCTGGGCCCAGGGGAAAGTTGTGAGCTGCATCGCCTACCGGGAGAAATTCCTCCGTGGTTTTATCTGAGGGCTTTTCCGGGTGCGTTTCTTTTCAAGGAGGGCGCAATGCTTTTAACAGCCTGCAGTGTGTAATTTTTATAGCATCATTCAGCCTTGTGGCAGTGTCAGAGTAATGAATTCAGGAAGTGTGCGGCGAGGATTGTCTGTGCAAGAGGGTACAGGCAGTACTTAACTCCCCATCGATTGCAGTGAGTGACTGATAAACAAGTGAGTGCCTCCTGATCAACCCCAAAGGGTGCTGCAGGTCCCAGGCACGCGGCTCTTCAGGTGCAGCACTGGGACTGTCATCTGCAACAGCAGCATTTCAGTGCCTTTGCCACTGAACAGAAATTGCTTCTGCTCTGACTGGGATGGCCCCGTTCAAGGGTCACAAGTGTGGACTCCTCCGAGGTGGGTGTACACGCAGGGCTGAGCTGTGTCCAGCTGTGGGACCCAGCGGTGCACCCAAGTGCCACCTGCGCACGCGGCCAGTGTCACGTGCCACATGGCAGCCCCCCAGATGTGAAATCTTGTGCGGTGTGGAGGAGAATTACGGCTGCGAACTGGGCAGTCGGGTGACCAAACGCCGTGTTTGTCACAGCTGCTCCTTCCAGGGCCTGATGCAACGTGGCTGCTCCGTATGCACATTTGTAAATTAGCATATGATGAATATGGGGCCGTACCACGGCAAAGTCTTCCTCTTGACAAAGTGCTGTGCCTATTCCCAGTTCTCCCTGGCCTCTGTTTTTGTTAATTTTACACTGAAGGATCAACATGCCCAGGATGCACGCGTGCATCCATCTCTCTCCCTCTCAAAGGAAATTAGTGCCTTCCTGTCACCGCAGGTGATATGAGAAGGGGAGGAAGTACACAAACTGATTTATCTGGAGCTGTCAGCTGTTTTGAGGATGTTGACTACTAAGGGTGTCAGCTCCTCCTCAGTAGTTGGCTGACTCTGAAGAAGACCCCATTCCTCATTAAAAGAGCACTGAGCTGCACTTGAAAGTGACTTTCCCACTTGTTCTCCTCTCACAAACATCACAATAACAGATTCGCTGTTTAAAGTGGCATGATCTTCATGCCAGGCCCAGGCAGCTTTGTAAAATACACCTCTGCAGCACTCGGTAGCATCGGTACCATCCATGCAAAATTCATTTGAGGTATAAACTAGAGACTATCATCACAGATGACAGTTATAGCAAATCAGCACGCTGTGTACAGTTTCATCCTTTATTCACATTATGTATCATAATAAACGTCGTCCTAGCAACACAGTTTGTTGAGAGTCAAACACAATACCCCACAATGCCTTGCCACAGATGGATGTGAGGAATCGTGGCGCTAAGAGCCTGGTACAGCCTGAAAAGGTATCAACAATTCCTACTGTCATTTTAGGGGACTCTTTCCCCCTCCCAGCACAGCCCCTGGGTGAGAGGTGAGAAGGGAGCCCGTGTGAACTGGGGATCCCTGCTGCGCGCTGGTTGGTGTGGGAGCAAAGCAGAGTGTCGGAAGCACTGGGAACTGGGTCGAAATGTGTCAAGGCTCTAAACTGGTAGGGTCGAGGAAGAAGAGGAGGGACTATCACCTGGATAAATTGAGTAATATTGGGGAAGAAGTATTACTCAGGTACGAGACTATATCTTTCTTCTTTTTAATAACTGCTTAGTGAAAAAGCACTTCCAAGGTATTGAAAGTGAAAGAAACAGAAATCTTAATGTAAAAATATATGCCTTCAGTATAGAATTCCACTCAGACCTGAGAGAGATGTTTCTGAGTGGAGTCGGGTGTGATTCATATAACATTTTGCCATCCCCTGGGGAATGTCATCTCCTTCTGATGTCTCCATTTGCCGGAAAGGCTTCATTGCAGGTACAGCACGAGGCTCCCACACCAAAGGGTTGAGCTCGCTTTCAGACCCTGACACGCACTTGCTCTGTGAGATACGGCAGCCCGTTTTCTCTAATCCTTGCCCTGGGACCTGCTCCAGCATGTGTTTTTCCTTATCCCTGGTTATGATAGCCCCTGCTCACATGCTCTGTATTGCTGCCTCCCCAGGGTACCCATCAGCTCACGGTGGGGCTGCCGGTTCCTGAACACTGAACCCCCCAGGTGAGGCCATGGGACACTGTCCCCTGTCCCTAATGCAAATCATGTGTTTCCACTGCTGGGAAAACTATGGGAAAGGAGGCTCCAGCTCCTGCCTGAGGTGTGTCCTCTGATAGGAGCAATCAGAGATCATAATGAAGGATTCTGTCATGTGGAGCAAACCCTTTCCAGGATGAAATGTTATTTTCTAAAGACCTTGATTAATTTTTTTTTCCTTCCTCCTACTATTTTGAACAAAACTGTCACAATGTCTCTCTGCAATGAAAATATATTAATCAATAAGCTGTTAGAAAAAAGGAAACATCTTGGAAAATCACCTTAAGTGTTGTTAAGAAGCACCCAATTTCTGAATGAGCATGGAGCCACTTTCACAGCAAACCTGATGCAGTGTGTAGTTCTGCAGTTCAAAAGTAACAGAGCCAGCGAGACACAAATGCCAGAGGAGATAAAGACAACCCTTCCCTGCACAAATCCCCTGGGAGAGGAGCTAACACAGATACCACAGGAGTTCAGCCTTTACACAAAGCAAAGTGTAGTACCAAGCAAAGGCCTGAAACTTTAAAGCCTGGACATCAGTCCACAACAGAGCCCTTCCAACCTGTGGAGAGGTTTATGTCTTTCCCAGGGGTGCAATAACATAGGATCATCCATCATCCTCAAAGTTTATATCTGGATCCAGAAATGGGTTTTGGCCCCAACTCCGCATAATTCATTGTTATTGTGGAGTAGTCCTGTAATACAAAATAAGTATCTTGGTTTTTTTTTTTTTAAAGTGTGTGCAGGTTTTGGAGTTACAGAAAGAACAGTTGCTATCCTGTGGGAGGGGACCCAGAGGAACACTATTAAAAAAAACCCCAAACCGTTGTGGTTATTAATCAGAATTTTGTATACTTTTCAAATCGCTTCTCCAGGCCTGATTCCACTGCACAATAATTAAAAAGAAACCCGTGCTGACTGCGGTGCCCCCCCGCCCGTGGAGCGGTGCCTGGCTGATCCCATTGTCTGCGCCCTGAATGCTGAGCCCACAGTTAATAATTAGTGAGCGGCGCTTAAATGGAACCGCACAGCCGATTCCCTGGTACGCTGGCAGAGGCGGCGGCCGAGCCAGCCAGGACTTTGTCATCTTGGCAGGGAGCAGGGGAGCTCGCTGCCATCCCGCAGCCACCGTGCCGCGCAGGGGAGCTGGCGCGGCCGCGGCACTGGCAGCGGGCTCGGCCCGGCACGGAGGTGCGGGCAGGGCGGCAGGGGAAGGGGTTTGCCATCCTCTGGGCGGGGGGAAAAAAGGGAGAAAGGACTCTTTTTTGGTATGGAGGTTTCCCGGAGATGTCTCTCAGGTTCATATTTATTGTTTATTGCCCGTAAAACTGTGTTTCTATGCTTCACAAAGCCATCATTTCGATGGAGTCTGCCTAGGCTGAAATGATAAATGAAAGCAATGAAGGGAGAGGAAGGGTGTTCTGGTGATTAAAACTCTGGATTTGACTTGAGAAAGTAGGTTTCAGCTCCATCTCTGCCACCAACTTTGGGGTGACTTTTGACCAGTCGTTTAATCTCTTAGGGTTTATGTAAGCTGGGGAGAACAGGGATTTCTCCCTTTTTCTTTTCTTTTTTTTTTTTTGGTGGGTGTTTTTCTCCCCTTGTCTGGTTAGGCTGTCCAAATCTTTCCATTGGGAATCTTTTTTACTATGTGAAGTGTGACCAAAATGGGGTGCTACTGTAATTTAAACTTCTATTCCCAGTATTTTAACAATGCCTTCATGGATATACAGAGGGAAAATAGTACAGTAATTAGAAAGGATGTGAATGGTGAGAGTGTAAAGGGTGGCGAACCTCAGAGAGATCCTTTTCTGACTGGAGCAGGTTTATTTCCCTCAGAGGTGATTGAAATTAATATGGGCTCTTATTTTATGGAGGTACTCGTAAACTGGAGGAAGTGTGATGGCCTGTAGATGTAAAAGGTCAGAACAAATGATCTAATAGTCCTTTTTAGCCTTAAAACTATGAAGGAAAATGAAGGCTTTTAAAAATTATTCTTTTACCGCAGTTAGACAGGAAATGGGGATGGGATGGCAAATCTAAACCCTGAGCTTGGACACAACCTATCCCTGTCCTTTTGCTCATTCCTATGCCAGTAGGTTTCCACCTGGGCTGAATGTCCCAGAGGGTCTCTGAGCCACCTCCCTAAAGGGTGCCTGAAAGGCAGTTGAAAAAACCCTATTGTCAGGAGGCTTTAATTCACTGTTACAGGTGATCACCTCTCCATTGGAAGAGTTAAGGGTCCATAAATCAAGAAATGGTTGAAAACTTCTGCTCTGGTCTTTGCCAACAGTTAAAGACCGCTCACATTTATGTGCCCATGTTGATTCCCGGTGCCTGTTCCTATTGCTGAACAGGGCACTTCTTGTCACCATTGTCAAACCAGCCTGTGGCCGTCTTTTAATTTCCCCTTTTTCTACCTACCCTGCAATTAAATGCCCCTGAAGTGTCAAACACACAAAGAGCTTAATCTACAGCCCTGTTGCACACCAGACACACAAGTGCACCTTGGTAGGAGGCTTTCCAGACAAAGACACGTAATCACTCATCAGGGTGATTGTTTTTGCTGCACGTGTGGTCCGGATCAAGGGCTCGGCAGTGCTGTGATTCCCTTAGGGTTTGGAGGTACTGCTCTGACCAGGAGCTCTCCTCAGCATCTTCCTTTAGCATCTCCAGCCAGACCCGGGCAGGGAAGGAGATCCCAGGAGTAATTCCCACCGTGATGTTGCATTGATGAAGATCCTCCCTTTGCAAAGGTGGCGTTACAGTTCCGGCATGACTCGACATCCCCATGGTATTGGTCAGGAGGGAGAAACATGGAGAGGGACCTCTGCCTTCCCAAGCCCTGGCCAGCTAGCCTGTTAGGGACTTCCCAATCCGATGTGCCTGGCAGTCCTCCGTAGAACTGTCCTGTAAATGCGTCCAATCGTGTTTACAATCCATTTATATTCCTGGTCTCTGCTACCTGCTGTGCACTAAGTTGCATAATTTAGTTATTCTTTGTACAAGTGTTTCTTATGGGCTATTTTAACCCTGCTGCCTCATAATTGGGTGCACCCCAGTTCTTAGCTGTGAGAAGTAATGACTAATTCTTTTCTATTTGCTTCCCCTATACTGTTTATGATTTTATAGACTTTATTGTGTGCTGTCTGATTTTCCTCTCTCATTTTGTAGCTTGAAGGGCTACATTTTTTACAAAAGTCAGCACACTGGGAGATAAGTAGAGGATTTGGTGGGTTATTGCAGATCTTGAAATGTAGAAGAAAAATTGATCATTAGATGAACTGAACATTACATTTTAGACATTTTATTGAAAAAAAGGTTAAACCCTCCCCCAACCTTTAAAAGACCAGTTTGACATTCAACATTGGTTCCATTTCAACATTGAATCGTTTTGTTTTTATGCAAGACAACAATTAGAGAATATCAGAGTCCAAGAGATTTTATACGAAGGGCTTGAGATGTTTTTGTTTTGAGAGCTGCAAAATGTTTGCATACTCCTCTGCAATTTTCTTCCTCAACCTGCCCATTCAGTCCAATCAAAATCTCAGCTACCTGCAAATCTGCAGCTTTTCCACCTAAAAGACTTGGTTTCACCCAGGTAGAAAGAGAAGCTGACTCAAAAGATTTAACCTAAAACACACATATTAGACTGAATGTAAAAACTCTCCCAACTCAAATCTGTCAAAGGTCTCGTGCCAGGCAGATTTCCCATGGATTTGATTTTATGTACGCTAAACACTCCACAAAACAAAGCCCAACCAGAACTGTGAATTCGAGGGCTGTTTAACACTGTGGATTTTCCCCTTGTATAACAATTATGGAAACAGGCTGGCTAATTGACATCGGATGCAACACTGTGAATATGCGAACGGTGCTCAATAGCCATCGTAATTCCTCATTTTACTGCTTGTGGTGGCATAGGCCAGTAGTTGTGTGTAGAAGGAGGGAATACAAAACACGCCAAACTACCTGAAGATGATTGCTTTTCCCTGCTGGCCACGTGCGCCTGGATTTTCTCACCTTTTCAAGCTCAGGTCTTTGTTCCTTTATTTATGTTTTATAAGAGGAAGAAACTAATTAATCTCTTTCCCGAAGAAATGCAGGCGTGTGCTTGTTCCCACCTGAATTTTGCTGAGGGTGAATTCCTCACTGCTGTAGTTGAGAGTCCTTGGAAACGAATGGGAAGGGATCTGCCTGCTCCTGATGTCTGCTGGAGCTGGGCTGGCTGGCTGTCCTTAGGTCCTTTTGGGGACCCAAGAGGGTAAAACTTTTTGGTGGGAGGTTTGCCCCTGTGCGGCCATCGGACCCATGGGTGTCGGGAAGATTTCTGCTCTGCAGGGCAGATATTGCCCTGGATAGTTTTATGGTTGGCTGTGATTGCACATGAGAGTTCCAGCTAATCTAAGCAAGCTTTTGTTTCCTTCCCATCCTTGTAGGGTGGGATTCAGTCTTAGTCTCTGTATTCTGAGTCTGCCTAAAAACTGATTTTTAGTCATAAAAGGAGGAATTCATTTAAAAATTGATTCAAACCAAATATATAGACTTTGCTGAAATATTCAATTTCCAGTAGGAAATCCCCTATATTGTATGCTAGGTTTATTTAGAGTAAATCTAGGAAGATCAAGACACATTTTAATATACAAATTATATTTGTTTTTAAGCTACAGTATTCTATCTGGACTCAGCCTGCTTCCATTTTTTTAAACATTAATCTTGCTTTTTGCCCCTAATCCTTTCTTTGCTACAATGAGCTTTCACTATGTGTGTGTGGGGAGAGAAAGCCCTATTAGATTATAACATTTTATTAGTTGTCAACGATATAATGACATTAGCCACCTGACTGAGAAGTAAAAACCTTTGTGGTGTCACATAACAGGTTAGAATGGGCTGGTAAGTCCTTGTGAAATAAACAAGGTAAAACAAAAAAAAATCCTCCAAAATATATATTTTAAATGGGTGGCTCTAACCCCTCCCTGTTTATTAGACCACTGAGAGCACATTAAATATTTTATATGTATATATCCTTCTGCCTCTCTAAAATAGATAGAGGTAGGCACACACACATCAGTACATGCACACAGGCATACACACAAGTCTTTCAAAATCAGAAAGGTCTCAAATTTAATTGGAATGGAAAATGCTAACTAATTGGCATCCAAATTTGATTTACTGTAGAAACCTCATATTTGTTTGAAACACAACACTGTGTCTTGGAACACAAGCCCAGTCCTTCAAAAATCATACATGAGAACTGTGGAAGAATCAATTAAAGTTGATTTGGCAGATCTGCTTTTGACAAATATAAAGAAATCTCTGATTAGGCTGAGAAGAAAAGAATCCCTCTTTCGTGCTCTCTCTATTCTCTCCCTCTTTAAAGGCAGTAGATGTCAGAAGGGGGTGGGTAGTGATATGCAAAACATGGCCTCCATAACCAAAGTAGCCTGCAAAATTAGGTGTCAGCATGCAAAGCTTATTGATGTATGAATGCGGAAAATGAAAGCCGGCAGTAGACAGACGGGGCTAAAGGTGAGACAGCCACAGTGAAAGCAGCTGTACATCTACGTCAAGGTGTTGCTATATGAGCCTGCTTTTTTCTGGAGGGCCACAGCCTAACAAGCTGTGCCTGGCCATAAAATGATGAAACAATACAATGTAGGCACACACTGTGTGAATACCAAATAAATTGACTCGGGCCCCCCCACACCCCTTCAAAGTAGGTCTGTGTGTTCATTAATAAATTCATATTCTGAGTTTTCAATAAAAGAAGAAAATGCAGTGTAAACTGGAGTTACTTAGTGACACCCAGCTCATTGCTTTTTATTGTTGCTTGCAGCTACGAAGCCTTCGCTGTGCACTAGTAGAATTTATTACTGTCTGTCTTTGTGGCAAGTTGGCGAAGTGAGCCTTTTGAAGAAAATTGACCCACACTTCATGAATATGATGAAAAATGCCAATAACACTACAAAGACAAAGCTCTTGACATTAGTGTGCAAAGAACTAAGAGATGGTAATGAAAATATTGCAATTACAAATCATATCCCTCCTCCCCGGCCGAGGGGCGCGGGCATTTGGGGGCTGCTGGGGAGCCCCGAGACCCCGCTGGATGTGGGGTGAGCTGGAGAATGAGGAGGGGCGGGCACTGTCTCATTGCCTGGCCCCCTCCCCATCCTCCATGCTCTGAAGGAGGAAAGGGGTGAGGAGAGGAAAGCAAGCGAGGTGCTTAATCCAACAAGGATTTCCCTCCGAGAAGGTTGCCCCTGTTCCCTCTGAGCCTGCGCGCAGAGGGAGAGTGGTCTTGTTGCTAAGGCACAAGATTAGCAGCCATGGGGTCCGGCTTGCACTTGCCCTTTGTCCACACTCCTCCTAGAAGCTCCTGGACACAAATGACTATAAGATTGTGCCTCAATTTCCCCCTCTGTAAAATATTTTTTCCTTCTGTGCTTTATGAATGGAGCTTCTCCGACTGGCATCTCCTCTGAGCTACCTCTTTCTCCTTCTGTGCCTGCACCCCTGAATACTCTTTTGGCATTACAGTAACAATGGTAGCTTAAAAATTAGCATTTTACAAGCAGAAAGGTCTGTTCCACCGTTTCTGTCCTAGAAAGAGTCAACAAGAAGCAATGTGGTGTGCAAAAGTTCTCAATTTAATACTTAAGCTGGTTATATGCAACTTGATCAGTGGAAATACATAAGGAACAAATAGGGCAGGCTTTTTTCCCCCACCCAGCAGCTGATGGAGCACTAGAACAAAGCAGCTAAGAGGAAGCAAGCTAAAAAAAAAAAATAAAATCATCAGTGAAAGGTTATTTAGCCCTATGTTGAAAATTTGCCACTTTCTGAACTTATCATCAATCAAATTTTCCGTCACCAAGATAAACTGTAAGTGCCAGGCACTTTGTTTATGCATTCTGCTCTTATATTTATTGTGGAGAGACCTGCTAAAAATCAAATAAAAAGCAAGCATGCTATGTACTAAATTTGAATGTGACAGTCATAGGTATATCTTGCCACGTTGGAATTCTGGTGCCAGAACAAATCTTTGGTGTTCTTGTGCTCCTCTTCCCGTTAGTAGGAGATGACACTTGTAGATGATATCAAACCAGGACTGTGATGCTGTAATGTGTGGCCACTGATGAGATAATCATGAAGTCAATCAGAGTAATTCTGCAGGCCTGTGTGACCTGATGGGCTCTCAAACAGGGGCTACGTGGGAACTGTGCTCCACCTGACTCCAGCAGACCTGTGCCACTTGTGGATCCTGTGTGTGATACCCGATGTAGTCTGGAGATCCAAATACAGCCCCAAAGCACTCAGGCCTCTGAATGCATGTCAGGGTTATCTCAGCATCCTGACCATCTCCTTTCTCACAGTGTAGTGTCATTCCTCTGTCCTGGTCATGAAAGGCCTGCCACATCTGAGCAGTCAAAGCAAGTGGCCGTACCTGTGCCCCTGGGTGACTGAATCCTTCCATGAAACATCCTCATTAGAGGCACCGTGAACCCTCTAGGAGGAAATGACTCTGCTTTAAGGAGAACTAAACTGGGTATGATACACTTTTCCATGTTTTATAAATCACTTAGAGTTTTACAGTAAATTATGAGGGCAAAAGAGATTGAAAAGGAAAGTGAGTAAAGAAGCATCCAAACAGCAGGAGCAGCTACTGTATAACACGTGAAAAAATAGCAAAATGGACTGATTATGTGTGAACATCCATCCTTCTGAAGCAACTGCAGGTTAGAAATCATTACTTGTGTTATACGGCTTTGAAAACAAGGCCGACGCAGAAAGCTCTAGAGGAAAATGTGAGACCACCACATAGATCAGAATGATGCCAGTGTAAAGAACAAAAAAAAGGGACAGAGCCAGAAAGAGCCAGCAGATTGTCCAGCTATAAAGAGCAGTGTTGAAATCCAGAGGAAAGTTTTATCAAAGGCTGACTTAAGTGCAAAGGTTCAGACCTGACTAAGGAGCAGCTCATTTTTTGCTGCTCCGGAGCAAGACCTGTCTCCCCAGATCTGAGCGAGCGAGTGAATGTTCTCTTGCTCAGCTGAACGAGCCAGTGGCACAGTATGGCCACAGATGGGGAATCTCACAAGTAACGATGAAGCCATTAGATAACATATTGGAGTGACTCTGCTCAGCAGGCTGAGTGTCTGCTCAGCGAGAAAAAAAGGGAGGAAGAGAAAAAACTGTAATTATCCAGCCACCCAGTTCTACCTTCTCACTCCTTGTTTCTGTCTCCATCAACATCAGGCTCCTACACCTCTTTCCAGAGCATTTTGTGACTAATAACAAGCAATGTCCCATTTACATTAAAGAACCTTCCATATGAAGGAAGCTACAGGTTTCATGCTGGGACGCTTCTTCCTGTTGCTGGAAACGTGGACCAGCCTTGTGGTGAGCTGATCCCCTGATCAAAAAATGTTTGTCCACCGTATCCCTGTAGCTCGCAAAAAGTGTGACTAGGTAGTGGAACAATTTATTTGGCATAATTGATTATGGCTAATGATGACTGGAAATCCAGCTGTGACACTGCTAGACTTGTCTGCACTTCAGATATGAGGAGATATATTTTTCAGGTCTTGGCATGTTTAGCATTTTGGGATGAACAATTTATCTACCTGGGTTCATTCTGCTGCTCCCAGAACTGATTGTATATTAGCATGTCTCATGAAAATCATGCATGTCATTACTCTTGCATCTATGTATTGAAAAGAAATGAAACTGGGGCTGGATAAAAGCCCTTTGAAGTCGGTGGAAATGTCTCCCATCAACTTCAATATGAACAGATGAACATAGAAATATAGGATTGGAAAGGACCTCCTGGGTCACTGAGTCAGTCCTCTGCTGTCCCCTGCACTCCTTTATATAATCCGTTCTCCATTGGTTGTTTCTCCTTAGCCTGTCTAAGGCTGAGGATGTGCTCAGCATATTGCAGGAATTGTTATCCAGAATGAGATTTGTGCATTACAGGGAACCAATGGTTCCTGCGTGTTTGATTTGTCAGCTCTTACAGGCGTGAACAATTCCCAGCGCGTCATCTTAAAACCGTAGTCAGGTGGATGAATGCAGGTGTCAGGAAGACTGAAGGGGCTACAGGGCTATCTGTATTCAGTCTGTGTGTTTGCCACCACTCTGAATACTCACATTATGGTTTCCAGTAAGTAGTGGATGGGATTCTTCATCCTTGCCGCAAACAGTGGGGACTGATCACAACAAAATGAAAGGCCCCCAGTTTTGTGGCAATGTTAAAAGTTAGATGTAAATGAGGCCCAGGTTCTTTGCATTCTTTTTTTCCTTTTGCACAGTATTCTAAATGCTGAAAGTGAAAAGAAATTATTGAAGGGTAAGACTAGGAAGATTTCATGCCATTTTATTCAATGCCAGTTATTTATAAAGAGAAAATAGTAAAGAGGGCTGGAAAGGGTTAAAATTAAAAGCTGTTTCTAAAGCCTGCAATAATAATACAATAGACTGGTGGTAGCCACAGGCAGAATTTACTGTCCTTGGTCTAGTGAACCAGTATTAACCCTTCAAGTATCCATGATGGCTCCATGCACAGTGTCACTTTCTGCTCCAGTGTATGGATGTATGCTTTCTGTCAGATTGCTCAATTAATTATAATTGTCCTACCTTTAAAGGGATGGCCCTGGGCATACTAGGGGGTGTGGCCCTCATGGGGTTTTATTTCAAGCCATATCCTACTGTCTCCCACTCAGTCAATGAATCTTACTCATCAATATTTAATGACACAAGTGTACCTTGCTTTTTTTTTCCCCTTTAAATTATTCTCCTACACAGCCAGACAGGTGCATTGTCTTCCCGTTATGTTCTGGTGACAGAGAGGATGCTGCCTCACTTTCTGTTAGCATCTGTGAAAGAGGTGGGTAGAGCCACCAAAAAATTTGAGCAGTGGGCATAACAGACCTCTTGTTCTGCCTCTGGGATGTGACAATAGGTGTCTCGCTACAGATTCATTAGCCAACAGGTATTCATCAGCTTCAAAGCTGCTTTTACCAGCCGTAGCACATGGGAAGAAATCCGTTTCAAGGAACAGGGCAGCAGACACATCTCAAAGACTGCCCTTATTTTATTCTTTTAGTGCAACCTCAACTGCTCTGAAAGCTACCAGTGACACATATTGTGCTGTTCACACCTTGGTATACTCTTGGACAAGAACCACATCCTGTGTATTATTGATATTTTATGACAAAGTAAAGCAATTTTAAAACATCAGGCTGCCCATCTGCTCTGAACTACTTTTCACAATATTCAAAATAGATGTATTTCCCTTTTCTGTTTTCATATGAGTGAAATGCAGACCACAGTTAGGTTATGAGACTGGGGGCCAGGAATTTTTCTACTTTTAATCCTGTCTCTGACATTGATTCCTTCATTAGCCTTGGGCAAGTCATTTCACTTGGATATATTCGAATCACCACATCTATAAAATGGAGATGCAGTGAGGTGTCATGGAGATTTATTAGGCTGTGTCTGTAGCATACTTTGAAGAAGTCAAACCTTATACACCTGTTAATGAATGGAATTTTAAAATATGAATGAAAACATTTCCTCGTTTCAGAAGCCCAAGTTCTGGCAGAGTGTCCTGCAGACCCGTGACTGCTGCTGCAGTCAGTAGGCACAATATTCCACTTGCTGTGTAAACCCATCCAAGAAAAATCACCTGAAAGTTAACATTGTGGCAGCACAGACAGCTTCCTGGTCAGAAATGTGCCGTTATTGCTGGATATCTTACTGTCCCTGTGAAATGAAAAATAGCAGTTTTTGCAGTTAAAAAATCTCCAGGAGTAATTTAGAGAGTTGGTGGTCTGGGACTGGTAGATACAGAGGGAAATCAGATTCCTGCATAATTTGATCACTACAGAGTAAACCCCTTGGTTTGAGTGAGTGTTTTGCTACGAACCTAAATGAAGGTAAGATCTCAACCAAGTGACTGGGAAGCTTTGGTGGGAGGCTTGGAGGATTCACTAGGACTTGGAGACTTGGAGCCTTTCACAGTAGTTTGATCTGGTCAAGGTTAATAATCAGTGGCAGGGTCTTTAGCTTGAAGAGGAGCTTGTGAGAGGAGTTGGTCCCATTCTGTAGTGTCTGCATTGACTCTGAAGTTTTGGTGTGGGCAGAGAGGCCTTGAAAAGGACGTGTGGCCCTGCCTGCCTCACCAGCCTGAGCCACACACCTGGGGATGAGACATAGCTCAGCTTTGGCACCAGCCAGAACCGAAACAAGCCGCTGCCAGACTCACATTGTCTTTACTCATGCCGGACTTTCTGCAGACAAGAATAAATCCCCTCCATGACTAATCTGTGCATGAGTCACCAACTGTATCACAGCGCAGACCTCGAGGAGCTGTGGGAAACCACGGTGCACTGAGGCATGTTTTAAATGAACACTGACCCCTCTCAGCAGCCAGTGGGGTTCACACAGAAACTCGGGGCAGGAGGTGCTTTCTGCAGAGCTGGGGCAGCGGGAGCACAGCGTGGTCCCCAGCCCGCCTGCTGCCCCCCTGCTCAGCCTGGCCCTGAGGCTGCCAGCTGCCAAACCATTATTGGTAGTGGTTTGCCGGCATCTCTGCCCAAAGCAGGATTGCAGGGGTTTTGAGGAGACCTCATGGAGTAAAATGGTGGTGGTATAGTTGGGAATGGGAGCAGGTGATAGTGAGCTCAGTCTAAAGAGAAGAAGACTCCTGGCTTAGAAACAGAGGGGTAAAGGTGTTACAAGGAGATAGAACAGCAATAGGAAGAATGAGTCTCCCGCAGAAAATAAAGTAACCCCCAAAAGTCACATTGCAATTATAAGATCAAGTTCGTTTTAGTCACCCAAAGCAGTTTAAATTAAGCTCTTCCCTGTCCAGCATATCTAACATACAGGGCTCTGCTGTAGTTGTTTCCTCTGAGGACTGACAGCTGACTTCTCCAGCCCCTGCTTAACTTGATAGTCATGACTCATCCTTTCTCCTAACACGTAATATTACAAAAAGGATTTTTAAAAAGCCAAGAATTTTTCTGCATGGTCTAGTTGTAACATTATTTTAAAGCCTGTGCTCAGGTCTTGCTACCCTCTGAGCACAAAGCAGCAGGGAGTGTTGCAGAGGGAGCTTGCTTAGCCCTGGGGGAATGGGTGAAGAGGGTGTTTCTGTGACTTGTTTGCAAACCCCTGTGGCTGTTTTGAGGAGAGGCTCCTGGGATTTTACGCAGTCATGTACATCCCTTCTGACTCGGAAAGATGGCTTCTGTCCAGGGTTTGGCTAAAAAAAAAAAAAAAAAAAGGAGGGGCCCCCTTCGAAGGCTGAGTTTTGCTGTTTTAGAAGTAAAATGTGGCTAATGAAACCACCATTCACCACCTCCTTGCAGTGCTACTCTGCCCATTCTTACATTAAATAAGGAAGCTAAGGAATGAATGCAAATGTATCCAAGTTTGCTGTGGGGAGACCCATGGTAATAGGAGAACATGGGGCTCCAGAGGCACCTGGAAGCGCAGATAAGATCAGGTCAGGTCAAAGAGGGAGCCTGGCAGCCATGGTCCTGCTCCGTGGAGCGTGGTGAGCCGCAGCCCAGCTGGCCAGGAGCAGGGGCCACTGGGCTCTCTCCAGCTCCACACCCTGCCAGTGAGGTGCCGGGTCCTTTCCCTGGGAGACCACAGAGCGTAGAGGAGGGAATTCACAAACAAAAGCGTTTATTTCCACTTCCCTTAGTATCCCGCTGTGCCCCAAGTTGCTGCTTGCTTGCTAAGCTTCAGGCTGTTTGGTTTTTTCTTTTCTGAATTTGGCGGTGTCATTTCCACACTGGAAGCCTGTTTCTCTGTGTTTCTGGCAAATCCCGTTGGTTAGACTTGTTTCACCACATCGTGATGGTTTTTTATAGCCTGCATCTGCCAGGAAAACTTTGTCATTCATTGTCTTCCTTTCTGCTGTGTTCATTTTCAGCTGAGCACAAAACGTCCTTGTTTTTTCTGAAATAATGCAAAACCTTCTGGCTTGGTGGTCAGAGCAGAAGGGATAGATGGTGCATAGTCCTTACGCCATTGGATGCAAGTAGTGTCCAAAAGTGGGGAAGAGGAAGAAAAAGAAGATCCTCAGCACACACAAAATACGCTGTGGGACTGTCACTCCAGTGGCATCCCTTCAAGCCATAGCTGCCCTAGGCACCTCCAAGTTTGCCTGTGTCTACTCCTGGCTCGTTCTGGTGGAGAGGAGCTTTTCCTCAGCAGTTTGCAACTTTCAGGGCTGCGTTTTTCCTCCCTTTTCCTGTTACTCATCTTGTTATGGATGAGAACCATGTTGGTGCGAGCAACTGTGTTTAAACTTGGGACAGAACAGAAGCACAGCTGTGTTTTGGTCACTGGGTTTTTATAACCACAGTGGAAGTGTACCAGAAATATGTAATAATACATATAAAGTTTTTAAATTGCTGTTCTGTTAACAGGGTGACATTATCTGTGGTAGAATTCGTGGACACTATGTACAAGGCCAAAAGGGGGGAACAAAAGTCCTTGTGACTGTGGTTTTGTTACAATCTCTTAGTTGCACCATGTTCGACAAAAAGCTTTCTCAGAGTTCTTTGGAGAAAGTTGACATGATTTTTTAGCAAACTCGTTTAGGGTGGATCTGGGATGGCTGTCAATTCGGGTATAAAATTGAGGTTTTGTGTAATGTCTCCTCAAAGTCACATGATGGTTGTGGTTGCTTCTCACTTAAAGAGCTGAAACCATTTTTTAGGCACAGACTATCTCTGTTTTCCAGAAACTTGGGCATAGATGGACCAGGGTCAGAATTTAATATATGAGCAACAGTTATGTTCCAGTTGTTTGCTGGAGCTGGATTTGGATTCCTGATTTGAAGGACCCATTTTTGACATTTTTGTAGTTGGGTGACTGCCTTGAAAGCAATGAGCAAATCCTCTTTGGCCTTCGTGGACTCCAGAGGAGAAAACCCCCTGAGATGAAAGGAAGGCAGATGAGGGAGCCAGGGCTCTGCTCTTCACCACCAGAGCCTGTCTCACTCCTCTGTATCTCACTTGTACAGAGACAAATCAAAATTCAGGGACTTGTGCCACACTCTCTTCATAATGCATGTGTACAAATATTTGCATGCAGCAGTGGTTCAAAGGAGCCTGGAGATAGTATCTTAACTGTGGTGCTTTCCCAGACCATTGCTGTGCTTTGCCTTTGTGAATAAAGGCAGTAGTGTCTGCAGTCAGGAGATCTCTCATATAGATTTAATCTGGCTGTTTTCCTCCCTGGGGAGCAGAGTTGAGGATAGCGAAGTTCAAGGTAGCGTGTGTTTGAGTTTTGCAAGCAGAATAGACATGGAAATTTGAAGCCTAAATTGCACATTCCAGTCTTCTCATGGAAATGGCGAGCAAAGAGGATGCAGAGCCTTTGGTACTGATCATGTGCCAGTTTTTAAATCCCGGTATAGATCTAGAGAGTTTACTGATAAACACCCCATGTGTGTATGTGCGCACAGGCACGGATACACACCTATGTGTCATGTTTATAAACAGTGCACCGCCCTTCTCTGCTTATAGGTTCCATTGATGATTGCTTTATTCATCTCGTGGCAGACCCATTTAAATGAAAATATGTTCCCCATTTCCTTGCTACTATAAATTCCGTGCTATGGGGAAGTAGCGGAGTGCACTAGCTATACATCCATGGAGAAATGCCCTGTTGAGGAGAGGAGTATTATACAGGGAACAATTGACAGCCCTTCACTTCAGTGGGTACATTTCTCTGTACAGCTGCATCACCACTAATGATAAATGAGTAATGTTTGATAGCTGGCTCCGTTGCCTGACAGCTACAGTTTTGGCCAGAGGGCCACGACAGGCTTTAGACTTCTGTTCAAAATGAGTTAAACATATTAGGTATTACGAAGCCACAGAAGCCTCGAGAATGAGTGCTGAAATGAGTTATCAAGGTATGCTCCTGGGTACACAACTTGCAAAGCAGATGTCATTCTAATAATGTGTGATATAGAACATGTCTGGCCTAAACCCTGCTGGATGAAATATGAAGCCCCGTTGGTGATATTTAATACCATTTTATGAGGTGCCATCTTATAAAGACAATGCCCGCCTTATGTGGAATGCTTAAGGTATTTTGCCAAAGGCACTGGGAGGTATCTGAACTAAGTAGAATTTTTATTATTTTATAAGCCTTTACTTTGTAATATTTCTGTTTCTACATTATTGTGGTACTAGCTGCACTAACCCTTTGTCTAGTGAACTTCATGAGCAGTTTGCTGATAGATTGACTGATAGCCATGGCTGCCTGTGGATGTAAAGGCCAGTTCCTACCTAAATATATTTCTAGCAAAAAAATAGAGTAAAGTAGAAAGCAGACTTCAAAAGGAAATAAAGCTTTACAGGAGGCACTCTTGGAAAAGAGGTCCTTGAAGCTCTGAGATCCAGAGGTTTCGGTGTTTTTTAAGGGAGTGAGGCCTGGCAAGGTTGTGAGTTTGTGTATTACAGCTGCAACATTCATTTTTGTCTTGAATTCCTGCTGTAAACTTTGACTTCCCGTTGAGATTTCTGGATCCCTTTGCTGATATTCCAAGGACATACGTCGAGTCGCTTACTTTAGGAAAGATGATGAGTATTTTCACTCTCCAGTTCTCTCTTTATTTACATATTTTCATTTAACGCCGCTTTTGTGGAACCAAATTGCCTCCTTGTTCAGGTCTGTTGGAAAGCGGAGGCTGAGGGAGTGCAAGTGGTTATTCTGAGCAAATTAGGTATCTCCTCCCTGGGATGCAAAGCCCGTGCTGACAGCGCTGTGGAGTTAAAGACCCCAGTGGGGGTGATACTTACATCTCAGTGATGCTGAGTCAGTGCAAATGGGCTCAGTGCTGAGAGCCCACCGCTGCTGCCAGAGGATCTGGTCCACTGCAGCAAGGGAGCAGTTTCCTTGTCCTAATCCTACATGGTTCTGTATCTCACAGCTCTTCTAGTCTTCCATCCTTCTCCGTTTTGCCTCTCCTGAGAAAATAATGCCCATGACCTAGAAAGCAGCACTTCCCAGAGAATTCACCGGGGAAGGCTGATGTAGCCCAGCAGCCGCTTTTGCTCACTGGCTTGGTCCAGAGGGGTGTCTCTTGCAGGGCAGGCCAGGGTCCCCAGTTCTCCTCCTTCGAGAGTCTCCTCCTCAGCCATGATCCAACTTGATGAACCGCACAGAACCAGGGCCCTGTGACTATTTGTGCTGATTTGCTTGTCTGAATAAACATCAGCACTAAAGAAATTACTCATCTCGGTGTGCCAGAGTACAGACTGCCACGTACAATTTCCAGCTAGAAAGACATCCCTGCGCTAAAATATGTGGCAGTTCTTACTCTTAATCCTAACGCTCTCCTTCTGTCTCCCCAGGTAAGTGATCTCTTAATGTGTGGTAGTGCAGCCTGATATGAGGAGGTGTTAGGTTAATTCCCTTTGATAAAACCCTACTAACTTTTTTTTGCCCTTGAAAAACTTGCTTTCCCTTCCAAATGCATCATCTTGTGAGCCCAAGGTTCACAGATATTCAGATTCATCTTCCTTTATACCATAAACATGCCAGATATATATAATCCATTTGGACACTGGCAAGTGATGACTATCAGAGGCAGAATGGGTACTGAGGGGCCCATAGTTATACAGTAACATCAGCTTGGCAGCAGCTCATCCATCGTGCTGGATGATCTGTCCATCTCCCTGCCTATGGCTTGTAGCACATAAAATACAGAAGAAAAGTCAGACCAAATATTCTGCATGCGATGCTCGTCGCATCTCAGCCCGGCTTTCAGTTTTAAATGCACTCGTGGACCAACTGTCTGGTCGAGAAGCTGCTTTTTGAAAGAAACGTGTCTTAGAAATCCCTGAAAGTTGCTGCTCACTGTATGACATGTCAAGTTACATCTGCTGTGTCACGAAATATCAGCATGTTGCAAAAGACCATAATGAAAGGTGACAAGATACGCTGTAAACAGTTTCGGTTGATGTTTTTATTTATCCCAGAGCAAATTTCATGCACTATCACAATCACAGGGTGAATTCGGCTTCTGTTCCATCACTCAGCAAAACTTTTGCCTGTGGTGATCTGTCGACTGACCCTGAACGTTTTGGGTGTGGAGGAAGGTCAGCCTTCAAGCCAAGTGCTCTCGGGATCACTGGCCCTGCCCCAGGGCACGCGGTGGTGGATCTCTGCTGGGCAGACCCCAGGGACCTGTGAGGGGTCAGGAGTGCTGGGGTGACATTTCCCATGGCCTCAGCTGTGTCCCACCACCCACGCAGGTGCTGGGTGGGGAATTTCCCCGTCCCCCAGCACACGTCTGGCCAGGCACGGGGCTCCCCGAAAGGACCCGTGCGGGATAACTCAGGGTTCCCACCGCGCTTCGTGGGGCTTTCTTTGCCTCTCCGAGAAAGCTTCATAAACTCATTTGCAAATCCTCCATTTGAGCCGTACAGGTGGCTCATGTTTATCGAGGTTTTCTACTTGGAGCTCATTTCCTTAAAGTCTGTCCTTATGTTTGCTAAAATCCACACAGTCCTTGTTCCAAGCTGCGCGAGGCTTTTAGCTCCTTTTTTCCTCTCAGCGTTTTTTGCCTATATTGTTGCAGGAGTCAAATGGGGAAATGCACAGAGCTGGGAGATTAAAGATGTAAATTTTATAAACAGAAATCAAAGGTCCTAAATCCTGAGCAAAGAAAAGCCTACATAAGTATGAACATTAAAAAACATACATAAATAGTACTTCAAGGCTGAATGTGTTAAATTATTCAACAGTTAAGTCATAAGTGTTCTTAAACTTAAGTATAAAAATGCCCTTGACAATATTTCATAGCTGTGCATTTCTTTAAAATATTTAGCATTCTCATTAAAGAGAATGACTTTATTTTATATATTAGTTACACTCCTGCTTATTAATATGAAGGAATTTAGTAGCAAAGAGCATTCTTATGTATATAAGCCAAAGACAATTTACATATAAAGTTGGACGACTATTCACTTTTTATTTATTCCTGGATCATCTGCATCCACGCATAGCTATATAGCATTTAAACAAATTTGTTCCTTAATGTGTAGTATTAATATCTCCTGCCCCAAAATATCATTTGCTAATGCCATTGCGAAGACAGGTTCATTCAAAGCTACATGGAAGTTCTTGCCTTTGAAAGACTTAATGAACCTTACATTTTTGGTATACTGCACAGTGTAATGCCTATTACATATTCATTGCCAGAATGGAAGATTTCCTTTAACTCTGAGCTTCCTGGTCTAGTTCACTGTAAAACATTGTCAAAAGTCACAAGAGACTTTCGCTGAAAATTGTGACTCTTGATAGCAGGATGTAATGGGGAGGTTTAGAATAGAAGAACCAGTGGTATATGGGCCCAGGGGGAATCGTTCTGACAGACAAATGGATGGATAATACAGTTTTTGACATAATGGGATGAAAAAGTTTATGCCAGAAAGAACTGAATTAAAGTTATTACTTTGAGGAAATTTTGAAGTTCTCAAGACCAGCGGTATTACCTGCGTGCGTTTTATTTTACTGCGTCTCTGCATAACAGGTTTTTAAACAGGGTTCGTTTTGAATTGATTTATAAGCTTACTAACAAATCTGCAATAAAAATTGTAGTTACTTTCTTGGAAATAACCCCAGGAACATCATTTTACAGGGGCTTGTTTTGGGAGCTGGATTTTTTGATCTCTCCGATTTTTGCAAGTCCTGCATCATCAGTTTGCCTCTCATCTCCCTTTTGTAAGGACAGCTAAACAAAAAAGGCTATTATTCTGCATTTTCCTCTGGAATAGTAGGAGGTTGCATAGAGCTATGTTATTTTGTATAAATTTCTTTCTCTTAGTGCTTTGCGAAGTTTGGAAATTCACAGCTCTGAGATCCCCGAGCCCTGGTGAGACACAAAAATCGGCTGATGCACAAACCCTTGCAAAATCAAGGCCTTAGTTAATCAAGGCCATCTGAAGGGAAAAAAAAAAAAAAAAAAGGACTGTACGTTTTTGGACTGTACGTTTTTCTACTTGTTATTTTTAGGTGATGGCAGGGCTGGGCTGCCAGTCAGACACGTTCTTGAGGGGTGCTGTGTGCACGTGTGCACCCAAGGGTTTGACCGCAGGTCTCTGGGGAGGGGACAGTGCAGGAACAGCCGCTGCTCCCCAGGCCTCTGCCTGAGCTGTGTTTCATTTTAGCTGGCAGGGACTGAGCCAACGGCTCAAATGCAGAAATAAGAGCGGAGGAGAGAGGCCCCTACAATGGCAGAGATGAAAAACGTGTTAGCGCGAAACAATGAAGTGATGGTAAATCTGAGATGTAGGCACCAGTCACCACTTGTACCGTGCTGTTGTCACAAGTGTGTTGAGATATCGGAGAGAGCAGGCTGAGAAAGGGAAGCTAATTATACCACATTATTCACTTCTGCTCATTAGGTGTAGTACAAAGGCCTTGCTTTTTATGTGTATATTAAAGTGCTGAGGACTACAGGAATAGATAACTTCATGCTTCTTTTGTCTCTCTAGTGGGTCAGTTCAGACAGAAAAATTGTGTTTTCACAGACCTGCAACTTTCCATCCTGCAGAATTAGGGATTTCCTCCTGCATCACCTCTAACAAATCAAAAAAGGCAACTCCCTCCCCCTTGAAATCCAACAAGGAAAGCTCCTGTTCCCCGTGACAATTCCTCACCCAGTGCCTGTGTGAGGGTGTGTGAGGTGGTTCCTGCCTTCTCCCCCCTGCTCAGCATAGGCACCTGTGTCCATAAAAACCTCTTCCTGCTTAATCCCTCTTCCCCACACACCCTCAATAGCTCCAGGGGCAATTTGACAGCCCCAGCCTTCTCCACTGCTGACATCCATGCCTGGGTCACATTGTCCCCTCGTGCTACCACTTGTCCCCTCATCCTCCCAAGACCACCGGTACCTCTCCAGCTGAGTGTCAGTGAAATGAATTCAGCTGTTTAATAAACTTTGGGTGGTACATATAATACATTCTGCCTGAGATGTTTTACCTGCCTCACAATCCTTGTATTGCATTCGGATCTGTAAATGAGCCATTAGGAAAAGATGAACAGGAAGGCAGAGGATCAGTTTATTGAAATTATTTATATATGAGAAATACCTTACTTTCAAAATTCATGGCTCTTTAATGCTCAAGTCACAGAGAACACATTAAATCTAAGAGGAGAGGAACAGGTATTGCACTTCTGTGCTGAGGTGAATGAAATCAGATTTGGGCATTGAAACCTACCCTTCTGCACAATGAAAATTGCCTTGCTCTTCTAATTACGAGCATCACAAAAGTCACTGCTTCAGTGAAATACCCTGCAGCTACACAAAAGGAGAGACTGGAGAAGCACACATCTACCAATAAGTGGCACTGAGCATCTACTCCATTTCTCACACAGGTTGGCATATCTCTCAGTGGTCCATCTGGTAGAATTGGATGGCATTTATCAGGAAATAATCCAATTGTGGCATGCCAAAACCTGAACATGAAAAGTACTTGTGCCTAGTGTCAATCATTCACCCTCTGACAGTTCAATAAACATCCTTTCTGTGATGGTTTTCAGGAACACTGACACCCAAAATGCTGGAAACAATGCCAGAGATGGAAATGACAATGCTTCTGTGAAACATCAAAAGGGACCGACACAACCTGGCATGGATTTTGCCAAGTGTTGCTTAGCAATACATCGTGCTCGTGGGCCGCTGGCGTGTCAGGATTAGCTGCGAGGGGAGCGATATTCACACCTTTGCTGAGAACGCAGCCTTCCCAAATAAAGCACTACAAGGCAGGGAAGTGCAGCATCAGCAGGAGCAGGGGATGCCACAGCCACAATACACGATTCTAGGCTCCCGAAAAGCCATCTGCCCTCCCCAGTTGTCTTCCTCAGGCGTGGAAAGACAAAGTGCCACGTCCCAGTGCCACGGGGACACAGTCCTGTCCTGCCCAGCTCGTGGTCTTGGAGGGTACGAGGAGATTTCATGGCCTTTTTCTTTCAGAGGGGACCAAACTTTGCTACCAGCAGCTCATGCAGGCAGAATTTGACCTGGACTGGCCGCTGGGCTCACGGGATGGTGACAACGTAGGGGAAGAAAGCCTGAACCTGGAATTGGGACGTGAATGACCCAATATCACTCCTGACAAAGTGTGAAATAGGGACGGTTGGTTTAACACTGAAATTGGTGGCGGCATGCAAGGAGCTCTGGGTAACAAAAGAAAAAACTTGTTCACTTCCCAAATTTCCCAAACAAGCCTCTCTACCCGTGCCTGGATGTGTCTCTGCAGCCACCCGTACCCTGCGAGGGATCCTGAAGGGCAAAAGCAGCTTTTCCAGAAAAATGAAGGGTGCACAGTGGCCAGAGGGAAAACACTCTATTTGTTATTGCAGGCACCACTTTGCCACTGAGGAGGAAACTGAATCAGGGGAAGTGAAATAACTTGCCTGAAGCCACCGACAGAGCTGGGAACTAAACTCGGGCCTCCTTCATGTGCCAAATCCTGGAGCAGAGGCTCACGAGGTCTAAGCAGATTGCCTTTTATCTGTGTGCCTGGTAAATGGGAGTGGGAGGAATGTCTGCATATCAAATAAGGGGGTTTTGTCCGTCTCGAAATTCCAGGTTTTCAGATCCAGGAATCAACTGACACCTGGAGCATATAAACTGCCTTTTTGGTGTGGTGAGGACAGACCTGAGGGTCCAAACACAGACGTGCCAGCCAAGCCTGTCCAAACAGAGGTGCTGGGACCTGCTGTGAGTCCAGAGCCTGGAGGGAAGCGACTGCCTGGGGAGGCCCTTGTGGGGCAGCAGTTGCTGCTGCCCCTGTTGGCCCAGGGCTGTCTGGTCTGTAGGCACCACAGTGGTGGTAGGGCTGCATGGAATTCCATGGAAAAGGTGCTTTCAAACAGAGTGCTCCAAACAGAAATCCTGAGGTGTTCAGATCCTTATATATACTTATGACAGTTTTCCAGGGAGAAGTGCAAGCTAACTCCATCAGTGCCTTTGAGCCTTGACTTGTTAATTGGCATTACTTCTAATTCCCAGCTATATTTTAAGGTATGAACCTAAGGAATTTTAAAGTCATTATGTGGGTGAGGGACTGATAAAAATAAATCCTTCAGGTTTGAAAGTGGCAGAGAGGGAATAAAAGGTGTTAAGAAATCCAGGAGTTTTCAGCCAATTGGTTCAAAAAAGCATCCGGGTGGACCGCAGCTCCTGGAGAAAGGTCACTGATACTACTCTGGATACCTCTTTTTATGAACTTTATGCATCACATAAAATAAATTTAAAGCAGTTTAATTTAACAGTCTAATTAGTCATGGTTTTTTCATCTGGTCTATTTAACTATACATGGAACAAAGAGAAAGACATAGGGCCAAATTAAGAGCTGGCACAAATCAGCTCTGCCAGCCAAGGATGCCGTTCCTGCCCATCCAGGGCTGAATATGGTTGCTGGTGGCCAAATTTGTCCCTGGGGATAACACCCCTGCTGTCTGGAGACTTGAATTTGGCTGCCAGGAATTAACTCTCTGCAGAGCAGATCCTGGGGTCTCAGTGTTCAGAGCTTGAGCCAGGTGAGCTGAAACACTTGGCAGAAATGGCTCAAAGATTGGACACAGTTTGGAACAAAACTCCTCTGTGTGTTGATTTTGCACAGACTCCTGCAAACATTTCCCTTGTACTCAGTCAGCTTAATTTACACCTGATTTCGCTTTAAGTTTCAGTGTTCATATAATCTCATGATCTGCAGCAAGGAGCAGTCACATGAATGCACCCTCCACTGGAAATGAGTGTCTCTCCACTGCCTTTGATGTGGTCGCACTGGTTATGCCGTGGCACTAAATCGGCCTTGCTCTTCAGCTCACGTGCAGAAACCCACAGCATTAACCAGGTCTCGGTGCAGGGACATAAATTGATCCACGTTTACGAAGGTGAAGTTTCTGGCTCATAAAGTCTTAGGCCGGCTAGAACCTAGAGCTCCAAGTTCTGTCGTGGTGTTTGGGAGGGTTGTGATCCCACTGCCGGCTTTCACTAATGAAACATTATTTTTTAAATGTTGTGGATTGAAGCAGAAATCTGCTTCCCATTGTTTAGGGCGTTTGTTTTGTGACGTCCTTTTACAAGAGCAGGTACTGGGGCAGGTTGCCATCTGATGCTGGCAGGGACTGGAGAGGCCTGAGAGGGGACCCAGGTAGCTCAGCCACGTGCCACCCCAACCCCGAGTGACACGAGCCCCTTCCAAAGGGCTTTTTTCAAAGTTCCTGCAAGGCACCATTTCCCCAGCCAAAAATAGCTACAACAAACAACATGAGCACAATAAAGACATTCAAATATATCTTAAACCACCTAATAATTAACCGTGTTCAATTAGTCTCCGGGGTTTTCTGTGCTGCTGTGTGGTCTCCCTGGAGGCACCACCAGCACCACAGCGGTGAGTTAATGAGTTCTGGTTGTGTCTTGTCCGCACGCTCAGCTGCCTCCTCGTGCTCCGCCTCTGGCCCCGTGTTCCTAGGAAGAACACCCACTTCAGAGGACTTTCTCCCTTTTCCTGCTGGAAGCTGATGAAACGCTGGGTCTTCCCCTGTAATGCATTTACAAGGCCCCTGCAGGGCTGTGTGAGTTCAGGGGCTCAGCAGGGTGCATTCCTGTGCCCCGTCCTGGGCATTCCCACTGAGCTTGCCTGCTTGGCTGCAGGGTGAGGGTCCGCACATCTGTCACATAAAGCCCAGGACTCTCTTTGGACAATGTAGTTTTGATAGTGTGACTTAATCCTCTCTTTGGGGAGGTCTGTAGATATCAGTGCTTCCTGCCTGGCATCTGTGTAAGTTTCTTGTGTTTCTTCTGAAATTTGGTGTCACCAGGCCTCAGCACACCTTTTTCTTACCTTTAATTCATGTTTTGTTTAGCTTTTGCACAGCAATACACTCTTCTCAAAGCTGCTTTAGGCTCTGATTATAATTTTTATCCCTGTTTTCTTCAGGTTCAGCCAGCACCTGTGCAGACCCTGTGTCTCTACATTGTCAAGAAGTTGCATTTTCCCGTGAAAGCTGCATGATCCCAACAGCACTGCAGGAGAGAGTCCCCAAAGAGAATTATGAGCATGAAGGAAAGGGACCCTGTGGACATATCCAACGCATTGGGCATTAGTCCAGCTTCCAAGTGCACCTCTCTCTTAGGTAATGGGAAATGTTGGCTTATTTCACCTGTATGTAAACACTTGTATGACAGGATGAGGGCTGCATCGACTCCTTCAGCCCTGCTCTACTGGGAGCTTCCATCTTTACCTTTTTCACTTCCTTATTGTACCTGGGGTTTTTCTTTCCCTAATACCACAGGGATTGGCCCCACACTGTCTTGTGCACCATTACTGGACTTGTAGCCATGAACTCCCGTTTTTCCTCTCTGAGCCTGCCCATACCCAGAGGCACCAGCAGCAGTGGGTGCCAAGAACCCAGGGCTGGTGCAGCTGCAGCCACTGGCATTTTGCTTTCCCCACACTTCACATCCCCTCTCCTGTGCCATTTCCCAAGAGGACAGGTTAATGCACCATTTTCTGCAGACTCCAGCATTCACTGCCTCGTGCTGTCCTGGCTGGGGCTGTTATCTTGCCATACTTTGCACGAAGCTTTCACAGTGCTGCTTTCCAGGAATTCTGTTCTGGACATGATGAATTCCTCTGCGTGGCAAATTTTAATTGTTTTATCAAGGAATTTTTTCTTTTTCCCTGAGTTTTCCAATCTCTTTCCCTGGTGTTTTGCCTCAAATCCCAGCCATAATATGTTCCTTCTAATAAGGGACTCCAACCTGACAGTTGTAAGATTGGCACTGCCACCACACGGTACAAAATCTGGAGTTTGTACCGTGTTAGCTTTTTCTATGGAAAAATGAGACACTGGCATATGGCATCTCTCAAGAGAGTGCAGGCTGAGAGTGGGAGGCCAAGAGAGTGGAGGCTAAGAGACTTGGAGGCCAATAATGGGAGGCTGAGAGAAGAGAGGCCAAGAGTGGAAACCCAAAGAAGGGAGGCTGAAGGATGCCATAGCATGCTTCTCAGCCATGCTGTTGCTGTTTTTTCCCCAAATTTCCTGTTTCCCACTCAGTGGCTGCTGACATGCACTTATGTGTGATTCCCCCCACCTGAGGTGAGGGCAGGGGCTGCCTCGGCTCGCTCACTGCAGCTCCAGACTCCGAGCAGGCCCGTTGGCTCTGAGAGGATCATAACCCCTGAGTTGTGTCTAATCAGGCAGCATCTGAGATTAATTGTGAGGGCTTTCCTCTACCCACCCACAGAGATAAATGCAGAGGAGCCAATTTGGTAATTGCTTTGAGTCCTGGTGTGCTTCTGAGTTGTTCCTGGGCCAGGAGAAGGCTGGATGAGGGAATATTTGCTGAGATATGAGTGGAGCTCTTACTGTGGTCCTAGCTCATAAAGATACCAGGATGTCTTTAATGGGGCAGAGCCAGGGTTGTCATAGGTGAACACCATGATGTTATAAATAGGAGAGAGGAACCCTTTGCCTTGGCTTTGTTTTGGGATTCAAAATTCCTGCTTTTGAACAGCTCTGGAGCCTGCTGCTGGGTTTTCCTACATCTCTCTTGAACCAGAAAGAAGGGGGCAGCAGTTCTGATCATCCCCCTTGAAGTGGCTGCACCCCAGAAGTGATACTGTGTGATGACGACTCATCTGGCAATGCCATTACCCAAAGGTGAGGTGCTCGTGTTTTTGGGTGACCTGCAGCTCTGTCAGGATGGTGCAGGACATCTGTAGCTGTGTCATCCAAGATGCTGGGGTGTAAAGAGGAATAAAGGATGGGGCGGGAGCAGACTGGTGGTTTTCTGGCTGTGGGTAGGTGGAGAAAGGAAAAGCAGCCTTGGCACCTGTTAGTGGCCATTAAAAACTGCCATGTTCTGCTAATCTGTGCTCATAAAAAGGCCATCTGCTAATGCTCAAAGGTCATTAAGTTACCAGCCCTGTTTACTCCTCCTGTGCTGCTGGGCCAAGCCTTTCTCAGAAAAGAGGGCTTAAATGGTTATTATGGTGGCGCCTGCTCATGCTGCCGTGTGGTTAAGGGTCTGTCAGTATTTTCATTTGAAAACCCAGCCTTTCAGGGTTTTTTAAACTTGGCCATTAAAGCATTTGCTTCTCGCTGCCTGGCTGTGCTTTGGGGAGGGAAGTTTTGTGTTGGATTGGTTTGTGATGAAACTGCTCCTTGTCTTTATATTCTCATTGCAAGGAACAAAGGAAAAACGTAGAAAACATAACCCAACTTTCTGTGCAGCTCTAAGGGCTGTGTTTTTCCTAGAGGTGCTGGGTGTTGTTTTTGGGGTTCTAGGAGTCAGCAGTATGGTGTGCCCATATAAATGACACTGTCCCCAAGCAGGCAGTGTTTGTGTCTCACGCGGTCCGGGCACTGCAGGTGGGTTAGGGAAGAAGCTGAGGCCTGGGCTGTGAGTTGCCTTGATTTCACAGGTTTTAGTCAAACCTTTAAGGTTACATTAACATAGTTTTCTTGTGGTTAAATGGAACTATCAAAAACTTTGATGATTCTTTTTTCCTTCTGAGACTTCCCAGCGATAAAATAAGACGTAGCTGCTCAAGTTTTTATCCTTCATTTCTGATAATGATGGTGTCTGTCTCATAAAAACCTGCCTTTTATCTTCCCCAATTAGCTGAGTGGCTGCACCCTTGTGCCGGGAAGTTCTGAGTGTGCAGTCAAAGCACCCCCTCCCCAGCTCTGTGGGGCCAAGCTGTCCACTGCACCCACCCTGCCGTCCCCGCTCCCATCGGCACCGGTTTAATCTTTGGCTTTCTGCATCACATAAAGAAGAAACCTGGGTCAATGAATAATGAAAGCTCATTCAAAACCTGGACTCTTAGAGTTTGGTCTCTGCTGTCTTTTCTTTTAAGTGGAACTTCTTGCACAGATCTCTTAATTTTTTGTTTTTGTTTTTGGGGGTTTTTTTGGGTTTTTTTTGTTAATGCGTTCAGGCTCTCCCTTGTGGATTTCGTGAGGTTTTTCAACCAGCATTCAGGGGAAGATCACACCGATTGTGTGATTCACTTGTTCTTCAGATTGTTTTTATTTCTGTTCTGACTGAACTCTGAGGCCAGCTAGGGACAGCAAGGTGCTGTGCTGGCCACTGTGTGTAAATAAGGACTATGGACTGCCTAGGAGAGCTGAGAGTCAGAAAAGGGCATGACAAAAAGAAGGAGTATATCTCAAGTTTTTAAAGCAGTCTTTCCACACAATGGTGCTGAACTTAAAAAAGAAAAAAAATTGGAAAAAAAAATTCCCAAAGTCTCCCTAACTCAGCAGAGATGTTTTTGCCAGAGCCTTCATCTCACTAGCCAGTCCTTCTTAAATCTGTAACAATCCAACAGGTAGTTAAAATAGTGCCAACTAATTGTAACCAGGACTGCTGGCTTCTTCTGAGCTATTGTTCTCATTAGGCACCACAGCCAAAACCTTCAGGAGGTATATAGGCAAAGTAGTTAGTGTAAGAACCCAAAACAAGAATAACTACAGGCCTGGGTTGTTTTTTAAAAATTTGCTATTAAACTACTGTAAAAGCAGGCCCTTGGTCTCTGCTGCAGATGTGCTGCCGTGGGCTGGCTCATTGCTTGGTCCAACTCAGTGTTGCTCCATTGACTGCAGGGAAGAATGGATTACAGTGTAATGAGTTGAGGGTTTCATCCAGATTTTCTTGAAACACACAAGTGATAAAATTTGTACAACTTCGTACCACTATTGTAATATCAGCTGTTCCAGGAATGTTCTTTTTTAAAAACACAGCCAAGCTTGGGAGTCCCTGGGACAAGGGACTACGGGAGAAATTGTGTTGTGATAGACACAGGGAGGTATTTGGAAAGGCAATGGCACAGCGAGCAGCCATCCATCCTCAACACTAGAGTGGTGGAAATGCCATTTTCCTTCCCCTTTTATCCCTCTGTTTGAACCAAGTACTAAAAAAGGTGTTTCATATTTTTGCAGTAGTCAGTACTTAAAATATTTTGGTTCCTTATAGGTACTGACACAGTCTGTTTTGGTGGTACACATGAAAACAAACAAGGAAAGAGACAGAAAACACAGGCAATTCCTCGGATGTTGTGTTTTGCTGAGGCTATACGTGGAGGAGGCAGAGATTTGTTGGGATTCTTGCTCAGCACACACAGAGCCAAATTATTGGTGAGTTTTGGAGTCGAGGGAATAAAATATTTTGCCCTGGGAAGGGTGAGGGATTTCTCTTTGCAGATATGCCTCTATTTTACTGGGTATATTTATTTGTCTATTTCTTGCTTAGGAGTGTTGGGTAGGCCTGCTCCATAGGATTAAATCATATCCCAAACCATCCTGGCTTTGTGACAGTACAAACATTATTGGATTTAGTTCCCTTCTGCTTATCCACCTCCCGTCCTCCAAGATCCCTATTATTATTATTATTATAATACCCACAAAACTCCTGCTCTGAGATCAGAGGGGTTTTCAAGTGCCAAAGCAATCAACAAAACGTACCTGGTCCTTTTAATCTCCTTTAATCCCATCATGTGGGACTATCCCAAGAAATGATCACATATCCAAAAATTCTTTCTCCGTAATGACATTCGAGTTTTAGCTCACAGTTTTCATCAAAGTGTCTCATATATGAGAGAAGATGTACTGGGACCTTCTTATGCCATCAATAAAATAAAAGTTTGAGTTGAAAAATTATCTTACGGAATAAAATAGAATAACAAAAATCCATCATTATCTATGTTTCAGAAAAGGATGGTGTTTTGTTTAGCATTTTAGTTAGAAATGATGTATGACTACATCATAAAACACTTATATTAAAAAGATCTTCTCACCCTGAATTCAAAATATATATTGTACTCTCTTATCATCCAGTCATTTCAGAGTGAAAGTTAAAAATGCCTATCCTGTGGTATTACTCACTGGTATTATATCTTATAGCTGATGTATTCTTCTAATACTTTTACTTAAAAAGGCTTTTACTCAGGGCTCATGAGAGCAGACATTTATTTTGTTTTTGAAAATGGTAATGCCATGGGTAGTGGGGTTGTACTTAGTTTGGTGTTTATGGTTTTCCCTGGGCTGCTGAAGGTCAGCCCAGCTTGGGCTCTGAAATTTTGGGTCGTGTCTGTGTGTCTCATTGAAGGGGGGAAAGTCTTTCCATTGGTTAAGAAACAGCAGAAAACAGGAGCTTGTGTTATTTTGCCAAAGCTTGGTCTGTCCTTTCTTTCTGCTGGTCTTCTTTCTCCTTTCTTTTGGTGCATATGTTGAAACCCACTCAATTTTAAAGAAAATCAAGTGTGAGCAGAATAAAGCGTGGCCCATGCCATGGTTCAAAGTCTTGAGGGCTTGAGCTGTCCAGGAGTTTTCACAAAAATCCCTGTATCGGGAAGAGGCAATATGACAAAAAGCAGGACTCTGCAACATCCTGGTTTGATGTTTTAGAGATGAAAAGTTTCTCCTGCCTGAGGCATAAATTTTGGCTTGAATGAGAGAGCCTAACCCTAAGGCGAAGATGCTGGGACCCAGATTCCTGTTACGGGTTTGAACCAAGCTGAGCAGAGTCTTATAACTGACTTTTTCTTGTCCTGAGTGAACGCCCTCACCACTAGAAAGTGACTATTGTCAGGGGAAAAAAAAGAAAAGGGAAGGTTTTTTTCTGGTGGCATGTTTTTTGCTTTATTTGAGTTTTTCTCCTAAGGATTGTTGGTCCATGCGGAACATCAGCATCTCTGAAAACTGAGAGTTCTACAAGGATAGAGAAAAAAACCCTTTCCCACACATTTGATAAGAGATTTTGACTCAAGTTGTAGGAGAGTGTAAGGCGGAATTGGGTAAAGTCAGGCCAGTCACTTTTGTGGGAAAGCAAATACTGGGAGAGGAGGGAAGTCTGGAGAGTTACTAAGCTGGACACTCCTCTCTGGCCTGCAGAACAATTTACTGAAGGGGCAGTTAAATGGCACAGATTAAGCTCATTAATGGTTCAGATATTTGCTTGGTTTACACAATGCTGTCCAGCAAATTATATTGATGCTTGACAGAATTATTGTCATTATTTATTTTGCTGTAAGCCAGATTTATAGATATTTGTAGCTTTTGTAAGACTAAACATTAATAGCTTTACTAATTATATCACTGCTTTAGAGATATAGATAGTGATAAAAATGCCAAGTAAAGTGAGCTAGTAAAACATTTTAAAGAGAATTTTAAAGTGAGCTACTGATTGATGATCCCTTGGGTCAGTCTTAACTTTTGAATGTGAGAGCAGAGCTTCCCACTAGGCCACGAGTGCCTTTTTCCTTCATCCACTCTTCCAGCAGAGATGAGGAAGAACAAGAGTTATATTGAGCAACTGATTATTAAATCAGATTGCATAATCTGAAAAATATTGAAATCCTATAATACCATAAACTGAGGCTGAACTTACTAAACGTAACAGGGTTGTTTGGGGTTTTTTTTCACCTTTACTTTGTCCTCAACCCTTCCTGCCTCCTGGATGGTTTATCTGCACTTCTTTGTCTCTTACATGTGAAAATTGCAACCTCTTTAGAGCAGGAGCTGCCTTCTCCTTCTCTCTTATTACAACCACGTACAGGCCCTAGCACAGCATAGCTCTGGTGAGGAATTCAGGGTCCTAACAAAAATATAAGTAATAATGTCATGGTCGTTCAAAAAATAAATCTTTAATTGATAAGCAGAGCCTATACAGAGCCCTATCAAATTAAAGGTGTGTTTTTACACAGCTGTCAAATGAGAAATCTGTTTTCCTAACTATTGATCCCAGATTTGCTGTAAGCACCCTTTTAAGGAGGCAGATAATGAGTGAGAAAAGAGTTAATAAATGTTCAGCCATTACTGCAAGCATGAATGGAAATTCATCATCAGTTTAAGTACTGGATGGGCTCTAGATGATAATGCAAGCCTGTTTGACCATCGGCAGTGCCACTGTGGAGAAACCCAGAGGGCCCTGGCAGCTGTGATCCTTAGGGACACGTGTGGTTCCCTGCTTTTCTCTGATACACAGCACTGCAAAGCCCTGCATTTTATTTTTCTCTGGGTTTAGTAATGACCTGGTTGAAACTCCCTTGGAGCAGTTGGAAAAACTCGTGGTCTCTGATGGCCTTTGGATCAGGATGGTTGCAGTGTTTTCTTGGAGTGAGTGGCCAGTGGGAATTTTCTCCCAGGTGGGGGAATAAAACAATTTCCTTTTTTGTCTTTTTCTTCTCCTCTGCCCCTCCTTTGCAATTTCTGATTAATTGGTCTTCCTTACACACTTGTGAATAGTGTCTTGTGGATGTGCCCAGGAGGAGAAAGTTGGGCCTCACCTCATCCGTGGTGACATCCCATTGCTGTTTGATGGGATGAGCACAAGGACAGTGGATTATGGGCAAAGCTTTAGAGCAGACCACGCTGGGGTTGTAATGCAGGCAGGGAATGTGATCCTGAACCCACGGAAATCCTCAGAGTTTGGGCTTCTCCTTGCAGTACGACAACATGTCAAGCAAATGACAGTGGAATTTATCACCCTCCTTGGGAAATCAGGATGGTGCATCACCACGGAGGCTGGGAGAGCGGGAAGTGTTTGGCACTGCCACCCCAATGCTCACCCACCCCATGTCCGTGTCTTGGCCATGCAGAGCAACTCAGAAAACTCAGAGGAAAAGGCTTTGGTGGAAGATTCCTGGGGTTTCTTTCCAGGCATGCTGTAAATATCACAGGAGCTGGTCTCCCTTTGATCCCAAACTAGAGATGAAAGGAACAATTCACACACATTTTTGAACCATAAAAAACATGTGGCTTGACATTGGTTCCAGAAACAGGTCAAGATGTAGGATAATCTTATTTTTTTCCTGAAATATTTGCACTGTCTCTTCTCACCATGTTATGAAGCTGTGCCATAGCCTTAGAATATAAACAAATGGAATGTTCTGGGGGATTTAATTCTCAAAACATGGGTAAGAGGAAAAGTCTGTTTGACTTAGGTTAGCAGAACTTTCTACTCAATATTGAAAGTCAAATCACTGTGCTGCTCCCTGATTTCCTTCTTCTCTAATATAATCTGTAGCACAGAACTGAAATTTAGGATCTTTAGAAGGGAGGTTATTCAGATTTTTCTGGGTTGTGAGTATGGAGAAAAGGCTTCATGTGTGGTTCTAGCTTGGAAAATGACAATATATCAAATGCTTTTAATGAGTGGTTCTACTCATTACTACTGCTTCCACTGTGTATCCTACTTTTATGAGCGTGTTTGGAACCATTGCTTTCTACCTGCACTCAGGTTTGTGGGCTTCCTTCACTTTTACTCTGCTTCCCAAAACATCTCTTCAACTTGCAGGCATTTTAAACTTCTTAGAGGCCCCAAATCTGGTCAGCTGTCCTAAAAAGCTGAACTCTGCCAGTCTGTGTATGTAAACCCCAGGTTACAGGTAAAATCAGAAATTATATTTGCCCTCTGTTGATCTTCAGATGAAATTATGAAAAAATTAGGGGGGCTGAAGAGTTTTTGTGGTTGCCAAGGAACACCACTCCTGAAGTTCTAGAAGGTTAATGACTGTATTGATAAAGAATACAGCCACCTCTGACTGTCTTGCACCAATAAGGATAAAGGTTTGGCAGCTGAGTGAGATTATGTCAGGACCAGTCAAATAATGTCAATACTTTTTACCTCCACTCTTTTTTCCAAAAAAAAGAGGGGGAATGTAGCATCTTTAATTAAATGTTATATGAATACATTCCAGATAGACCCAAACACAGGGCAACTGTGTTTCAGAAATGCTGTTTCTACATTTAAAATGTATTTGAAATGTAATTTAAGAAAAAAGATAATAGGAAAAAAAACCCCCCTAAAATAACTCGAAACAAGCCAGAATATAGTAGCTCATCATTACGCTAATATATCAAACAATATGAGCTTAGCTTAATTATCCCCTTTGAGAGTTGAGAAAACTAAGCACAACCTTCAATTTACAGCTGTTTGGTGCCGGGAACCTGAATTATTATTTGAGAAGAAGGGGAAAAAAAAAAGTTTATTTATTGTGACCTACACTCAGTTTTTATTCATCATGGAAAATCTGTATATTCACAAATGAGGGCTATTCATCTGCAGACTGCAGCATTCTTCAGCTGTCCGGGGCTGCATCAGCCGCACTTCTTCAGCTTTTGTGTTCATCTCGAAGCCTCTTCATCCAAATTGTTCATCATCTTGATGGCGGAGCTTTATCTTGCTCTAGTGCAGCTGCATTCCCCTTATCCAAAGTGCCGAGAGATACAAGGGGAGAGGGAGAGAGCGAGAGGCAGAATAGAAAAGAGAAAAAGCAATGGCCAGTGCTCATATGAGGATAATTTGTAGTTTCTCAATAATAATAAAAAAAAAAAAAAGGAGGACAGGCTAATTACTGGCTTAACTAGGGCAGCCTGTGGATCCTCATGTCAAAAGGACTAGCGTAATTATTTGCCATCAAAGCACATTCATATTGTGGTACAAAAGAAGGGCCTTTCGCAAATGGATCTCACTAATAAACAGGGCTGAGAGGAGCATTATGTGTCTCCCTGGATGCAAGCGCATTAACACAGTGACATGGAGCATAACTCTCAGCCTGGAGAGGGGGGGTGGAGAGGAAGAATGATAATTATCCCCCCTCCCCAGCTTTCCTCTCCTTTTCCTTTGTGTTGGGCTAGCAAGCCGAACGCGACCCGCTGGAAGGCCCAAGGCAGGCTATTAGTGACCTCTGAGCATTGACAAGGTGGCTACACTCTTAAAAGCCCAGCTCTCCATGTCAGGAGGGTCGCAGGAGCCCGGGAGAGGAGCTTTAAATGGTCCAGCAAACACTTCAACCTTAAAGACACCTGGAAGGTCATGACCAATTTAATGTAGATGAATCTGGCATGAAGAGGGTTCTTTTGAATCCACAGACAAAAGTTTTTAGTTGGTTTTTTTTTTTCTTGGTTTTTTTTTCTTCCCCCACATTGTTTTTTCACAGATCTTAGCATAAGAGATGCTGCAGAAAGAGACTTGATTCTGGAGACCACTGAGCAGATGTGGTGCCAGGCAGCCTCAAAGGCTGTGGCTTTTCATGAGGAAAAGTAAACACGCTTGGAAAGAAAGAGAAAGGACATGGATGTACCTTCCAGGGAAACATTGATGCTCTAACATGTTCCAAACTCGGATGTGTTGCAAAATGTGTGTGTATCTACAGGTGCACATGTTGTATGCAAAGATTTATTCTGGGTTCTTTTAGTATTCCAGCTACATCAGGCTTATTCCAATGTCCGCTGGCAGCCCTGTTCCTCGCTTGCCAGCCATGGGGTTTATCTCTTGGGCTGGTGTCTGGCACTGGCTGCTGCCACTGCAGACCACCACTGAGTGACCCCATTGCTCCTGATGGATTAAAGGGAGAGCTGCTGGGAAATGTTTGGCACCATGGTTTGGTTTTCCCAATCTCCTCCCTTAGAGCTGCACAACCTCAGCACTCAGGTGCATGAGACGCCTTGGCTGTGCTGAGTGCTGTCAGGTTTTCCCAAGGAAATCCTTTCTGCTCATCCTTTCATGGAGAGAAGGCTGCAGTAGGGGCAGTCAGTGCATAACGGGGATGAGCCAGCACTCCCCTGCTCTAGAGGAACTTGGAGGTTACAATGTTGGGTTTGCTTTGTTTTCAGAAAGAAATCTTCTTTCAGTACTCATGTCCCAACTTCTTTTAAGTAACTGGGTTCGGTGCTGTAAAACAGCTCTGCTGGCCATCGAAACAGAGAACTGGGATCGTCCTTTCTTGTGACAGCCTTGCCTGACCCTGCAAAACATGCCAAGTGCAGCAGGAAGGAGGGAAGGTGTCGGTCCGAGCCGGGACTGTGTGGCACACGGTGCCGTGAATCCGGACATGCAGCCACATGTGACTGGGATAAAGGGATTTTGAAGCCCGACTCGTCCGTGTGACAAAGTGCTGAAAGCCAAAGTTGTTTCTTTTCCAGCACTCTTCCAGGTCACATCTAGGTCACGCTACAGAGAGGAGCCCCTTTTCCTTGTCACAGCACTCGGGGACATCGCTGTCCGTGTCACATTGATGGGCAGTAGGAGCCCAGGTTATGGGCTGCACATGCCTGTTAGCCCTGCTCTCCCCAGGAACAGCTCCTGGAGACACTGGGCTTAGCATGAGAGTTGCCAAATTATCAACCTAACACACCCAGTTGTGAATCAGATTTGAAAAATGAGCAAATGAGGTGGCTTTAAAATTTGTGGAATTAAACTGATGGCAGATCTTTTGCTGTTTCTCCTCCCCTCACCACCTGTCTTTTTTTTTTTCCTTTTTGTTTTTCCCCTTCCTTCTTGCTTGGTAACTTTAGGAAGAAATTGCATGCTTTCTTCATATTGTGCTTTTCAGGGAACAAGAGTGGTAAATGTGGGCTTGAAGGGGGAGAAATAACCCAGGAGGAGGCTCTTTAGTACAGATCACAGAAACCTGATGCAACTCATAGTGGAATAGCAAACATTGATAATACAGGAATACAGACACACTCCTACCCAGGCAGGGTTTTGGGGCTGGGCAGTGCTTCTAGGACATGACCAAAGTCTATGACATAAAAAAATCCAAATTTTCATCCATCCAGGAGCTGTACAATCCCTCATCCCCAGCATGTTGTGCTGGAGGGATGGGGACCCACTGGAGCAGCTGCCCACCACCAAGGACACACAAAGGTGCTTGTTCTCCTACATGTTTCCTTGTTTTTGTAGCCCTACAGTATTTTTTCCTTTTTTCCCTTATTTCCCTGGATGTTAGAAAATTCTGCATACAGCAAATTTTGCCTTTAGTTTATAGGAAATTTTAAACAGGGACCTGGTGGCAGAATTGGATCCACTGAGGTGTGGATATCCTGGAGTAGAAAGAACATAATTCATATAATCTTAAAATAAATACCTCTGGCATAGGGATTAGAAAAGTTACCTTTAAAAAGTTGGGAGAGTGGGGTTTTTTGTATTTTTAAACGAATCCAGGTAAACTTTCCTGGCTTAGTTGTATCCAGCCATGCCAAGGACCAAGTGCTGATATTAGCAATAAAGACAATGTTATTAGTAGCATTACATCAATGTAAAGGAGGTTATAGAGTTAGCATTCGTAAAAAAAAAAAATCTGTTAATGGTGACTTTTTGCCATTAACTCACTCTTTTGCAGTATTTTATACACTTATAGAGTGTTTATGAACCTGGATATGTATTTCTAGTGTTGCCAAGAATAATCAAAGACAAATATAGCAGTTGTGGGGTTTCTTTCCTGACGAAATTGTATTGCAGCCTCTAAACCCAGAGCTGGCCTCCAGAAAGAGACTGTGTCCTCTCGGAGTCGGAGTGCGCTGCTTGAACTTATCACATAATGCTTTCAAGGTTGCTTGTCTAAAGTGACTTAATTTGTACTGCAGGAGCAGCCTTGTACCCACAAACACGCCAAAAGCCGCAGCGAGCCAGGGCAGCAGGGTTATTACTAATTTTTTATTAAAATCCCTTAGGCGCACACAGAAGGCCCAAAAGCAGCTTTAATAATAGACAACATACAGCACATTTTTCTTGTATTGCCATGTAATCAAATCTAAAGCTTCTGTTCACTTTCTTTGTTTTACCTAGAGGACCAGCTTCCAATTTAGTTGTGGCCTGCACTAAACTGATTTTTCATTGTAATTAATGCCTACTTTGGCCTCAGCCACTTACACAACTTTCCATTAGAGGTTTGCAGCCATCCGCAGAGAATTTCACCAAGTTACCCTCCCGATCCTGCTACACTTGCAATTTTTGTTAAACTGCTGGGTTTTTTTTTACTTTATTATTATTTTGCAAAGAATGTTTAAATTACTGGGCCAAATAGGTTTCTTTTTCCCTTTTATTTTTCTCTCTTTTCTCCCCCCCCTCCTTTTTTTTTCCCCCCTGCCTGCTGCACCTATTAAAGTGGTTGGGCAGGAGTCCAACTGGAAGGAAAGCCTTTAAGTGATTTCAGAAAGGGCTAGTGGAACTTATTTAGGCCTGGGGTCTGCTGTGGTTAATTTTCAGTCTGTGTTTTGTGCTGTCCATTTCCTCTGAAATACTACCTGGGGTTTAAGGTTCCTCAGCACAGGATGTTAATAGGCCTCTGCAAACATTCAAAAGGCAGCTTTCCCACCACTAACCTTAAAAAGATTGTGGCACCGGGCCCAGGGTCAGATTGAATAGATGAAAAAGTATATGCTGTGCTTTTGCTTGCTCCTTGGACCTTTCCCTGTTGGCTTGCCTGACATTTTCAGTGACTTTTCTTAGTACCTTATTTTCAGCGTGCTTCCTAGAAAATTCTGCTTATTACCTTTTCCTATCCCCCAACAGCATTAGCAACTCGGGAAGCACAACAATTTGTAACTGTACCTTGCTGTCATCTTGGACTTCTCCCTTGCTGCTGCTTCTCCTGGCCCCGATGGACCAGCCAGGCCCCTCGGTGTGTCACCCACATGCCTTCACCCAGGGATACTGGGATGCTCCCTGCAGATCCCTCTCCCAAGGAGAGCAGCTCTGCTGCAAGGCTAGAGCAGAGCTAATGATCAATTATGTGCATCTCTGCTACCCTGGCTTTCCTCCCCAGAGCAAGAAATGCAGCCATGGGAGCTCCAAGGTAGGCATGCAGGGTTTTGGGCACTGGAGTCACTCATTTCCCAGTGTTTGGATTTGGGTACCAACATTCCTGCCTTGCTGTGGCACTGTTCAAAAGGAACTGAAGGGTGCTGACTCTGTGTGCACACTCCTAGACACACTCACCCACCCTCTAATTGCACGTTAGAAATTAGGCAGACCAAGTGCCCAGAGGTGCCTGGTGTCCTCCAGTCTGAGCAGGCAGGTTGTTGGTGGCACTGGTTGAATGCACTCCCTGGCCTGATGGGCTCTGTGCTGAGGAGCTGGTTGTGTTGGCCTCCTTTACGTAGGTGCAGCTCCTCTTAGGGAAGGAATCCGATGAATTCAATTGGATTTAATTTAAGGGCTCGCTTGGATGCCGAGGGTGGGTTTTTAGAAAGGTGGCCTGTTAGACTTCCTAGGACTGAGGAAGAGAGGTGGATGGATGCCTGGGATCACACAGGTCTGCTCTGTGTTGTTGCTGTGCCAGATGTTCTCATCTTAGTGTGGGAAGAGTAAGAAGCAGATCTCTATTCTACTTCTCTTCCCAGAATAGTGGTAGCTCTTCTTTAATTGACAGGGGAACTAAAGTAGCATTTGAGAAGAGTATGTGGAGGCTCCAAGATGTTCCAGGTGTGCAGGTGAGGGCCATAAGCTAAGCCTTGAATCCCAAACAATGGATTCACGTCCCTACCCAAGCCAGCTGCCCATCTGGCTTTTGACTCTGGTTCACAACCTGACTCATCTCCCACGGACCCATTTGCAAGCTCGGCCCTTTGTGGCAGCTCTGGAAACCACAATTGTTTCAGGTGAAGGAAGTCTGGACCAGTGGAAAGACCGAGTGTTATGTGCTCTGTGTGAGCTGGTGTTGGGAGGTATGGATGCACCGAATCCACGGTATGCATGGCCCATGTTCTGTTGTGAGGATCTGTCCCTTCCCACCTACCGGCACAACTTCCAGGGATATTTCCTGCAGCACGGTGCCCCTCTGCGTGTACAGGGCTGCAAATCCCTTGCTGTCCGTGTGCCTGCGTGAGCACCCCCACAGAGCAGCAACTGATATTGGTCTAAACACATTTGTGTATCTCTCCCTGACATTTGCTCTGTTGAAAGGTCAGGCTTCTGCAGCAGAGACAGGAGCCGTCTTCCTCATTATCACATATTACTGCCAATTTCCATTTCCAATTCCAAAGTTTCCAGTGATTTTTGCTGCTGTGGCTGGGGCGATCCAGCACAAAGTGCCATGTGCCAGCCTGGAAGCTCTGCCCTGAACCACGCCAGCGATGCTGAGGGAGAGAATCAATCGGGAAAAATTTGGGAAAACCCAGTGAATTTCCTGCTGCAGTAAGTTCCTTGCTTGTGGTGACAAGCTGGGAAAATAGGTGACAAATTTAACTTAGAAATGCAAGTGTGCAGAAAGGAAGGGCCGTTCTGCAAAGAGCCATTCACATTTTTCAGTCTTCCCACAGAAGTGCTGCTCTCGGTTTCTCTGTAATCTCTGATATTTCCTAATATCAGAGCGCAGTGCTGGCAGAGGCAGAACCTGAGGCTAAACTTCAGTCTGTGTTCTTGCTCAGAGGAAGTGGATTCTGGGATCCCTTTGGCTTTTGAACGTCAAGAGGCCAGACTCAGAAGCAAAGGAGAAGGGGAAAAAAGAGTCGTATTTTTCGGGTTAAACAAAGGTCTTGCTGATGGGAAGGTACAGATGCCAAAATAAAAGTGTGTGGGACACTGGAGTATTGGAGTTGGGCAGGCTCTTTGGGAGTTCACTGGGGAGGGTTGTTTGCTCTCTGCTTTCCATATCACCACCCCTTCCTGCCAACCTCAGGAGCAGTTTCATGGATCTTTATATCTAAAAGGGACTGCAAATGTCCATGGGGTAACACCACTGTGGAGAGAGCAGATATTGTTCTTTCTTCTTGTTTTTATCTGGTTGTGTCCAACAAAGAGGCTCAGGAAAAGCATTTCCTTGATGACTAGATGGCCTGGCTGGGAGAGGGATGAGCACCTTGCTGGTACTGCTCCGAGTCCCACGTGCAGTGTGGATGGCCACTGGCTGACTTTCCCAATTTTTCCACTGACGGCTAACATGCTGTAAGTTGGCCACTCAGAGGTGGCCTTGGGAGAAGGGATGATAAACTGCTGATTTAGTAATGGAAGAGTTGGGGGAGAGGAAGGACCTTACTTACTTTGACCCCTGATATGGGTAAGACCTGGGGAGCCTTTTACAGCAACAAAGTCAAAAGAACAAATGCCTCACAGCATAGTTTTACTGTAGGGGTCTTTTTTTTTTTTTTCCAATAACAATCATAAAGAAAATATACTTTGCAAGCAAAATATTTTTTTCACATTCTTCCCCTTAGTTTTCATCCTTCATGTGGTGGTGGCAGACCACAGAGCTGCAGTCAGGGAAGGCAAAGTCCATGCTGGTGTCTACTCTTAAGATATTCACGTACTACAGATTACGGTGTAGTAATTTCTCTAAGAGTGATGCACCTCCCTGCTCTGCAATGCGGTTGTGTACCCACTGGAGAAGGATTCCTGTTAGGATAGGCTTCCACTGAAGCAGGATGAGTCCACAGGATGCTTTAGCCCTGTTCCTACCCTAATAGCCCCTAATTTTTTCCTCCCTGCCAGATCTGGATTGGGAAAAATACCTGACGAGGAAAGAATATTTCACACAATTTCCTTGCCCTTGCATTTCTGTCGTATAGAAAACATTATTTGGTGTAATGTTTTTAGGTGCTTGGAGTGTCCCTTTCCCCAAAGCATTTACAGGTGCCTTGTGCCAGTTTATTTATGCTAATTCAGTAAAGCAAAAGCAATGCATTTGAATTCTTTGCCATTGAAGTTGTGACTGAGGACAGTTGTAATGTAACAAGATGAGGATGACCTCCTTTTATCTGCTCTTGCCGCTGTGGAAAGTTAGTGCTGGCTTAAACCCTGGCTGCCATTAATGAAAAATTCCACTATTTTTATTAAATTTCAGAATCACCTCAGCTAGCATGAAAAACAATGATATTGGATTTCTTTTTAAAATTAACAATGTATGTAACACAGTGAAAAAAGCTGACATTTACTTAGTGCCTGGAAGCAAAGAGACTGCGAGGCGGGCGGCGAGCTCTCCTTCATCCTGCAGCCTGGGAATGCGGGCTGGAGACGTGGGGCGAGGTGGCTCGGGGTGGATCACACAGCCAGGATGAAAGCCAAGAAACACCACCACTATTGCTACCTTTCTCCAGTAGGAGAACATCAGGGCTCGCAGGGGAGAAAAAAAAAGATTTGTTTTAGCAGCTGGCCTGGATGCCTGCCAAAATGAGAGGGAACTCAGAAGTGGAGCTGGGGATCTTGGTTCAAGGATGCAGGAGGTGGGAGCTGGGGCTGGACAGTCACCAGCTCTGATCTGCGCCATGGTCAGGCTGGGGAGGGACCTTAAACCCCCTTCAGATGTCGAGGGACATTCCCTGTCCAGCTGATGTGCGCCATCCCCACTCCTTACAGAGCGAGGAGCCAGCCAGTGAGGGGAGCTGATGTTACTGCAAATTGACTTCAGATTTTTTTTAAGGCATGTTTATTTATGGTTTAAAATTATAGTGTTAGCATTTTGCCTTGGGTTCATTTTAAAATTCACTGTCTTTAGGAAGTTTCTACTGCAATCAGCAGGATTCCTTATAAAAGTAAAAGCAGGGAGTTGCTTCATACCTGTTTGCAGGCATTGCAGAGGGTGCAGTGTCTAGTAGAGACCAGCCTATCTTAGGCTGGAAGTATTATTTGATTAGCAGTCTGGGGCAACCTGGGAATGAGCTTGCTCTTGTGGAGAGTCCACAGATCACGAGGAACGTATTCTTGTAGGGAAGTGTCCTCACTGCCTTCCTAATTCATTTCTCATCACTTTATCCAAAGTACCTTGCTGCTGGATTATTGACTATGTGATTTCTTTGCTGAATGCCACAATAGAAAAGGCATTACTGTACAAGACAGGGAAATAAAGCAGGGCTGTGTGAGTTAAACTTGTGGTAATGCTAAGTAAGGCTGGTACAGGGCATACTCATCCTCATTTTGGGCTTGGTCCCCCACCCTCCTCTCTGGATGCTTAGAGGATGCTCTGGATGTGTGGAGCAAATGTGGGACCAGAGATCTGGCCAAGGTCTCCCTCCACCCTTGCTGTGGGGAACTCTTGATGTGTCTGGGGGCCCCACCTGGTATGGAAATGGCTCAACTCCCGTGGTGGCAGGCAGGACTATACTCGCACTCCGGGCTATAAACTGATATGCCTGGAGCTGGGAAAGTCCTCGCACCTGCAAACACAGACAGGCACTGAGCATCCAAGGGAGTCTGTGCAGGAAACCCACGTAAAGCTCTGTCCCTTGTGACAGCATGAGTGCCACAAACCTGCTCTTGGCACTGGGCTGACTGCAAGTACACACAGTCCCCATCCACTCTGCTTCCCCAGGAACTGGTCAGGAGCAGGATCTCACCTTAGCACGTGCTGGGTTTAGTTTCCCTCCTTACGAGGAGTGTTTGGGAGAGGTGCTGCAGGTTTCTCCTGTTACCTACCTTGGCTTCCAGTCTTGGGTTGGTGCACAAGCACAGTGCACAGATGTGTCAGCAAAGACAGATATCCACGTCAAGGGTGCTCTGTCCATCTATACCATCAGCTGATCACTTCTGATCAGCAGTTGAGAATTATAAATAGTCTAAAAGCAGCTCACCATCGTCCTATGCCACCATGGTAATAAATAAGTGCATATTTTAAAAAGGATTTTACTCTTAGAAGAGAAAAAGATATAATAGCTTTTTTTTTTTTTAATATGTCGCGTAATTTATTCCAGCAAACAGATGTATTTTGTTGTTGCCATTATCATTTGATGAAATACTTTAAAGCTGGTCCAAGGTGGTCCATTTTCAGATATAATGTATACAGTACATCTAGCAGTTAGTGGAATTTGGATGTGCAGCATAGAATGGTCATTATTTTTACTGAAAAAAATAAAGGCACTAATTACTTACAGACAAGATACTTAGCACAAACAGATAAGCTTCAAAATGAAAAATTCTCGGTTTATGATAATTATGTTCTCTGCTTTGTTTTCAGAGACTGATAATTTGAGGCTTTAAAATCACCAGGAAGCCATTAATTGGAATTCTTCAATAAAAAATAAATTACATAGAAGTTCATGATGAGTTGTAAAAACACAGAGACTGTATTATGCAGTGAGCGACATTGCTCTACTATTTATAGACATGCAGAGCTATGTAACAGCAAAACTGTAAAGAATTTGAGATGTGCAGATAGCAATTATTCACGGATCCCAACGATCTGCAGATATTTCAAATAACTGCTTTTAGCAGATCAGCTATCCAATAAAAGCAGGGCTGTATTTCCAAGTGGCACTCTTCTAGCATGTTGCTTCTTGTTTTTGACATCTTGTATGACATTATTCTCCTAGAGCTGATCATAATTAGACATGGAAATCCACGTATGGGAGCAGAAGCTCCACTCCAGGGGTGTGTTTATCGAGCAGAGTTGAGGGAATTTCTCTTAGAAGGGCTGGTCACTATGGTCCTCCTTCCTGTACCAGGCTGAGATCCATAGCAGCTCACCTAAAGAAAGTGTTTTGTTTTTCTTTCTTGCTCTGTTTTTCTGCTCTCCCCTTTTACTTTGCTTTCCCCTCTGACCAGATCCTCAGGGATGATCCCACAAGGGCTGGTAGAGCAGGTTCAAGGATAAGGATCTGCCCAGTGGCACTGATCACAAAATTTCCCTTGACTTATGAGGGAGCCAGACTGAACCCTCACTGGAGCTGTATGAGCAATTTGGGGCTATTTAGAGCTGCTGCAGAGATCTTCCATCCACCCAGACCCTTAAAGCATCCACTGCTGTCCTTCTAGACACACGGGGCAGAGACACCAGACTTCCAGCAGCTTTTGGTCTCCCATGAGGAGACTGGTCTTCCTGCTTTCCCGAGGGAGAGCTGACACCTCTTTGCTATTGTTTGGATCCAGGCCTGAGACTCGAGCCGCCAATGGAACTCAGTTAATTGTCTGCCCAGAGGATATAAAATACTGTTTTATTCCAGCTATGCTCTTTTCATGACCACTGACACCCCGGGCTCCTGCAAGGAGCTCTTTAGATAAAGCAAGTAACAAAAGTGATCGCAGGGATCCTTGACACGTGCCACCTAGTAAAGGAAACAGAGCAGGTTTCAGCTCATTCACCACTGAGCTCAAGGGGATGCACAAAAGAGTGAAGTGGCCGTGGTAGAGCCTGGTCTAAAGTTACACTTCAGGAAGACAGAGGAAGTATTTCCTGAGGACCTGATCAAAGGCTCTCTCTTCAATGCCAGTTTAGTGCCTTCTGGCCACCTTCGTTCACAGGTACCATTCAAGGGCTTGATGTGACCCCCAGGCAAGTGAATTCTCACAATATCAGCAAGCGCAGCATTGAAAACCATCCTTTTAATATTTTGTGCCTAAAATTCATCAAAAGTATCAACTGGTTTATTCCCCCGTCCCTTGTTTGTTTAAATCTGAGTTAGTGATCACAGGGAAGGCAGGACAATGCAAGTCCAGGGAGACAAGGATAATGTGAGACAGTGGCAGGAAGTCTGCAGGGGAACTGCTGTGGTGTCAAGACCAAATGGCACCGTGTCAGGAGACAAAGCCATACAACAAAATTATTGGGCCTCTGCTGCCACTCGAGGAGTATTGTAATTCTTGGAGAACAAAAACTACCATACATCATCCTAAATCAATTGATAAGAGATCGCAGAGAGATTAAAAACTGTTCCCTCCCATTCATTAGTAAAAGGTGGCTTCTGTCCAAAGCTGATTGTTGGTGTGGGCCAACTATACTAAATGCTCTCTTACCCACCAAAAAGAAACACTTCTTAATGAGCCATCAGCTTGTGTACATTTTAATTTCCAAATTGCTACCGAGCATGTACAGAGTTCTCCGGAAGTGACAGTGCTGCTTAGAGGCATGCTCCCCTAAGAAACACTTTGCTTTCTTTGTAGATTCATAGAACCTTTTGATGCCAAGCCAATCCCATGACCTGATGTCTGCATATGACTAATATTGCAACAATGAACTATTAACTTTGGTTTCCATGTATTGTCAAACAAAAAGAAAGTATTCATATGGGGTTAGTGTGTGGCACCTAAGCATTTGTGGGATGTGACTGCAGTGACTGGGCACCCACAGCTTCTGTTTTCTCACAGTTACTGATGCTCAGCACTTTTGAGTATCAGGACATTGCATTGTGAGAAAAGCTGCTTCCCAACTGGATGGTTCTCCATAGCTCAGTTATTCCAACTTTCTCCATGTATGGCCTTGCCTAAAAAATGTCCTGCAGTCTCTGTGTTCCTTTGGGAGGGCAGGGACCAGGATGTTCCATGCAGCAGCCCCCTAGGCAGAGGAGATGACACAGAGCTTTCCTCCTGCACCCCTGAAGTTTGCAGCTCAGCACCGAGCCAGTTCCTGGTCCTGGAAAGTCCTCGCGTGTCCCGTGCTGCCACAAACCCCACAGCTCTTAAAGAGCATTGGTGACATTTATCCCATGTCTCTAAATTATTCTCGGTAGAGTGGTGCTTGGGCCAGTGACAGTGATGCTGCAAAAGGTCACTTGGTGGACCTTGATGCTCTGTTTTATTTACTTAGTTTATTTGGCTTGCATTGGAGACAGGACATGCTTAATATGTTGGCCACGTCACGGGCAGCCAAGCTCCAGTGCCCAGCACCTCCTCGGATTAGAGCACTTGTAGGACGTGTCAGAAGAAATGGAAGGAGTTCAGCATATTTTTTTGGTATGTCAGAATTTCAAAGGATTTCTGAAATTTAATGAACTCATTTAATAGGCATAATTGTCTTGAGTACATGTGAGAAAACTTCTGAAATAGCAGAATTAGGCATGCTCCATTTTGTAGCCTTTCAATGACCTCCAGCAAACGTGTGACCCAGATATGAGAGCCTCCTGTCCACTTGCATAAACATGATGTTTTAAAAAGGCGGGGAGGGGGGGCCGAATAAAAGAATTGAGCTCTTAATGGCACATGGACAGAGACATACTGCAATTGCAAAACAAATTCAGAAGCAGATAGAGAATAGCCTCAAGTCTCTGCACGCCAAGACTCAGCCGCCTCCTGCGAGACGGGGCTTTGACGGCCGGGGACCTTCGGTCCAAACCGCTCTGGATTTCCCTGCACAAAGGCTCAAACGGTAGCAAGATCTGCTTGGGGCCCAGGAAAATCTCTGCTTTAATGCTTGACTGATGTCCAAGCTGCTGTTACACAATATATTCAGGATGCCCTGGAACATACGGCGCGTTTTGTTCCCTGGCCTCGGTGGAGGGTGTGGAGGGGTTGTTAGTGGCCGTGCCAGGCAGGGAGGAGGTGGTGGTAGCTGCTCCCTACAGCCCTCCTGCCACTTGCACACCAGTTATGGTGTGAGCAAAAGCTATAATTTTTAAAACCTCATTAATTAACATGCATTTTTAATACATCATTAACTTCCCATCACATGTCTGTCTTGCTCCCTTGATCCTGAGGAGCTCTGTGGCTGCGTTCTGACCATGGGCTTCTTCGCCTCTACTTGTAGAGAGGGGTGAGTGGCTCTTGATTAGTTTGGGCCCACCATTGCCATGGTAACAAGCCGTGAGTGACAGGACTCTGAATTAATATGGAGAAGGGGAGGGGGGTCCTGCCAGGCTCTCCCATGCCAGCACACTGGGGGTGCCACTGCCGGCCCTGCTCATCGCTGGCTGCGGCTCCAGCATCCCACCTACCAAATCCCCACTCCCTCCATCGTTAGGAGTCAAGTTTAATTAAAAGCAGGAACCAGCAAAGTGTGGCTGGGATTTAAAATTATATGCTGTTAGTTATTAACTGCTACAAATTAGGTAGATGTTGTTTCAAGGAGAGCAATTTCCACAGACGGCGCTGGTAGAGCGAGTTGGCGTGGGGTATGGCACAACTTTCCAAGGCAGGCATTGCCAGCTTTCTCAGAAAAGAGCTTTTTTGGCCACTTCTTGGGTTTTACGCATGACCGAGATTTAGCATTGTTCGTGCTTGCTTGCAGCAATGATACTTCCCTGTCTATGAAAACTCATTTTTCATTTTAACAATAATTCCTGGGCAGGAAAAAACACGTCCTGGTTTCTCCACTGAGCCAAGCACTGAAAACAGAATATTGGGCCAAATTATGCTCTGATTTTGCAACTTTAAAATCTGCCTTTCCAAGTTAATGCTGAATTTGGTTTGTTCCCCTCAGGCATTTTCCACGCAATAAAAATCGTGTTTCTTTTTTCTCTTATTTTTCTTTTTTTTTAAAACTTTTTCTCCTGCCATTTGGGGAAAAGGAAAACTCAAATGAGAGAATGAAATCAATTGTTAGGTTAAAATTATCTGAACTCTTGGTGTTAGAGGAAAACCATAAGGAAGGCTCACTTCGAGTATCTTGCCTGGAAATCTGAATTGTCACTGTGACTAAATTCTGCTGATACAGAATGAGGCATTTTGAGTTGTGGCAGCCAGTCATAAAAAAACCCCAAAATGCAAAACCCAGAGAAAAATAAAACTTTGAGACTTCAATACTTCTGTTCAACAGTTTAAAGGGAGAAAACAGTGAGCTGGTCTGAAGATTTTCCTTCCCCAGTACTTTTGCTGCTTCCACAGCCCTGCAGGGGAGAAGCAAACAGTCTTTGAGCTGTAATAGGTGTAAAACTGAGCAAATTCAACAAAGTTTTAGCGAGTGAGAACGGAGAGCAGTGTTCACAACATTTTATTTGGCTGTCCCTTTTTAGGTACTCACATGTGGAGACTGGGAGTGTGATACACAGAGACAGATTGCTCTGGGATGGAGAATGGGGAATTTGAGGTATCAGCCATAACACAACTTTTATTGGGCTAACAAATGCAGAGCACAAAACATGGTCTGTGACACGAACAAAACAAAACAAAAAAAAAAAAAAAAAGAAAGAAAAAGCTCTTCAGCACCAAAGTTTTCATGTTAGTCTGGTAAAAACTATTACCATTTATCATTGCTAGCTTTTAAAAGCCAGTAAGGCTGAAGGCCACAGCCTACAAATATCTTCAGAGTAGAAATACCAATTTCCTTTCAGAAGTTAGCTGATAAATGGCACGTATGGGTGTGTATATGTGTGTTTGAGTGTGCACATGTATGTATGTCTGTGTATAGGTGTGTATATGTTTTCCTGTGAGTGTGAGACGTAAATTATATAGCAAAAAGCTCATCAAGTGTGGCAAAGGGACAGAAATTAAAGAGGCTAGGGGGGAATTGAGAAGCTGTAGCTGTAGTGACACCAATAACTTTTCACGAGGGTGAGTCAGAGCATCAGGATGTGAGACCCTCACTCCTGCCCTTTTGAACTCAACTTCTATAGATCACGGTGAAATGGAGAAGTGAGAGAAAGAGCCTTGTCTCCCTAGTGGGGAGAGAGGAAACCGGCGGCTCATGCAAATATTTCAGATGAGAAGCTGAACACACGCCCTGCTCACATCCGCAGGGATGGCCACGTTGAGCAATGCCAGCGTGTTTCAGAGGTGCAAACAGGTACGAAGTAATAAGTACATGAAGGAGAAGTGGGCCTTCCTCATGTCCACTCGTGTGAAACATGAAATAGTAATTTAACCATCATGGGGCCCTGCAAATGCACCAAGTGCTGGTGCCCCGAAATGTGAGGTGGAGGAGGAAGGAGCTCTGTGGGAGCATCCTGGCCAGGCTGTGGCTCATCTGCCCCTGGGCACAGGCAACAGCTTGGTGGGCCATGCTCTTGTCCTGGGCACGTGGCTGGTAGCTCTGCCTGCAAAAACCAGTGATGTCATACCCCTGCTGCCACTGGCTGCCAGGTTCACGCTACTTTGGCATGAGTTGCCCTATGGGACCTAGGCAAGGAGACGTTTGTGCTTGGAGTGTTTTGCCCCTAAGAGCTGTCCCCTCCATGCTGGGGATGAGCAGGGACATGGCGTGGCAGCAGACCTGCTGCTGAGACTGCTGGCCGTGCCTTTGAGGTGGCCACGGGGCTTTCCACCAGGCCCTGCCTTGCAGGTGTCGGATGTGCAGTGGCCACCACACCCCAGTAACTCTTCAGACGTTTCTGGTGTCTGTCTGCCACTAAAATGGCAGTGGGTGAGGTCCTGCTGGGTCAGGAGATTCTGTGCTTTAGTGTTGTGTGGCATGGCATGGCTACAGGTTGCTTTTAGAAGCAAACTGAGAAGTGAGAGGCAGCTGGCACACACACGGACCCTTCTTGAAGACAGAACCCCCAGCTTGGGCTCTTGGACAAAGAAAGAGAGTAATTTGGAACACCCAAATTCCCCACCGTGGTGGCACAGGCTGCCGTTTCACTCATCGTGAGAAACACAGGTAACAAGGAATGCTCAAAGTTCGGTTAAAACAAGCCCCCTCTGAAATCAGAAGATTTCTGCTGAGGCCAAGAGGTGCTGCTTCTCTCCTGCTGGCTCTTTCTGCTTGATTTCTTACCCCACTACCTCAAGGTCCCAGCAGAGACATGAGTCCCACCGTGGCAGGAACTGCACACACCCCATTGAAGAAAAACATTTGCTGTCTCACAGAGATTCAGATTTAAATAGACAATGGTGTGAGGGGAAAAAAGCAAATAAAGTGATTTAGGGTTGCTGGGTTGGCTGGTAGCAGATGTGGGACTAGACTGTGCCTCTTCTGCTGCTCTAGTGGCCTCAAGATGAAGCTGTACTGCTTTGTGCTTTTGTGCTGAGGGTGTGACCACCCAGCCTGTGTGGACTTCATGATGGCATTTAGCAAGCAAAGAATTAGGGTTTTATGTCTCTCTATGCATGGTCAGTGTTATCATCTATATTACAACGAATTGTCATTGATTGGGAAGTGCAGCTGCATTATGCTGACATGGATTGAAAAGCTGGAGACAGCCATATTTCCAGAAAACATCTGTATTTTCAGACAGCACCACTGTTGCTCCACGGAGTGGTGGAGGAGATATTTCAAATGAATGGATGTGTTATTTAAAAATGCAAAGATCTTTTGTTTTAGGTGAAGAGGCACATTTTCAGATGGGGCAAGGGGTACATAGTATCCTCTGAAAGCCCCTGGAAGTACCAGTGTCATCAGTATCTCTGCAAAAGTTGCCCTGTCTGCACTCCTCTCACAGTGCTTTGGTGACAATTTGTGAGCGACACTTCAAAGCTGATTTTAGTAGGCCTCCCTCTGCTTGTGCTTTCCAGACCTTATTACCTACTCCTTAGTTGTCCAGAATTTGCTGTTATTTCAAAAAACTCTATGTCCCAAGAAAAAGTCCTCCTCAGTTCTGTGGGTTGGCTCAGAGTTTGATCATCTGCATCTTTTTTTTTAAAGTGTCTCCGATAGTATTTAGATAGTTTGGGGACCTGTAAAAGAATGGGGGTTTTGCACTTTGAATTTTCACCCGTGCACATCCTGACATTGGGGTTTATTCTTGACTGTGAGTAGTTCAAAGGGAGCTTTGGTCCTAGCTTCCCTGATGGTAAATATTGCATAGCCATAGCTGCCTTCACTCTTAGCAGTATAGAACATTTTCTGCATTATTTTGTTTTATATTCAGCATTCCTTTCTTTCCCAGCAGCATTTGAGCAATTTGGGTCCCAAGTCTCACCTTTAAAGTGTTTTAACATTACTAGGTTGCATAACATTCCCCAAGTAAAAAACAGCGAGCCTGTTACATCTCTTTAGTTTATTTAAAACCCCTTCCATGATCCTAATGGCTTCCCAGACCTTTTGGGAAAATCCCTGCTCACACAGCTCTCAAACTGCAGGTATAAGTATTTTGGTGATACCTTATCACACAGGTCAGTGTTCACCCAAAGCTCTGCTGCTGCTGGGACCATGGACTACAAAGTAAAACACTAAATTCAAATGCTGGGAGATAGAGATGTCCTTTTGGGAAGAAATATTCAAACGAGGTGCACAAACACCAGGAAAAGTGGAATGGGGCAGGAGTCAGGGAGCAGCAGCCTGTCCCTTGCAAGAGAAAGCAGCAAATAACGAGTTGGTTATAGGAGAGATAAAAGAGAAGCTGACCTCTGCGATAAGCATGGAGGTGGCGGAACGACGAAGCAAGGAGGCAATTATCCCAACTCTCCGGGATGAAGTGGGTACAAGAGCTAACGGAGCCGAGCCGTGAATTTCAGCAGCAAAAAAAAAAATGGATCGTGCACAGCTGCAGGGGTTACTGCCGGAGACTGTATCAGAGAGAAGAAAAATGGATATTGCCTGCAGAGGGACTCAACACTTTATTGGGCTTCCAGGAGAAGTCGGCTCCAGCGAACGCAGGAATTTCTGAGGAGATGATTTTCCGGCTACTTTAGATTCACTGCAAACAGGTTTCAAGTGATAAAATTCTTTGGGGGATACGGGTTATAATGAATGATCCGTTTTAGAAGAGGAAACAAATAGTGGGATGTTGCAATGTTTTAGCAGAGAGAAAGCCATTGTTTCCAGATTTGTATTAATGATACAGAGTAGAAGGAGAATGGCGAGATGACAGCGTTTGTAAATGAGGGAAGTGATCAAAGATCAGCGGCAGTCCCAGGAGGAAGGGTGAGAGCAGTTAGAAAATACTAAATTTTAGCTCCAATTCTCATATATCCCTTAGGATATTTTTTAAATTTATTTTTTCCTGAAGAGTGTTCTGGGCACCCCAAGTCAAAGCAGTGCATTAAGCCTGCACACCTCTGTTATTTGGCCAGCAGTTAAATCCAGATGCTAATACAGATGAGCCTGGAGTTGGGAGAGACCACAGTACTCCTGTCCTGTGACCTATGGCCACCTGACGTTGTTCCAAGACTCCTGTCAGGAGTGCAGCTCTTGCCACGTGAACAAAGCTGTGTATTACTCACAACTTGTAAGGACAAAGAACAGTATTTGAACTGCATTTTTTAAACACAACCACATGAACTACACTTTGAAAGGAAAAACTTCCTGTCAGGAGCTTCTATATTCAGCATTTCTTTCTTTTTATGAGACATCAGGAAAAAAGAAATTACCTGCTCTGGAGATCTAGATCTGTAGGCAAAAAGATGCAAAGTAGGAAATCCCAAAACACAAAATCATGTTGCTCAACTAACATTATATTACCTGCGTGACAATAATTATAAACAGACACATCATTTGATGGTTTAGAGATTAATTTATCTTCTCTACTTAGTTCAGCTAAAATTTGTACAGGATTTCCCCTCATTTGTAGAATAATTGACTTGTTCTTGTGGCATCCCTGAGCTTACAATCCAAAGCTGAGTGTGATCTTTCCCTCGAAGCCGGATGTCTCTGTGAAACGAATGCTGTGATTTCATTCTGTCTTGCTGGGTTGGGTAGAGAAATTGCTGTTGAGGTGTAAACATCTGGGCTATGCAGAAAAGGATGCCAGCGGAGTGGAGGGGTGGCTTGCACCCCTTACATTCACTGAAACAGCAAACCCAGTTGCTTTTCCCTTCACACAATGTCTGCAGGGATGCCAAACCCAGAAGCTTTGGAGATAAAAACATTTCAAAGAACTACATGTCAGGGAACAGCACAAGGGCTTCAATTTCCAATGCTGTGCAGATTCTTTGGAGCTGCTCTGCCATGGCTGTGGGTCAGGCTCCCCACACTTCCTTTGCTTCCCTTGCTCCCACTGCTGCCACCCCAGAGCGCCTCATCTCCTCTGGTGAAAGCTGATTTCTGCTGTTGATGTGTTCTTTGGGTGAGCTGTTGGTTGTCCTGCGAGGCTGGTTGATGCCTGGGCACAACATCAGCTTTGCCACAGCTGGGCTTTGCCACTGGGCTTCTCCTCGAGCAAAGTGTCTCCTTCATCAGCCCCTGGCACCCTGATGCCTTCCTCTAGCTGGGAAGAGGGTGCACATGGGCTCCCAAATCTCCCTTCTCTTACCAGCCTTTCCATGCCCATGCATGAGCAAGGCCCTGGAGGAGGGCTCTCCTGTACCACGGAGTGAGCAACCTGTCTTGTCTGTGAAGGCACAGGTAGCTGCCACGCTCTCAGGCTTTTCATGTGACACAAAATACCTGTCTGTGTGTACAGAGTCCCCTTCTGCCTACAATCACAGCCCTCATCAGATGTCATTTCAAGTGCTATTCTTGGCAGTACTGTTTCGTTCAGCTCAGCCTCCTCTCCCCTGTGATCGTGTACTCTGGTTCCTCGTCTTTATCAGAACCGGCAGCTTTGTACTTAAAGCCTGCTTTTGGTTTTGCTGCTTTGTGTTTGTGTTGGCCATTTTTTGGTGGGACAGTTGTTTTCCCTGTGGACTGTAATCTTTCAAGCTGCCACTTGGGTCTGTGTCTCCTCACTGCCTGGTTTTCCTAAGGAGCTGGTCCTAAGCAGAAATGGGAGGTTACCTCCTGTGTGTTTTGAAAATTTGCAAGAAATATTCATTGGCAATCAGATACTAAGATATTAAATGTGCACATAGAGTTAGAAGAGAAAGAATTAGTGGCATAATCCTTTTCATTATATTCCCTACAGATTTTAAATATAAATATTTCCAGTGTTGAACAAGTGCTACCTTAAGTCATTCGATCACTCTCTATAGGCTGCAGGTCACTCAGCAGCAAAGCTTCATCCTGTTTCCAACCTCTCCTCAACAGGGAACACAGGATTGCTCCATCATATTCTCTGTGTTCTCTAGTCCTGCCATTTTCCATCCTTCTTGGCTGGGTACCTTTTGCCCAGCAGGGTAACTGGTAAGCAACCAGTATCTCACTGTGATTATTTGACTCCATTGATTTAATCTTTGCCTGTAATCAGGTGCAAATCCAACCACTAGCAGAGCACAGGCAGCTTTTTTGTATGGGTGACACACCATGGGTGACTGGGGCCAGGCTCCCATGGACATCTTGTCCTGTTCTGTCAGCAGAGTTACACCAGGGAAGGGTTTGGCACATGCTGTAAAAACTAAACCTTGACCCAACTGTGAGCAAATGAGAGCGAGGCAGCTGTTTAAAATGCCTGATGGTGAATTCAGATTAAACCATTTCAATATTGACTGAAACGCTTAATTTTATTGGCACTGGCTACTATGAGCATACTTTCCTCTCAGTTACAAGCAGCAGGATTACCCAGCTCAGAGGCCACCAGGTGGACTCTCCATCCTTAGCTCCCCTCTGAGGACAGGGCTGGGAGAAGGGGTGATCCTTCATGCAGGCCATCGTCTCTGTGGCCTCACGCCTCTGCCCTTGGACGCTGGGGAAAATGAACCAGATGCAATTGGCTGGTGATCTGGTTTTCAACCCAGCACTTCTGACCAGGGGATGTTGGGCTGTGTGGCCAGAAGCCAGTCAGCTGCCAGTGAAGTGCTTGTGCGAAGACACATGTAACATCTTTTGGCTGACAAACTGCGTTATATGTCTGTCCCTGTGCCCAGGAGTAGGCAGAGCAGTTCTCTGCTTCAATTCCCTGTGTTTTATATATATATATAT
>WBMZ01006373.1:5027-19178 GCA_013400975.1 Atrichornis clamosus | reverse complement strand
GGGGTGGGATTTTGAGGGGTTTAGTTGAGATTTTGGGGAGTTGGGTTGGGATTTTGGGGAGTTTAGGTAGGATTTTGGTGGGATGTCAGGGGGTTTTGGTGGGATTTTGGTGGGATTTTGAGGGTTTTGGTGGGATNGGGGTTTAGTTGAGATTTTGGGGAGTTGGGTTGGGATTTTGGGGAGTTTAGGTAGGATTTTGGTGGGATGTCAGGGGGTTTTGGTGGGATTTTGGTGGGATTTTGAGGGGTTTGGTGGGATTTTGGTGGGATTTTGAGGCATTTTGGTGGGATGTCCAGGGCTTCCAGGGGGTTTTGGTGGGATTTTATGGAGTTTTGGTGGAATTTTGAGTCCCTTTAGGGAGCTTTGGGATCTGCCCCGTGTTTGATGTCACAGCTGCTGCTGTGCCTCAGTTTCCCCAACTCCTCCCCATTGCAAAGAGCTCCAAGCAGGAAAATCCCGGGATTTTGGCTCTTTTTCATCATCCCTGAATGGGTTGTTTGGACCCCCCTGAAAAGCCGGCCTGACCCTAAAACCTGGGATCCCCCAAATCCTTGGATAAACGGATGGAGGAAGGGAACAACCTTTATTTTGTGCCTGTGAAGGGAATGGGGGGAGGTTTGGATGCACGCAATCCCGAGGGATTTGCCCCTGGAACGCTCCCTGATCGCTCCCCACAGGCTGCCGGTGCCGGTGAGCAATGGGGAGGCCGGCGGAGATTCCCACATCCGTACCCGCACCTGGAAGAGGGAAAGCATCTGCCGAGGTGGGAGAAAGCGCCGGGACAAACCCCTGCCAGGCTCGGGAAGGGCTTCCCCATCCCGGCTGGATCCCTGGATGCTGATCCAGCTCCCTGGGCGGGCTTTTTCCCGAAAAGGGGAGCGTTTCTCCTTCCCGGAGGTGGAGGACGACGTGATCTACGACGACGTTCCCTGTGAAAACCTGGACACGGAGCAGGACGGTAGGGAGTGACCCCCCCCACCACCCCGGGGTTTTCCAAGAGCCGCCATCCCATTTTCCAAGGAAGGAAAAACCCCATCCTCAGAGAGAGGCAGGGAAAGCGGGTAAAAACCACAGGGAAACCCTGGGGCTTGGGAAGGATGGAGGCCGATGCGCTCCCGCAGCGGCTGCAGGGGTTTGGCCGCGGAGGGGAATTCTCCTTCCCGGGCGGAAAAGCAGCTGGATTTTCCCGCGGCAGGAGCGGGGAGGGAGCAGAGCCTGATCTACGAGGAGGTGGAGCGCGGGGAGGGGACGCGCCTGGGGCAGGACCTGGGCTGGAGCTCCAGCGAGTTCGAGAGCTACAGCGACGGCTCCGGGGACGACGGCAAGGCCGAGGCGGAGCCGGCCAAGCTCCGCGCGCCCTTCCAGCCCAAGGTACGGAGCTCCCGCGGGAGCCTCGGCATCGGCTCCGGGAGACGCGCTGCAGCCCGCTGCTCCCGGCTTTGTCCCGCGGTTCGCTCCTGGAAAGGCACCGGGACGTGAGGGCCTGGTTTTTTCCCCGGGGTTTGCTGGTGGAAAGGCGCTGCAGCGTTCCAGTGGTGGCCTGGTTATTTGCCTGGGCTTGCTCTTGGAGAAGGACTGCAGCATTCCAGTGCTATACCGGCTTTGTCCTGGGGTTTGCTCCTGGAAAGGCGCTGCAGCATCCCAGTGCTGTCCTGGTTATTTCCCGGGGTTTGCTCGTGGAAAGGCGCTGCAGCGTTCCAGTGGTGGCCTGGTTATTTGCCTGGGCTTGCTCTTGGAGAAGGACTGCAGCATTCCAGTGCTATACCGGCTTTGTCCTGGGGTTTGCTCCTGGAAAGGCGCTGCAGCATCCCAGTGCTGTCCTGGTTATTTCCCGGGGTTTGCTCGTGGAAAGGCGCTGCAGCGTTCCAGTGGTGGCCTGGTTATTTGCCTGGGCTTGCTCTTGGAGAAGGACTGCAGCATTCCAGTGCTATACCGGCTTTGTCCTGGGGTTTGCTCCTGGAAAAGCGCTGCAGCATTCCAGTGGTCTCCTGGTTATTTCCCTGGGTTTGCTCGTGGAAAGGCACTGCAGCGTCCCAGTGGCGTCCTGGTTATTTGCCTGGGTTTGCTCCTGGAAAGGTGCTGCCGCATTCCAGTGGTATCCTGTTTGTTTCCCTGGGTTTGCTCCTCGAAAGGCACTGGAATGAGGCATCGCGGGTTTGTTCCAGGGTGTGCTCCTGGAAAGGCACTGCAGCAACCCAGTGCTATCCTGGTTTTATTCCCGGCTTTGCTCCTGGAAAGGTGCTGCCGCATTCCAGTGGTATCCTGTTTGTTTCCCTGGGTTTGCTCCTCGAAAGGCACTGGAATGAGGCATCGCGGGTTTGTTCCAGGGTGTGCTCCTGGAAAGGCACTGCAGCAACCCAGTGCTATCCTGGTTTTATTCCCGGCTTTGCTCCTGGAAAGGTGCTGCCGCATTCCAGTGGTATCCTGTTTGTTTCCCTGGGTTTGCTCCTCGAAAGGCACTGGAATGAGGCATCGCGGGTTTGTTCCAGGGTGTGCTCCTGGAAAGGCACTGGAACGTGCTCTCCTGGTTATCTCCCAGGGTTTGCTCCTGGAAAAGCGCTGCAGCATTCCAGTGGTATCCTGGTTTTTTCCCTGGGTTTGCTCCTCGAAAGGCACTGGAATGAGGCATCGCGGGTTTGTTCCAGGGTGTGCTCCTGGAAAGGCACTGCAGCATCCCAGTGCTATCCTGGTTTTATTCCGGGCTTTGCTCCTGGAAAGGCACTGGAATGTGGTATCCCAGTTTTATCCCGGAGTTTGCTCCTGGGAAGGCACTTGGGACGTGCTATCCCGGTTTTATCCTGCGGTTTGCTCCTGGGAAGGCACTGGAATGTGGTATCCTGGTTTTATCCCGGGGTTTGCTCCTGGAAAGGCACTGCAGCATCCAGGTGGTATCCTGGCATTTTCCTGGGATTTGCTCATGGAAAGGCACTGGAAGGTGGTATTCTGTTTTTTTCACTGGGTTTCCTTGTGGAAAGGCAATGCAGCATCCAGGTGGTATCCCGGTTTTTTCCTGGGATTTGCTCATAAAAAGGGACTGGAGCATCCCGGTGGTATCCTGTTTTTTCGCTGGGTTTGCTCATGGAAAGGCAGTGGAGCATCCAGGTGGTATCCCAGTTTTTTTCCCAGGATTTCCTCCTGGAAAAGCAGTGGGGCATTCCAGTGGTATCCCATTTTTTTTCCTGGGATTTCCTCCTTGAAAGGCACTGGAGCATCCTCGTGGTATCCCCTTTTTTTCCTGGGGTGTGCTCCTGGAAAGGCAGTGGAGCATCCAGGTGGTATCCTGGTTTTTTCCCAGGATTTGCTTATGGAAAGGCACTGGAGCATGGAGGTGGTGAAGCCAAGGATGCCGCGTTTTCCCTGGAATTTCGGGGGGTTCATTTCTTTCTCTTTTCCCTCCTTCCCATCGGTTTTCCCCTTTTCCTGCTGCACCTCGGCACTTCCGGAGCCTTTCCCTGCGCTTGCTCCTTTCCCTGCTCACGCAAGGCCCGGTTTTTGGGATATGCCGCCTTTTCCTTGCTGCTTTGGGATGATTTCTCCTGTTTTTTCCTATTTGCTGCTTCCCTGGAATTCTCCTCTTCCCGCCGGGTTTGCTTTGGGCTCAGCTTTCTCCAGACCTGAATAAACTTAAGGAAAAATGCGCCAGGACTAAGAGGGACATCCTGGCTTTAAGAGTTGGGGGGAAGGACGTGCAGGAGCTGAAGCACAAATACGATTGGAAGGTACTGTCCCGCTCCATCCTTTATCCCTTCTTCCCAAAAATTCCCAGCAGCGGGAAAAAAAAATATAAAAAAACAACCCCTCAAAACCAACCCCCTCATGGAATTTATCCAGGCTGGATTCATCCCATTTCATCCCCTCTCCAAAGTATCCGCTCCACGCTGCCTCTGGTGTCCATCTGTCTTGGCAGCTCCCAAGCCTCCAAAGCGTTGGAATTTTGGGATGTGTCCTTGTTTTGAAGGGGCGTTGGGACGGCGCCGGATTGCCCGCGGGATAGATGGATCCGAGGAGGTTTTTTTTCCCCTGATTATGGTGGAAATCAGGTGGGGAAGGAGATTTTTTTTGGGAGATGCAGAACCTTTCCCAGCCCCAAACCATCCAGGCTGGCATTCCACGGATGGGAATGCTGGCGTCACTTTGGGCTGAAACGTTGGGATTTCTCCCTTTTCTCTCCCACACCTCAAATCCCGGCACACGGAAGGGACGGATTCGCTCCCGCCTCCCTTCCCTGTCTCCGCTTGGCTTTGCTGCATGATCCCGCTTTTCCTGCTCGCACACAGCCATGTCCATGGATTCGGGAGAGATCCCGGAGCGCCCTCCTTCCCTGGACATGTGCCCCCCTTCCTGGCTGCATGGGAAAACAGGGATGGCGCTCCATGGCTGTTCCCAAGGGGGTGGTGCTGCCGGAGCGGGAGCCGGGATGGGATCCCGGAGCAGCCTCCGAGCTTCCCGGCCCCTCTCATCCCTTTTCCCAGATGACCCAGCTGATGAGGGCGGCCAGGAGCGGCACCAAGGATGGTCTGGAAAAGACCAGGATCGCGGTGATGAGGAAGGTGACGTTCCTGCACCGGAAGGAGACCCCAGGTGAGCGGGAAAACCAAATTCCCTGTGCTTCCCACAGCCACACAACCCCTTTTGAAGGGTTGGTGGGGTTTTTTTAGGGAATCCTTATCCCTTCCCCCTTCTTCCCGATTTATTTACGGCATTTCAAGCTTTCCTTTGACTGTTCCCGCTCTTTGCATCCCCACGCCGAGCTCGGCTCCTCGCTCCAAGCACCTTTTCGGGAGCAGCACCGCGGCTGTCCTTGGACACGGGGCGGGGTTTTTCCCGAAATCCCGGTTTTTGGCGGGGCGGGGTTTTCCTGACGATCCCGCTGTCGCGTAGGGGATGGGGAGCGCAGGAGGAGGGCGGCGGAGGCGGAAAAGCAGCCGCCCTCCCGCCGGAGCTCGAGGGTTTCCCTGGAGCACCAGAGGGGAGGTAGGATCCCGGTGGGCGGCCCCGGCCTCGGAGCTTCCCGAGGGATCCGCGCGTGTGTCCCGGCATTCCCGCATGGCTCCGCCGTGGCTTGGCTGGGAGCGGCTTCAGTCCCGGGAGAGCATCCTGGGATTGGCTTCAGTCCTGGGAGCGGCTTCAGTCCCGGGAGAGCATCCTGGGATCGGCTTCAGTCCCGGGAGAGCACCCTGGGATCGGCTTCAATCCTGGGATGAGCTTCAATCCCGGGAGAGCACCTGGGATCAGCTTCAGTCCTGGGATGAGCTTCAGTCCCGGGAGAGCATCCTGGGATCAGCTTCAATCCCGGGAGGGCACTCTGGGATCAGTTACATTGCCGGGATCCGCTTCAATCCTGGGATCAGGTTCAGTCCTGGGGAGAGCATCCTGGGATCAGCTGTAATCCTGGGATCAGCTGTAATCCTGGGATCAGGTTCAGTCCCTGCAGGGCATCCTGGGATCAGCTGCAATGCTGGGACCAGCTTGAATCCTGGGATCAGCTTCAATCCCGAGAGCAGGAGCTGGCGGAGCCCCGGGGGCGGCGATGGTCGCGGCCAAAATTAGGGAAGGAAAAAAAGGTCACCCGGGCTGGCAGCGCCCTCCCCTCCAGCCCGGCGGCCCCTTCCCGTTCCCGGTTATTTTTAGCCCCGGGATGGGGCCGGGGCTGGCCGGAGCCGGGACCATGTGGAAGCAGCGGCCGCGCTCCCATCCCGACCCCGCCTTGGCTCGCTCGCCCTCCTCCTCCTCGGCTGCTTCGGCCTCGGGTAAGGGATCCCCGCTCCCGCCGCTCCCTCGCTTTCCTCTTTTCCTCTTTGCCTGCCGCTCCCGCCGGCTTTTCCCGTTTTCCCTGCTCGGAGTGAGGACACGGCGCTTCTCCCCAGCCTGGGTGGATTTTCGGGGATGGGGACCCTCGGTCCCCTCCCCGCGGCTCCCGCTCCCTCCTGACTCATCCCGGTGTCCGGTGACAGCGGAGGGACGCTGGGAAAACGCCGGGATCCGCCTCCAACGCCGGACGCGCGCCCGGCCGAGCAGCCCGGGGAGCTGCGGCCTCTCCCGGAGATCCCAAAAAGTTGGAAATGAGGGATTTTTCTGGCGTCTTTCCCTGCAGGGGACTCGGAGGAGGAGGACACGGGGTTCCTGGAAGTGACGGTGTCGGACATGAAGCACCCGCCCCCGGAGCTCGGCCCGATGCCCGAGGGGCTGAGCCCGCAGCAGGTCCGGGGCCAGGGATTGGGGTTTTCCAGGGATTTGGGGGAATCACGGCTTCCCCTTGGTCCCGTGATTGAGCAACCAGGGAGAGTCCGCAGAGAGCGGCGCTGCCGCGTCAGCGCTTCCACCCCGCTGGTGCCCTGATCCCGGGATTTGGGATTGGGGAACCTCGGCTGATCCTGGGATTTGGGACTGGGGAACCTCGGCTGAGCCCTGCTGGTGCCCTGATCCTGGGATTTGGGATTGGGGAACCTTCGTCTGAGCCCTGCTGGTGCCCTGATCCCGGGATTTGGGATTGGGGAACCACGGCTGAGCCTGGGATTTGCGATTGGGGAACCACGGCTGATCCCTGCACCCCCTGATCCCAGGATTTGTGATGGGGAACCATGGCTGATCCCGGGATTTGGGATTGGGGAACCACGGCTGAGCCCCGCTGGTGCCCTGATCCTGGGATTTGGGAGTGGGGAACCACGGCTGAGCCCCGCTGGTGCCCTGATCCTGGGATTTGGGAGTGGGGAACCACGGCTGAGCCCGGGATTTGGGATTGGGGAACCTTGGGCTGAGCCCTGCTGGTGCCCTGAGCCTGGGATTTGGGATTGGGGAACAACAGCTGAACCCCGCATCCCCGATCCTGGGATTTGGGATTAGGGGAAACCACCGCAGAGCCCCAGCATGCTGTGCCCGCATTTCCCCTGATCCTGGGATTTGGGATTAGGGAGGATGATAGCAGAGCCCCACACGCTGGGCACGCATTTCCCCTTACCCTGGGATTTGGGGAATCACAACTGAGCCCCACGTTCTGTGCCTGCATTTCCCCTTATCCCGGGATTTGGGATTGAGGGATCACGGCTGAGCCTCGCATGCTGTGCCTGCATTTCCCCTGATCCTGATGTTTGGGATTGAGGGGGAATCACAGCAGAGCCCTACACGCTGTGCCTGCATTTCTCCCTGATCCCAGGATTTGGGATTGGGGGATCATGGCTGAGCCCAACATGCGGTGCCTGCCTTTCCCCTTATCCTGGGCTTTGGGATTGGGGGATCGTGGCTGAGCCCCACGCGCTGTGCCTGCCTTTCCCCTTATCCCAGGGTTTGGGATTGAGGGATCACGGCTGAGCCGCATGCACTGTGCCCGCATTTCCCCTGATCCTGGGATTTTGGACGGGGGGGAATCCCGGCTGATTCCCGGTGTTTCCGCAGGTGGTCCGGCGGCACATCCTGGGCTCCATCGTGCAGAGCGAGCGGAGCTATGTGGATTCCCTGAAGCGCATCCTGCAGGTGGGAATCCCCGGTTTTGGGGGATCCGGGCCCCCTTTGGGCGGCTCCAGGGGCGCTGAGGCTCCGGCGCTTCCCGCAGGATTACCGGAACCCGCTGATGGAGATGGAGCCGAAGGTGCTGAGCGCCCGCAAGTGCCAGGTGGTGTTTTTCCGGCTGAAGGAGATCCTGCAGTGCCACTCCATGTTCCAGATCGCCCTCGCTTCCCGCGTCTCCGAGTGGGACTCGGCCGAGAAAATCGGGGATCTCTTCGTGGCTTCGGTAGGGGGAAAAGCTGGGAATCACCAGCAGTGGGATCCCACAGGGATGGGTTGGGTTGAAGCGGTGGGGCGCTGGTGCTGCCCCACGCTTTGCCCAGCCCGGTTTTTTGGGGAGCCCCGTGCCGTTCCCGCTCATTCCCATTCCTGCTGTGCCGGCCGCTCCCAGTTCTCCAAGTCCATGGTGCTGGACGTGTACAGCGACTACGTCAACAACTTCAGCACGGCCATGGCGCTCATCAAGAAGGGCTGTCTGACCAAACCCGCCTTCCTCGACTTCCTCAAGGTCAGCACGGCCCCTCCACGGCCCCACGGCGCTCCAGCCTCCGCTTTTCCCAAAAAAATCCCGGCTTTGGGCCTTTTTTCCCGTTGCAGAAGAGGCAGATGGCCAGCGCCGACCGCGTCACGCTCTACGGGCTGATGGTGAAGCCCATCCAGAGGTTCCCTCAGTTCATCCTTCTCCTGCAGGTACGGCCGGGGGCACCTGCACCCACTTTTGGGAGCTGTGGGGCAGGGTGGGCGCATTTTGGGATTGGCACCTTAGGGGCCGTCCCAGGGATCATCTGCCGGGACACATTTTGGGATGGGCTCCTTGGTTGTATCCTTGGGAACCGTCCCAAGGATCATCTCCCAGACTTTGACCTTGGAGGCGCCCAAAGCCCTCCCCATTCCCTCAGTTCATCCTTCTCCTGCAGGGACGGCCAGGGGGACCTGCACCGGCTTTTGGGAGCTGTGGGACAGGGCTGGCACAGGGCTCGTTTTGGGATTGGCTCCTTGGTTGTATCCTTGGGAACCGTCCCAAGGATCATCTCCCAGACTTTGACCTTGGAGGCGCCCAAAGCCCTCATTCCCTCAGTTCATCCTTCTCCTGCAGGGGTGGCCAGGAGGGACCTGCACCCACCTGGAGCTGCACCCACTTTTTGGGATCTGTGGGGCAGGGGTCGGCACAGGGCTCATTTTGGGATTGGCAGCTTGGTTGTGTTTAGGGAACCATCCCAAGGATCGTCTCCCAGACCTTGACCTTGGAGGCGCCCAAAGCCCTCCCCATTCCCTCAGTTCATCCTTCGCCTGCAGGGGTGGCCAGGAGGGACCTGCACCCACCTGGAGCTGCACCCACTTTTTGGGATCTGTGGGGCAGGGGTCGGCACAGGGCTCATTTTGGGAGTGGCACCTTGGTTGTGTTTAGGGAACCTTCCCAAGGATCACGCCCAGGACACATTTTGGGATTGGCAGCTCAGGGTCCATCCCAAGGATCATTCCCAGGACACATTGTGGGATTGGCACCTTGGTTGTTTGTAGGGAGCCATCCCAAGGATCATCTCCCAGGACACGTTTTGGGATTGGCACCTTAGGGGCCATCCCAAGCATCACGTCCCAGGACACATTTTGGGCTTGGCTCCTTGACTGTATTTAGGGAGCCACCCAAGGATCACCTCCCGACCCTTGACCTTGGCGTCTCCCGAACCCCTTCCCACCGCCGCGCGTTCCCGCGGTCTCCGGGCGCTGATTCCCGGTGTTCCCGTGGCAGGACATGCTGAAGAACACCCCTCGGGGCCACCCGGACCGGCTGGCGCTGCAGCTGGCGCTGACGGAGCTGGAGGCGCTGGCGGAGCAGCTCAACGAGCACAAGCGCCTGGCCGAGCAGGTGGCCGAGATCCAGCAGCTCAGCCGGAGCCTCAGCGAGCGCAGCAGCCTCTGCAAGGTGGGGCCTTCGCCGCCCCCTCCTCCTCCTCCTCGTTCTCCTCGTCCTCCTCCTTCTCGTCTTCCTCGTCTTCTTCATCCTCCTTGTCCTTGTCCTCGTCCTCCTCCTTCTCGTCTTCCTCGTCTTCTTCATCCTCCTTGTCCTTGTCCTCGTCCTCCTCCCCGTCCTCCTCGTCCTCCACCTCCTCGTCCTCATCATTCTCGTCTTCCTCGTCTTCTTCATCCTCATTGTCCTTGTCCTCGTCCTCCTCCTCCTCATTGTCCTCATTTTCCTCATCCTAGTCCTCCTCATCCCCCTCGTCCTCATCCTCCTCGTCCTTCTCCTCATCCTCCTCGTCCCCGTCCTCCTCTTCCCCCTCGTCCTCGTCCCCCTCCTCCTCGTCCTCCTCCTCATCCTCCTCGTCCTAGTCCTCCTCGTCCCCCTTGTCCTCGTCCCCATCCTCCTCGTCCCTCTCGTCCTCCTCCTCGTCCTCCTCCTCATCCTCCTCGTCCCCCTTCTCCTCGTCCCCATCCTCCTCGTCCCTCTCCTCCTCTTCCTCGTCCTCTTCCTCTCCCTCTGCCTCGTTCTCTTTCACGTCCTCCTCCTCCTCTTCCGCCTTCTCCTCCTCCTCCTCCTCCTCTGCCTCATCCTCTGCCTCTTCCTGCTCCCTATCCTCGTCCGCCTCGTCCTCCTCCTTGTCCTCGTCCTCCTCCTCTTCCTCCTTCTCCTCCTCCTCATCCTCGCTGGGACTGGGAGCTGCCGGGTGGAATCTGTCTCCCTCTCAGGATTCCTGGGAAGCAGGATCCCTGTTTGTTGATCCAAGCCAATCCTTGAGGTTGGCATGGGAAAATCCCTCCCCCAGGAGCTGCTGGGTGGGGTTTGCAGCTCCCTCTGGGGATTTTGGGAAGCAGGATCCCAGTTTATTGATCCAAACCAGTCCCTGAGGTCGGTGTGGGGAAATCCCTCCCCCGGAGCTGCCGAGTTCCACCCTCCGGATTTTGCAACTCTTTGGGTTTAAAAAAGGAACCCAAGGCGAGGTCGTTGCGACACATCCTGGGCTGGGCACCCAAAAACCACAGCAGGGCCCCCCCGGCTCAGCCCTGGGATTGGGATCTGGATCCAGGGGATGGAGAGAGCCCCAAAACTTCAGCGGTGCTCTCTTGGCTCTGCGCAGGGAGTGGGATCTGGATCCAGGGGATGGAGAGAGCCCCAAAACTTCAGCGGTGCTCTCTTGGCTCTGCGCAGGGAGTGGGATCTGGATCCAGGGGATGGAGAGAGCCCCAAAACTTCAGCGGTGCTCTCTTGGCTCTGCGCAGGGAGTGGGATCTGGATCCAGGGGATGGAGAGAGCCCCAAAACTCCAGCAGGGCCCCCCCGACTCAGCCCTGGGATTGGGATTTGGATCCAGGGCATTGAAAGAGCCCCAGGAGTTCCGTGTTGGTCTCTGGGATGTCCGTAGTGCCAAGGGTTTGACCTCGGAGCACATTCCACGGAACTCCTGCTCCCAGTTGGAGGGAAATCCTCGTCATCCCAGGAAAGCAGCGGGAATTTGGGATGGGGAGAGCCCCCAGGCTGAGCCCGCCTGTCCCATCCCATTTCCAGCTGCTGAGCTCGGGGCAGCGGCAGCTCCTGCTCTGCGAGACGCTGACGGAGACGGTGTACGGAGACCGGGGGCAGCTCCTCAAATCCAAGGAGAGGAAGGTGTTCCTGCTCAACGACCTGCTGGTCTGCGCCAACATCAACTTCAAGTGCGTGAATCCCTCGGGAATGCTCCAGCACGGCCCCCTCCCCGTTCCCCACCTCCGTGGGCTCAGTGGGTTTTTCAGGATCTACCCCAAGGAGGGATGGAGCCTTTTAGAACCCTTGGGTTTGGGGGTTTGGGGTTTCTTGGCCCCACTTCTATCTCCATTCCAAGCCTCCATCCCCTGCTCCTGTGGGGTGTTGGAGCCGCTGTGGAATCCAGGGATATGTGGAGGTTGCTGGAGGGTGCAGACCTTCCTGGAATCCCACAAAATCCCACTCACTGAGCCGTTTTTCCCCCTTTTCCAGGCCGGTGAGCACAGGGTAGGTGCCGGGTGTGCTGTGCTGTGCCCGTGTGCCCCACTCTGGGGGTTCCTGCACGACCTGGGCGGGGGCTTGGCTTGGAAGACCACCAAATCCCGGGATTTTTTGTTTGATTCCCGTCTTTTCCAGCAGAGGCCAGCTGGAAATCAGCAGCCTGGTGCCGCTGGGGCCCAGGTACGTGGTGAAGTGGAGCACGGCCCTGCCCCAGGTGCAGGTGGTGGAGGTGGGGCAGGAGAGCGGCGCCTACGACAAGGACAACGTGGTCATCCACAACGCCGGCGCCCGGAGACACGGCCCGGCCGGCCAGGCCGCCCACAGTGAGCTCCCAGCCGGCATTCCCGCCGGGAATGGGATACGGGGAGGGTCGAGGGGGATTTCGGCACCCTGAGGGGTGGTGGAGTCGCCGTCCTTGGAGGTGTTGTGGGTATTACTGGACTCGGCGCCGTGGTGGTGTTGGGTCGTGGGACGGGGACTCCCTGCTGAGATGGATTCCCTGGGAAAATGGAATAGGGGGAATTTAGGGGGATTTCGCCACTCTCGGAGGTGCTGGAGTCACCATCCTCGGAGATGTTTCTGGAATTATTTGACTCGGTGCCGTGGTGGTGTTGGGTCATGGGTTGGAGACTCCCTGCTGGGATGGATTCCCTGGGTTAGGATACAGGGATTTAGGGGGATTTCACCACTCTTGGAGGTGCTGGAGTCGCCATCCTTGGAGGTGTTTCGGGAATCACTGGACTTGGTGCTGTGGTGGTGTTGGGTCATCTGTTAGAGACTCCCAGCCAGGATGGATTCCCTGGGAAAATGGGATAGAGGGGATTTAGGAAGATTTCAGCATCCTTAGAGATGGTGGAGTCACCATCCTTGGAAGTGTTCCAGGAGTTACTGGGCTTGGTACCGGGGTGGTTTTGGATCATGGGTTGGAGACTCCCCCCTGGGATGGCTTCCCTGGGGTGGGATATGGAGGATTTAGGAGGATTTCAGCGCTCTTAGAGGTGCTGGAGTCGCCATCCTTGGAGGGGTTTCGGGAATCACTGGATGTGGCACTCGGTGCCGTGGTGGTGTTGGGTCATAGGTTGGAGACTCCCAGCCAGGATGGATTCCCTGGGAAAATGGGATATGGGGGATTTAGGGGGATTTCACCAGTCTTAGAGGTGGTGGCGTCACCATCCTTGGAAGTGTTCCAGGAATTACTGGTCTTCGTGCCGTGGTGGTGTTGGGTCATGGGCTGGCAACTCCACGCTGGGATGGCTTCCCTGGGAAAACGGGATATGGGGGATTTAGGGGATTTCACCACTCCTGGAGGTGCTGGAGTCGCCGTCCTTGGAAGTGTTTCAGGAATAACGAGGCGGTGCTCGGTGCCGTCGTGGTGTTGGGTCACGGGTTGGCGACTCCATCCCGGAGCCTTTCCCAGCCTCTCTCCGTGCCGCTCCCCGGCCCTGAAATCCCGGATTTTCCCCCCAAAGACAAGGTCTACCTGGGGCCCCCGCGGCTGTTCCAGGAGCTGCAGGACCTGCAGAAGGACCTGGCGGTGGTGGAGCAGATCACGCTCCTGGTCAGCACCTTGCACGGCACCTACCAGGTACCGCCCGGCCGGAGCCTCCCGGCGATCCTTGGGAACTGCCGGACAAGATCCGGGTGAAATCCGGGACGATTCCGGCTGGGTTTGGGCCACGCTCGGTGTCCCCGCAGAACCTGAACATGACGGTGGCCCAGGACTGGTGCCTGGCGCTGCAGAGGATGATGAAGGTGAAGGAGGAGGAGATCCACTCGGCCAACAAGTGCCGCCTGCGGCTCCTGCTGCCCGGGAAGCCGGACAAGTGAGTCTGGGAATGGCGGCCGGGATCTCCCGCCCCGCACGGGACGGCGGGGAGGAGGAGGAGGAGGAGGGGGCTGAAGAAGAGGAGGAGGGGGCTGAGAAGGAGGAAGAGGAGGAAGAAGAGGGGGCTGAGGAGGAGGAAGAGGGGGCTGAGGAGGAGGAGGAGGCGGCGGAGGAGGAGGNCCCCGCTCCGCCCCCGCCGCGGGCTCGGCAGGTGCGCGGCCGCCCCCGCCCGCACAGCCTACCCGGCCGCTGCTCCCGGCGCCGCTGCTCCCTCCTCTCCTCCTCCTTCTCCTCTGCCGAGCCGAGCCGAGTGGCCGGGCGCGGCTGCCGATCGCCGCCCGCCGCGGGAGCTGCGCGGCGGGACCGGGCGGCCTCAGCCCCTCCCCGCCGTGGAGGGGGAGGAGGAGGGTGAGGAAGAGGAGGAGGAGGGGGCTGAGGAAGGCTTTGCCCACGCAGGTCCGGGCGCCCCATCAGTGTCATGGTGGTCTTCATCACCCCCAACCCCCTGAGCAAGATCTCCTGGGTGAACCGGCTGCACCTGGCCAAGATCGGACTGCGTGAGTCCCTCTTTTCCCGGGAAAAGCCAAATTCGGGAGCAGGGGTGGGGTCGCGTCGATGCCAAACAGGGGGGAGGGGGGAAAGTCTGGGAGGGAGGTTCTGGAGAAGGTTGGGGAGGTGCTGGGGAAGGGCTTGGAGAACGTTTGGGAGGTTTGGGACAATGGGAGCTCTTGGAGAAGGTTTGGGAACTTTTGGAGAAGGTCTTGGAGAAGGTTTGGGAGTTCCTGGGGAAGGATTGGGGGTTTTGGAGGAGGTTTGGGAGGTTCTGGAGAAGGTCTTGGAGAAGGTTTGGGAACTCCTGGAAG
>WBMZ01006371.1:0-116961 GCA_013400975.1 Atrichornis clamosus | reverse complement strand
GGTCTAGCAAAACCACAACATGCCTGCATGTTCTGAGCCAGTTCCTCTGTCTAGTGTGGTCCATGGATAAGTGATAGAGCAAGCTGTGCACTGGAGGATGATTTTTGCACTGTAGAATGATGTAGAGCCTCATTCCAGATTGCTACCATTTTTCAGCTCATTGTCTTCATGTTCATATTGGACTGGCATTGGAAATGCTTCCCTGGCTCTTACAGTGGCTTGTGTTACCCCACCCTGTGCCAGGCAGGATCTGAGCCTAACAGTGTTAATCCACCACAGCATAGATTTAAGAGCTGAAGAACTTAAAGTGTTTTCTGGTTTGCTTTAGTTACTCGTGTCAATGGTAAAAACATCTCTTTGAATCATGCTGGTTGTTTGATGTTTATACAATGTATATATACAGACACAGGGACATCCCTCTAACAGCAGTAGTGGTGTGGAAAGCTCCTTGCTTTGGGACATACACAATCACATACAATAAATTATTTAATTGTGTAGGTTAGCAAGCCTTTCCCTACTGCAGAAAAATGGGTCACTAGGTCTGAAAGAACTTTTTCATATCTTCTGTGAGGGATCCACAAAAATGGATTTATTGCGGTTTCTCATTAGCTGTGACAAGGATGATGTCAGACAAGTTTAGCGTGCTCTGTCTTATCAATAATAAATGATAAGGGCCTGTCTCTTTTGCTAATGGATTAATGTTATAGCTGGATGGAAAGGGCAGCAGCCTCCTCTATGGAACATAATGCAGCAACAAGATTGCTTAGACTCCATTATGTGTATTTATCTCAGGGGCTCCTGTTTGTCCTTTAATCTTGATCTTTGGCATCTCTCTTATCATGTCAAATTCAAGTAACAATGAAGTCTTCCAGTTTTCTAAAAAAACACAAGAAATAATAGAACAAAGTGCATGGTTTTTTTGGTTAACCTAATCTCTATAATATAAAAATCTTCCAAATGCCCTCTCAGTGTGGCTTCATTTATTAAATATTAGCATGGGAATTGCAATCTAAAGCGTGCTTCTCATTTCCTTCTTATTATTGCAGTGCTTGTAGAGAGAGCTTTGTTGTTATAAGCTTCTCATTAATCATAATTTTCACTAATAAGGTGCAGTTTAATCAAGTAGTTCAAAACACTCTGCAGACACTCATGAATGCAGCTTTATTTATTTATTCAGCCCCTGATGCTTAATATAGCTCTTTGTGAATAATTGATGGCTCTTTCATGTGTTGAAAAGTCCATGTTCAGTCCTTGGTCATTTTCTTTCAGTGTTAGACAACCTTTCTAGCATTTTTAATTGGGGTGGGGGGAAAGAGGCATTAAAATAGCTCTTTAGAAACTAACGCCTAGAACTGGGTATGTTGTGAAGCTATAGAGAATAGGAAGATATGTCAAATCCTGGGCACAGCAAATCTTGGCAAAGATTTAAGGACATTTTTCAACAACAGTTGCAGTCATAAATGGCACCTGCTGCATAAACAAGTGACATTTCAGTGCTTTTCACACTTTGCATCTGCAAATGACTTAGGTATTCTCAGCTTTAAAAAGATTTCATCCCCACTGTCTTGGTATGCTGAATTAAGCCAAATCTCTGTGTTAATCTCCTTGCTTCTGCAACGTTTGGCATTCCTAGTAGAAAAATTTCAGCATAATGTGTCCCAGTTTAGAGACAAGCCCCCCTGCTTATGAAGAAGAAATTAATACAGATGAATTCTCTGCTTAAAAGCATACTAGTCATAGACAGAAAATGCCATACTGTTTGTCATCAATTTTGGCTGACAAATGACATAGAGATAGAACCACTTCTGGTCATGTCTGTCAAATTCTATCCATAATTGTAGAAGTACTTACTGATCATAAAAGTCTCTTCCTGATATTTTTTACAAAACACTAAGCTTGGAGGAAATTAAGATAAAAAGAAGATGTACTAATTTTTTATTAACATCAGTAATTGAAAAAAAAAATATTAGCTGTGCAATAAACACTTCAGAAGTATATATCAGTTGGTCTGAATTTGCCAGCTAAATGAACAGCACTCATTAGAGCTAATCTCACTCTTGAATCTGTTTCTGACACAGCTCTCTGTCCTTTGCAGGAAAATTTGACTAGTTGCTATGTGGAATTTTTCTGGAGAAAGAAGATAGCCTGCAAAATATTCCCCACTTCTTACTTATGGACCTGCCTCCCTCATTGATACGAGTCATGAAAACATGCAGGATTAAGCCTGTACTAGTAACTTTGCGCTATAAAAGTACCATTTTTACACTTCTTTCGACCTGTTTCTTCAAAGCTCCTGCAAATCTCTCACTGGGATGTCAAAGGGGGCACAGAGAGCTGGGAGCAAGGCTACCACTGGATGAGTGGCCCAGTCCTAACCAGTTTCTGACCTTGAGCACATGTGAGTTGGTGTGTATCTGATATGCCGAATTCCACACCCAGGATGGAGTAAAGGTGGTTACAAGTACAAACCCTGAGAGGAGTGGCTGGAGATCAGCCCTGCATAGAGGGATCTGGGGTTCCTGGTGGGCAGCAGCTCAGTGTGAGCCAGAAGTGAGCCCTGGCAGCCAAGAGGGCAGACCCTGTCCCAGGGTGCATCTAACAGCATCACCAGCTAGGCAAAAGAGGGGGTACTGCTAGACTTTTTTACAGGTCAGGATCAGTCTGGTCCAAATTCATACTTTCTCTTCTCTCCTCACAGGCCTGGTCTCTGTTCAGGTGGCTGTGATGTATCTGTATGCTCTGAATTGTGTGATTCCTTTCAATAGTTGCAGATTGAGTGCCTTTATTCTAGATTTGATACTGCAATGCTACTCTATCAAACAAACAGTTATTACAAAATATTTTGCTCCCTGACGTGAATCAAACTGCCCTGTGGTATGTCAGGGTGCAAGGCAAAATTGATGTGTTTTGCTTTTCTACCTTTCATTGAGCTGTCTTGTGGTATGCTTGGGTGCAAGCAAACAGAACTAAATCACCAACATCAACATTGAAATTCTCTGCCAGCTGACTGAACAACAGTGAGCTTGTTTTAGGAGACCACACTAAAGCAATTTTTCACTTAATGTATCCATTAATTTTTGGTTTTTACCCTTACATTTAGCAGATCTGACATGCATGAGTGCACAATTGATGATGTACAAAGGATCTGTAATTGCCCAGATCGCTTTTCCCCAGTATACAATATTAATCTCTGATTCACTAAAAATATTTCATACTAAAATTGCAATTTCAGAGATAATCTAATTTCTTCCAATTAGAGTGATATAACTTTAATTCCTACCTCAGTTAGGGAATTTCATTTTCCTTACTATTTGTTCTACTAGCCATATCATCTTGGTTCCCATATTGAATGCTAAAAATAAAAGGAAATGCTATTTGCCTTTGTTATATTGCATCTGTAATAGCTTGTGAATTAGGCTTTGTAAGTAAAAAGGCCACATCTCAAATTATGCCCAGAAATAACTTGATAGCTATTGCAGGGTAGGAGGTGCATCATGCAGTCTGCAGTCTAAAAGTGCTGTCCCTGACATGATGAATCAGAGCTCAGTTTCGTCAGATGCAGTTATGTCAGCAATACACACTTGCCTCACCTGGAGATCCCTCAAACTAGGGCTGTCCACATATCTCATACCTCCCGAAGGACTGAATTGCTTGGCAGGCTCATGATGTCATCAAGATTACCTCTTCATAAGCTTTCCAGTAATTCAGTGTGAAGAAAGGTTGTTTACAAGAGTAATAGAGGCCAGGATAAGCATAAGGAGAAGGTTTGACTTTGTAAATGGTCCTTTGAGACCTGCTATTATTTTCCCCTCCATGAAAGTATTGGGAATATTCTGTAACTGTAGACTTGAAATTCTCTTTTCAGACTTTTGTCAGTCAAATGCAGATTTCTGAGTTGTAGTCTAAGAATTTCCATCTAACTCAAACTTTAAAGAACAAGATACTGCAAAACACATTCATTCAATTGATTGATACACTGATACAAGTTAGTGCTTTGTGGCTATCAACATTTCCTGAATTCAAATAACTGTAAACAAAAGGGGGAAGCTCCATGTAATAATAAATACTCATTTAATAAAAGCAAAAAAAAAATTCCAACAATTGAAAAAGTTTTGCTTCTCAGGATTTTCTAATTGCTGTGATAAGCAATTCTTTCCAACCTTCATTGCAATCATCATCATAATAGTAAGGATTAAAAAGACCCTGAACTGTCTTTAGAAGACAAAAAGTCTAACTAAGAACATGACTACTCCTAGAAGCAGGCTATCATCCTTCCTTCCTGGCCATCTGTGCTGCAAGGTGACCAAAGGGGAAGATGCTAGTCCAGAGAAGATGGTGAGGTCACCTATCATATTGATAGCATTCAGGGAACAGTGATGCCTAAACCAAACATCAATTCACTTTACTGAGTGAAGATAATTATTTAAAAAACCTGAACCCATCTGCTCCTAATTGAAATGTTGAAGTAAGATCAGTAGCAAGATTTAAACATAGCTAAACCCTTCACTTGAAGGTAAAAACAATTATTTTAGATCTGATGTTTGAAAGGATAACTTTATATATATATGTATTACTTATTATAATCATTTGGAGTTTGATTTACTTAATAAGTAGGAAAATTTCCCAAGTATATATTTTTTTGCTTTAAACATTTGAACATAAACAAAACAGTTTGTACATCTGAACCATTTAAATCAAGTATTCTGATTCAGTATACTTCAATATACCTAAGCCTGCACATCCTGTCAGTTTACTTTGTAGGAGTCAATACATAAAGAATTCGGATATTGAGGTTCAGTATTCAGACTTTAGGACATAACTGACCTTATAGTAAATAAATATTCTTTCTAAGTTCATCTTTGGAATAAGGTCGCTTACTCTTTCTTCTTAAGTGCATATCTGCAAAGTGCACTTTAGGTGCATTCTGAGACTTCACATACCTGCTATAATGGTTTTCTGTGTACAGCACAGTACAGTGACCTTATGTAACCAAGAAGCGTGCTTGGTTTTCCTGGTATTTCAGCCACTAGTAACGTTGCAAAATGATAATGCAGGTGTGATTTTTCCAGTTTACTCTTGAAAAAAAGTGCTTGAGGGAGATATTTTTGTAGCTAAAAGAATGATTCTAGAAATCCAAAGAAAATCTACTTAAAAACAAAGGGAAGGAAATCTGTAAAAGTACTCATTTCCCTCCCTGTGGACTTGTATTTTCAGAGCTCTTGATCAACTACTTTTCCTTCCAGCCCTGTATCACTTACAGAGACTGACTTCAACAAAGACTACTGCTGGCATAATTACTCTGAAATTTTAGTATTTTCTGTATAAGGGCTCAGCTCCTATCTTGTCCTTCATCTGGTTTCTCCTCAGGGATTTGTGAGACTGACACTGCTGTTAGATAATTCATAAATTCTTGCATTGGCAAGTCTGCACAGAACAGTGTGTTGCTACAGTGGAAGGTCCAGACTGTTTCAGACACTAGAAATTACTGTTCAGCTTGGACTTAGCATACCCTGCTTTAGAGTAGGAAAAGCTTATCAATTAAGCTGTATATTTCTAAATGGCATCATATTGTGCAGACAAGTAATAACTCGTATTCCTGCTATTTTTTTTCCTCAGGTTAATAGCCTTATTTTTTATATTTTTGTGACTTCAGAGCTCTTTAGGCTCCTGTATTATAATTCATAGACAGTGTCAGTTTTCTGTTTCATTGGAAAGCCCATTAAAAGATTCAGAACTAACAAGAAGCAGTAAGCTCCTTCTGCTTGTCATTTTGTGTGGCACCCACTGCTTTCAGTTGCAGAGAAGAGGTCTTAAAATCTCCACATCTCTGGAAAACATCAGTGACGTTTAAACCACATGGCTCTTCCCTCAGTTTTGTGGGCTTTTTAAAAGCCTTTTCCTCCAGCTGCTATGTATTGTTGAGAAATTGCTTTGAGACATTTTCATTTGGTATCTGAGTTTACTTCATCAGAATTTGATGAAAAGATTCTTTATGCACAATTCAACCACACAGTCCCAGATGGTTAATGTAAGGTCATTTGAATACCATAATGTCAATCTTAGTCATACTATTGCAAGTAATTTTTAAAGCTTTCATATTGTTGCATGTAGTCATACTTATTGAGTCACCTTTTCCATAAGTGAATTATGGCAGGTCTTCTGTTAAGCACATTTACTTGTTAAGAATTGTTGCTTTTGTTCCTCTGAGGAAGAAACAGTTGAATTTGGCACAGGACCTGTTTTTGGCTTTGGTTAACTTTGTCTTATTCTTTTATGTCCCTGAGACAAATTTCCTCAACTTCATGGCTTAAGATAATGGTCAGCTCATGTATCCATGCAGCATTGGGCTGTGAGGAAATACTGGCTTAATCTTGAGAACAATAGGGCTGTCAGCTGTGCTTGCTGTGGTCCTGGATTGTTACTGCTTGGTTGCTTTTGGCTTTGAAACTAACGACTGCTCTGTTTGCTCAGGTAACTCTGAAATCTTTTCCAGTATGTGCTACAGATGCATCCACACCAGAAATACTATTTACCACTATGGCCTTCACTGCTTGCTGCTGAATACTGTCTTCTCTCCTGCACTTGTGTGATAGCCTTGAATTTAATTTGATAGAAATGCGTTTTGAACTCAGCTAGTGTAACTTGTGCATTGACAGGAACAATTTGTATTTAAGAGGCATCTTTCTTCTCAAAATTTTAATGGTCTTTCTTTCAAGGTTCAACTGCTTCCTCTGGACTGTGCACCAGTCCTTGTTATATTGTAGTGAGTCTGGTGTATGTTCATTCAGACCTACTTCTGCTATCGCGTGGAGTGGGATCTTAATTATGAGAATTAAACTTGTCATATGATCCAGCCTAATAAATCCAGGATAAAGCAGAATTTAGTGAAAGTGGAGCCATTCTGTATTTGTAACGATATATGGGAATTATCCCTGAGATGACCTCATACTACTTGAGATTAGAGATTAGAATTTAGGCATATCTTGTTTCCAGATTGTTCTGCCTCTCTTGGCACTCATTTGTCAGCCTTCAGTTTTGCCAGATATCCTTGCTTTTTCCCTTTTAAAGGTATGTTTCTCTCCCACTAACAAGTTTAGAAGAATGCAAATTTTTAGTTTGTGTCACAAGGCACATCTCCCTGTATTTGCTGGTAAAATCAAAATGATGTCATATGCATGAGACATAAGTTGTACGTTTTAATTTCCTAAGAAAGCAAATTGGGGGAAGAGTGAAATGTCCTATAACAGAACACTTTCTGCCCACCCATTTACACGTGAACTGTTTGTATCTATGATACTGAAAGGAGCCATAATTAGAGTGAGGTGGTTGTACCCCAGCGTATCCTTGAAACTTGACGCCAAATGCTTGGTACAGCCAACGTTACCCATGAATGCAGCAGATGGATGGGGTATCTTCAGCTGTGCACAACGCACTAGTGACCCAGCCATGATGCAGCTCTGGTCAGCTCAGCCTGCTCTCATGCTATGCTGTTCACCATTGCTTTTCTGCTTGAGGATATATATACCTCCTGTTGTAGCCTTTTTTATTCCAACAGAAGTCACCACAAGCAATAAAGGGTTTGTGACCAAATTGTGCTTTTAGGCTGTATTAAACATAAATTAAGCCTTAGCTACTGCTGTCCTTTGTCCACAGATTTTCTCCTCTAAACTTTGGATTGTGTTCAGTAATTCTGATAGTTCTTATATTCTTCCCATGCTGTTGGATAGACTATTAACAATTTTGATTTAGGTGTTACTGTTGAAGAAAGAAACTCAGTGTATATCATTTAGACTTGTCCTAATATTAATTAGGATGGATGAGGAGTGAACAGATAGATAATCAGACAACCACTCATGGTTTTTAAAACAGAAATTTCTGTAGCAGTACTAATATATATATCTACCTGATTTGCAGGCAAAATTAGATATTTGTGTAGCAATACCTGTGGCTCCTACCTACAACGAATCACAGGCATCCACAAAGCTGAAGATTGTTTTTACACTTTGACTACTAAACCCACTCCACCAAAATTTAATTAAAGACACACATAAAATCCTCCAGCAAAGGTGTTTTCTTCTAAAAACCAATAGATCCCAGAATAGAGAATTGGCATAGGCATTGGTTGTAACTCTTTTTCCCCCAGGAGAGATTTATGGTGGTCTATACTAGTAAATGACAATATTCTCAGGTGCTGCAGCTCAGTATCATATAAAAGTATAAGGTAACCTGTATGACCAGCTCAGGCACTGAGGAAATGTAAGGTCAGCAAGTTAAGTGTGCCAGGATAAATCTGTATCTGGTACATGACTGCCAAGTTGGCTCTCGTTCTTACCATGGGAGACAACACAGACACAACTGTGTTGAAATCTTTCTAGGATTGTAATGTGATCTGGTACCAAACTAACAATACCGTTTGGTCACATCTATGCTGGCAAGACCAAGCACCTTCAAGGACTATTGAAATTATTTGCTGGTGTAGAGATGTCACTTCACACTGTGTTATAACTTGCTTTTCTGCCAAGCAAACTATTTATTGAATTACTAATTTTTAGGCTGTTTTTAGGTAATTTGGACCTATCATCTTTCTGAACAAGGTGTCATTGTCAAAAATCCTAGAAGATATTTTTCTTTTCCGGGGGTGTGTCAGTACCAAGAACAAGTAACATATCAAGGGATGGCATAATAAAGGACAATCTTTGAGAGGACAAGCCTAGAAATAGAATGGAGTCTGAGAAAGTGTGTCACTCACTCATTATGGAGAGGCTGTCTCTTAAAGTCGTAATTAGTTCTGTATTATAATATATTTTTCCTTTATCATTCCTTAAGGCAATTGAAGCTGCTCAAATATTGAAATGTTTTTCATGGGTGATTTTTCTGATGATATTTTAGGGGAACCAGCACAAGCTGCCCTTTTCTTCCAACCATGGCTGCACACATAGTGCCAGGACCCTCTCGAGCCTGGCTTCCCAGTGCAGACAAAATGCCTTTCCTTAGTGTTCCCCTCCCAGCTGCAACCCATTATGCAGCAGGGATGCAATGGTTTTCCTCTCTATGAAATCATTTGCATCTGGACAAATGGGGCTGGATTTGCATGGCCCTTTGCTTAGGCCTTTATTACTAAAGTGTGATCTAAGTGTGCACTTTTCTTTGGACTGTAAGCTAGATATACATCTCAGCATCTGCAGAAAGAAAAATTTATATTGAGGCCACTTAGTAACACATTATACTAAGTAAAATCCTTCATGACGCTTGTCACAGTAAACATGCATTCAGAATTCATACATTTTGACATTTTATTACTGAGTAGGTAAAATCCTTAAATATTAAAAAAGACAGTATTCAAGCCACAAATTCTACTTCCCATTCTTTCATACCATTTATATTTCAATATCATGCTTACATCTAATTCATCTCTTGCAATTCAGCCACAGCTGTTTTCCTTTCTGGGTCAGGAAAGAATGTCTGTGAATTGCTGTTTGGAGAGGGACATACACAACTGCACACTGTGAAAAGACTTGCCAACACTGTCAGAAGCTCAGAGAAGGATTTACGTTTGCACAGATGCAGAACAATAATGCAATACCACTGTCAATACTCCCAAATCTCTCAAATATATTTTCCTTGGGTAATAATTTAATATTGAAGTATATTGTTTTCTGCAGCTTGAGAGCACACAGTTTGTCTCACTTATACACTGTTCTAGTGTTACAAAAATTCAGTGAAAATAGTTCCCAAAGGTACGTGAAGCATAGGGTAAATGTTGACCTATATAGCTTAAGTGGGAGTGGGGATTAGCTGGGGAGAGTTTGAATCCTCCCAGTGGAAAGTCATTGCAAGCTAGTTTATCTCTTCCACTAGCTGCAAGCCATTTGAAAAGAAGGGCAAAATCCTTCTCCATGAATGTTCTGCCTGGCCTGTTATTTTCCTTGATGGCATGATTTCATGTTGAGACTGTAATATATAGCGTAGAGCAATATACACCCTGGAATAGTTGCCAATTGTACTGGTTTGGGCTGGGATAAATTTTCTTACTAGTAGCTGGTACAGCACTGTGTTTTTGAATTTAGCATGAGAATAATGTTGATAACTTACTGATGTTGTAGTTGTTGCTCAGTAGTGCTCACTCTAAATCAAGGACTTTTCAGTTTTCCATGCTTTGACAGCAAGGAGATGCGCAAGAAACTGGGAGGGAACAGAGCCAGAACAGCTGAGCTGAAGTGGCTGAAGGGATGTTCCAGAACACAGAACGTCAGGCTCACTGTATAAACTGGGATGTATTGCCCATGAAGGGTAGGCCACTGCTCAGGGGTGGGCTAGGCATTGGTCAGTGGGTAGTAAACAATTTTTTTGTGCATCACTTTTCTTTCTTGAGTTTTATTTCTGTGTCTCTTTTTGTTGTATTCCTTTGCATTACCATTATTTTATTCTTAATAACATTAGCAATAATAATAATCATTTCAATGATTAGGCTGTTCTTATCTCAACCCACAGATTTTACCTTTTACCCTGGTTCTTCTCCCCATCCCACCAGGAGGGAGTGAGTGAGCAGCTGCATGAGGCTTAGTTGCCAGCTGACATAAAACCATGACACCCGTTTAGTCAGCGTACTTACAGCTGTGTGTGTTCGTCATTGTACTGATTGTATGATATTAAACTGGAGGAGAAGCAGGAAACCTCACTGTTCTTTTTCAGTTCTCTGTGTGCTTGCAAGTAATGCACGAGGCAGTTTATAATTAGTGTCATGATTCACTCAATACTGGTAACAGCAACTATGCCCTCAAAGGAAATGGCTTCTTCATACCCTTTGGTTCAACTCAGTTTTGTATTAACAGCCCTCTCCTTTTTATCTTGTGTCTCTTCTTCCAGAATTTCTAAGCTGATGTTAAGAAGCATCTTCTAGCAGGTGTGAGGGAGAAGACATGTTAGTCTTTGGGCCTCACTAATACTCTTCCAACTGTGCCTGCTTCCAGAAAAAAAGGAAGACAAAGCAGAAACAGGAGCTTCCAGAATTTTACTCCTTTTCTAGAAGATAAATTTAAATCAATTGCACAAGAATATAGGCTGAATTTAGTTAAAGAAACTAAACAAGACCTCCTTGCTTACTGAGATCTGTCCTGTTACATCTGTTACTGATTATAAGAGAATGAACTCCTGTGAACAATTAAGCAAGTGGCTTTAAAATAAAACGGAAGAAGTAGCAGATTGTGGGGCACAGAGTCATCCTGGGTAGATCAGGAATGGAGTGAATACTGAGTTGACTTTCATATGCTTGGGCTTTCTGGTGTCCACTGAAGAGATGATAAACCAAAAGGATTAAAAAATAACTCTCTGATTTATAAATCCAATATCTGCTTCATGTTCCTGTCAAGAAGATATCAAAGAAAAAGTGACAATGGAGATCGAGGATAAGAACAGGTAAAAAAAAAAAACACCCAAAAAACTCCAGAAAGAATTTGCTGTTAGGCTGGCATGTTCTTGCTCAAACACCCATGGTCAGTAGTTTAAAGAAGTCTGAAACTTGCCTAGTGTTTGTACAAAATTGCTATTTTTAAAGGTGAAATTAATTTCTTAAGTACAAAATGATACAGAGGTGCCAGATTCTGCTGTATTTGCTTAGAAAATGTCTCTGTGAAATTAATGAAAACTGCTTCATAAAGCTAATCACTCCTGTGATTAACAGGTTCATAGTCTAACTTTCAATTTACACATAGGGTTTCCATTCACTATAGCATTTTTTGAAAACATCTGAAAGTTTAATTCCTGTTCTTGACTAACTCTGAATTCAACATATTGTTTTACTGGGATGAATGTATAATCTTGCCAACAGTTAAAATGCAAAGCAAGTTCTTTGTGTGAACAGTGTCTAAACAAATTTTATGAGATGTTTATTTGTTGTAAGTTACAAAATATTAAGTTGTAATTAGCAGTGTTCTTATTTGCTGTCAGTGGGCCTGCAGGAAAAGGACAGCTTCCACCCTCAGCCTTGCAATCTGCAGAATCCCCACTGATGTGGAGTTCCTTAATGTCCGCTTTACCTGTGCGTTAAGAAAGTGGGCTTTGCATTGTGTTAGACAATTCTTGTTAGCAACAGCTGACTACTCTTTCAGGGTCTGTTCCACTGGCTTCCTGGGTAATTCTGTGAAAATTTGTGGAAGTTATGTATTTCCTTTGCCAGGTGATTGTGGGATAGAAAATTTGGGGATTTGATCTTTTTCTTCTAGGTTAGTTAACTAGGCCCTTCTAATGCAAATTTTATACATCTGGTCATCTCTGAGGGTTTTTTCATGTCTTCTCTGTGTTTACCCACAGAAGAGGATGCCCTGTGTTCCTTCTTCTGCTTTTCCTCCCTTCCTCTCACTAGGCCTTACATATGACTCATGTTTCTTCTTCTGTGCCACCTGTCCTTCTGTTTTCTGAAGGATAAATTTTTGCATGTATTTCTGCATGGAATCCTGTTATGAGGGAGAGAGAACTGATACAGAGGTGGAAAAGAGCTAGGATTATCTGGAAGGATATTGCTGGATATCATGCACTCTCTGATGGAGAGACACTTGCAGATGTGATTGAAGTTGTGTCTTTTTATAATCTAAGAATACTATTTGTATTTAATTTTATTTTATATTCTAATTTTCTATATATACAGAGGGCTCTCTTCACTGATGCCTAGAAAATATTATGAAACTTTAAAGCATGATTAGATGCAGTATTCAGAAAAAGTAAGAATTAATAAATACTTCTTAAAATGTTTCATGCATGTGTAATCTGGGCCATTTTAGTTATTGAGATGATTTCCCTTATGTGGAAAGATAGTAGCTTCATTAAATAATCTGGAATTAAAATAAGAATAATATCTTAAGGTAGTATGGAAAAATCCCCCACCTTTGATAAGCTGATGACTGTGTGTCCTAAACTGAGGCAAAAAACCTAGGTTTGGATTCATTAAGGTGTTTAGGAGCCTACATTAGGCACTGAAATCAATTTGCAAATTTAGGCTCTGCTTTTCTGAAGTTTCAAGGTTAAATTGGATTTTCTAAATCTGGCCCTTTTATTGGCACCAAAGGCCCAAAGAAAATACCACTAGTAATTTAACATATTGCTTATTAAAAAATGTATGCCAACAGCAGTTCTTGCAACAGTGTAGTCCCTCCTATTGCAATTCTCTAAAGAGCAACTGAGGAGTTTATTTTTATCATTTGCTTTAATCTTTTGCATAATTTGAAATGTCAAGTATTTTGTACCGGTATTTTGATATTTGTACCATCTGGAATAGAAAACTCATGATTCTTAACAATTCAAATTTGTGGAGTAATGGTCACTGTGCTATAATTAAGTAGTCTTTTCTTAGAGGTGGATCTAAGAGGAAATTTTACTTCAGCATTTGAAGTTTTGAAATCTTATCATTTATTTGTGCCTTCCTGCTCTGCTCTTTATTTGAAAAGAATAAACTGAAACAAGTTTTATAGGTCTTTTAAGTACTTTCCATTAGCATTAACTTAGTGCCATCAAGGAACTCATTTGAACGTTAAAGCAAATAACAGAGAGATCAAAGTCATTAGATGAAAATAAATGTCTATTTCTGGTCTCTGTGCCCTTAAAACTTTTGCTTGTTTTTAGTAGTCTTCAAAAGTATCTTGTTCTGTTGATATTTGACATTTTGAAAAGCATCAGCTTGGAAAAAGGAATAAGGTAATACTTTCCTCCAGTTCTTCCATGTTTGACTAAGCTATGATCATATAGATACTATGCCTTGAATCTGCCAATAATGGTTTCACATGAGGAGTGCAAAGTAGGAGGATTGATTTAAACACTGCACCAATCTAAAATAAAAGTTTCATTAAATTACTTATTTTTTGCAATAGATTTGAGAAAAAACCTTGATATTTTGTTTGAATCAAACACTTCACAGGCCAGAGATTGTAGTTTGGGTTTGTTTTTTTTTTTTTTGCCAGTTGGACTAGATAGCACTCTAGCTAGAAAAAAAAAAAAGTTTTCTATTAATGGAGCTATTCAAATGAAATAAAAACTGTACAGTAAGGGGTAGCTTGCCAGTGTCTAGCGCATGTGTCATCACAAATGGTAGGTTTATTCTCAAACTTCTTGAAAAGTCAACAGCAAGCAAGGGTAAAGCAAGCTCCTGGGAGTGACTATAGACCAATGCAATTTGTAATCTCTGATTGCTGAGAAATACTTATGATGCAATGTTTATAACATCTGTTGGTAACATTTAAGGGGTTGGTTGATTTAAGAACGAAGGTAAGTGCTTGCTGTGCCATAGAAAGCTTTGCTTTAAGTTTGGTGTGCACTGTCTCAAACCTAGATGAAGTTGTTGAGTCACTGCCACTTGCCTGCCAGCACTGCAGTGTTGCTTGCCGTGCTGGAAGCCACCGTGCTGCAGCGGGTTTCCTCTGGCAGGAGTGACCTAGGCATGTCCGTTTCTTATCACACCCCTTCTGTAGACTCCATTCCATCTTTCTAAACACACTGACAGGATGGAAGGGACTTGCATCCATCTTTTTCTGCCACTGCAGTCTTATTTTAAATAATTGGAAATATGAGGTGATTCTGCTACACAGAATTTTCTGTTTTCAAGGAAATGCCACTATGAAAATGTCTTTCACTTTGTTTTATAAAAAGAATTTAATTTTGCAGAGACTGTGACAATTTTTAAATTTTTTTTTATTGTATGTTCCTGCTTGTGTGAGTTAAATGACTTCATTCTGAGCCAAACAGAACTAGTTTAAAGCCACAGGAGAATTTTTCCATATGTATTTTTAAATTTAAATGCTGCTCTGCTTGGAAAGTTAAAAAGATGAAATGATAGAAAAAAGTCCTAAAGTAAAGCGAGCCATCTTGTTTAAGTTAAAATAGTTTTTACATTATTTCTGGTGGAAGCAGGATCAGAGCCACAAAATTTGTAACATTTTCTTATAATCTGGTAGAATTCAATATACAAATATTGCTGATGAATGAAATCAATTGTTGCAGCCCTGGCAAAATTCGGTCGATTTAGATACTGTGTTGGATCCTGATCCACCTGAACGTTGTGGTTTTTTAAGCTTGCTTCAATTTTAGTGGGCTTATTTTTTTTCTTAGCTTGATACAATTTCTGTGAACAGGTTCATTGTGTCCTTTCCCTCTTCCACAGAAACTGTGTTGCCTTCAGCTGTCAAGAATCAGTTTTAACTCCTTGTCACTGAGTATAGTCATAAATGTTTTCAATTTAGTCAGGGATTGGAATTGAGGACCTGTTGGAATGAATTGGAACTGTTTGCTGCAGGTCTGTGGTCCATATTTCTGCTCAAAGCAGGAGGATCACTAATATTGGTTCAGGTCAGTCATGTCTAAGCCTTGACATATCCCAATGAAGAGTGCCTCCAGACAATCCATGCCAGAACTGCACTCTTCTCCTAGTGACAGGATTTTTCCTGCTGTCTCATGTGAACCTCCCAAGCTACAGTTTGTTGCCACTGCCCCTTGTTAGTCTTGCACTACTAAGAAGAGTTCAGGTCCATTGCCTTTGTAACTGCCCTTCAGGTATACACAGCATGTTACCACACTGCACCTGATAGTCTCCTCATCAGACTAAACAAGCCCAACTCCCCCCACATACTCCTTGTAGGTCATATGCTTTGGGCCCCTGACCATGTTAGTAATCCTCTCCCTGGGACCTGGAACAGAGGAAGCACAAACGATTCTGGTTACCATATCCTACATCCAGCCTCATCAACACTGAGCAGAGACTCACTTTCCTTGATCTGCAGGTCACTCTTTTAGAGAGAGCACGCTGTTGCCTCACATTCAGCCTGGTATCCCCCAGCTCCTTTGAAGCAGGGCTGCTGTTCAGCCTATCACTGCACAGCCTATGGCCCCAGGCACAGAACTTTGTACACGATGAACCGTGGCTTTTTTGCTGGCCTCCCTCCATAATTTCTCAAAGTGTCCTCCCAACTCATTGGGATCACAGGCAGGCTAAAGCTCACTTTTCAGGAGCGAGAGGACTTTCCTTAAGTCTTGAATGGTATGAGGACTTACCATACACCCTGTGAGAAAGGGCAGTGTATGACCTATGACAGGTTCACTGACAGAGAGCAGAAAATGTATACTTCTGTGTTTTGCATCCTTGAGAAACAATGAGGTTTATCACGTGTAACTTCATGTGCTCCAGGTGGTGCCTGAATGCTGGGAATTACATGAAATACCAGCATGCTTTCCTGCCGAAGGAGGGATATGCCTGCGGTACCATCTCTGATCTCACCCTGTCACGGCTCACGCCGTACATGCGAAGCTGCAGCCCTTATTTCGAGCTAGGCGATCGGGCTGTCTCGCCCGAGGACCCTGAGGGGCAGCGGGCCGCAGGGAGCCTCCCCAGCGCCGCGGAGCCGGGAAAACCCTCCCTGCGCGGAGGCTGACGAACCGCTTGTGGGGCCCCTCCGCACCCACTGCCGCTGCTGTGAGGGCGGCACTTCCATCCGCTCCCGCCTCCTCATCCTCCCGCCTCCTCCGCGGCGTGTGCCTCCGGGCGGGTCCCTCCCTCGCTGTCGCCGCCGTGCGCAGCCCCACTCCTTCCCCGTGCGGGGAGCGGCGGTGGCGGGCGCCAGTAGCGGGCCTTTGTGTACGGCGGCGGGATGTGAGTGCGGGCCGGGCCGCAGCGGGCGGGGAGGCTGCGGGACCGGCTCCGCCGCTTCCTCCCGGAGGGCAGGGCAGGCACCCGCCCGCCCATCGCTGCACCCCGCGGGCTCCGGCGTCCGTCTCGGGCCTCCGCGGTGCCCGAGGGGGAAGCGAGCGGGCGGCGATGCTGCGAGCCTTTTCTCATCTAGTGTCTGTCGTGTTGCCGCAGGCTGGCCCGGGTGACTGTCCTCCATGACTGCCTGGGCTGCAGGACCTTCGAGCTGCCGCCATCCGCGGCCGTGCGGGACGTGAAGAGGCGGATCGACGCGGAGGCCGGGCTCCCCCCCGCCGAGCAGCGGCTGTGGCACCGCGGCAGAGAGGTGAGGGGCGCGGCGGGGGCGGCATCTCCGTGGCCACGGCGCCTCTCACAGCGCTGTGCTGCAGGAATCCCCACCCAGCTGCTGCTTGTGTCATGCGGGGCCTCTGGTGCGTGGGCAGCGCGGTGTGTGCGTGTCCTTAGGTGTGGGTGTCTCGTGGAAAGCACGGAGGTCGTTTGGACCCTCGTACGGCTCTTGCTTGTGCCAGCTTTTATTATCCGAGTTTCTGTACCTTTTTTTTTTTTTCCTTTTCCTGACGTTATCCATGTGATTTATATTAATTTCTTTGGAGTGTTTTGTTGGGGAGAGCAGAAATTCACCTGAGAGTGCTGACGTGCTTGTTGTGCCTTCCTGCCAATCTGGCCAGTTTCAAGAGCAGGGTTGACATCACCATGAGAGGAAACTGACGAGGTTTGGTCACAGGAGAGAGTTGAATGAATGAATGAATAAATGTAGGAATGACCTTGTTCTGTTGAAGGCATCAGTCTGGTGTCAGTGTTTCGGAACTGCCTGGCATGCTTGGCATGCTTCTACCTGTGCTCTTGGGAAATGGGAACCTGGAGATCTTGGTGGGATGGAATGAGTAGAGGCAAGAAGGGGGGAGTGAGAGAGGAGGTTGGAAATTAGTATTAAATAGGGCAAGGGGACTTGCAAACATATAGAGAAGAGAGGGCTCCGGGGAGACCTTTCAATATATAAAAAGGCTGTATAAGAAAGATGGAGACAGACTTTCTACCGAGGCCTGTAGTGATAGGACAAGGGACAATGGCTTTAAACTGTAAGAGGATAAGTTTAGATTGGGCACGAGGAAGACATTTTTTAGGGTTGGGGTGATGAGACACTGAAACAGGTTGTGCAGAAAAGTTGTGGATGCCCCATCACTGGAAATGTTGATGATTAGGTTGGATGGAGCTTTGAGAGACCTGATCGAGTTCCTGTGCATGGTGAGGGTGGGAGGGAGCATTGGACTACATGATCTTCACAGGTCCCATTTCAACCCAAACTAGTCTATGATACAAGGAAAAATATAGATGTTAGCTGTATTGCTCAGGAAGCTTTTAAGAACCTGAGGAACACAAGTAGTCCTTGAGAGCTCAGGTTTGAAACAAAGTGCCTGTGTAGTTTATCTTTTGTTTTCTTGACTGGTTTTGTGTGTCCTTAATTTTGTTCTGTTTAGGCCTTCCTGGTTTTAGAGGACATACTCTGTATCACTTTCTAAAATTTGTCTGGAAGTGAAGATCTCACTGGCACAGAAAACTTATCTTTTGCAGGGAACAGTCAGTAAGGAGAAAATAATAGCTATTCTGTTTGCTTTTTTTTTTTTTCTTTCAATAAACTAAAATATATGTGGGATTATTCATTCTGTACTGTAGCAAATTTGAAAATCCTTTATAAACTTTTGAACTCCTGTTTATAGGGATCAAATTATATTTTATTTTCCTGAGTAGTAAATATTCATCAATAAATACTTTTTATTATAATTTTTAATTACAATTTAATTACAATTTTTAAAATTACAATTGCTATGTGCAATTTACAGATGTTAAGTAAAATTCAGTATCTCTTTCTCTCATAGTTCCTTACAGTGTTAAACTATTGATTTGAATCTGTTAAATGTCCAAGTTTCTGGTGGTGTTTGGGTACAAAAAATTACACCTGAGAAAATTCAGTTCTCTATCCCTTTAATGATTTGCCATGAGTTACAGCATTCTTTGGATTGTTTTTTATTTTAGTGAATCCTGAGTAGCTGGTATACCCAATGTAACCTATTTTATGTCTGGAGAAAGACCAACTAAAGTAATATTTCTGTAGGTCCTTAGGATAAACACACTGTTGTGTTAATCTCTATTTAAAACTGGTGTAAGTAAAAAAAGATTATAACTTTTTTTCTTACTAATATTGTTAAATAAGGACTATATACTGTGGACTAGGACTGTTTTCTGCTTATTAAATGTAGTTAGATTGTAAGCGTCTAAGTCTGTGTAAACACCAACTGCTTTCTAGTGATTTTTTACCTCAAAGTGAGGAAGTAGTCCCGAACTTTGCTATAAAGTGAGACTAATATAATAATATAACTTCACATAATAATATTTTAATATAGTTTCTAATTAGCACAGTGGCCTTCTACTTCTGCATTTATTGTTGTGGCATGCAGGATAACATACATCATATATGAGTATTCTAGCAAAACTTTTTATATGACTGAGACATATGAAACTAGAATTGCAACAAAACCACTATGTGCTATGGTTACTAAATAGTTTTCCCAATGGCTGCCAAGGAATGTGTTGCTTAGTTTGCCTCAGTTTCTCTGTGATGTTCCTGATGAGTCCACTGGAGGCTGGATTAGGTGACTTTCAGTGGTCCCTTCAACCTCAGTCATGCTGTGATTGGTCTGCATGTAGAGGTAATAGAGGGGTGAGGCTGTAGAATTCCTCAGGGGTGTTTCCTGACACACTTTTGTCTCGACACATAGTGTCTTGCTAGCTACTTTGAGCTGGTACTGCTCAGTTTAAAACCCCTGTGAAATTGCATACCTATATGTACTTGTGGAGTATAAAGACTATGTACTTCCTGTATATGTGAATTCTCTTTATGGGTATGCACCTTCGAACAATAACTGCTTTAATTGTATGCTTCCAGAATTTACTGTAACACAAAACTTTTTCAAATGTAAAATCTGGAGGCCATGACTTGCTCTTAGTATGCTTCTACAGGCATTTTTTCCACCTGATTTGTTTTCCTCCTGCTACTAACATACTGAAACTTTGTCTTATTTTTTCTTTCAGCTGTCTGATGGTATCAAGATTGTGGATCTTCAGAAGTCTCAAAATCAAGTTTTTCTAAAGCTTCAGTCAAAAGGGTTGAAAGGAGGAGGTATGGAAAATATTTGTCTCTGTTTATAAACTGGAAGCTCAAAGCATTTTCTAGTGTTAATTTAAATTTTTATCTTCTTTAAATGGGAAGCAATTAGTTTTCTTGTATGTCCTGAGTTTGTCACTTGTTCTTTTCATTCTGATCCAGGAAAATTAAATTTCTCTTTTTAAGTGTCTTGTTAATTTTTTTTGGTAATATAATATGTAGAACGTAGGTTATTGCTGTGCTTTGGAAGCAATAAGACTTGCTTTTCAGTAGTGTCATAGCTGCCTTGTCTCATGTGAAATAAGCTGAATACTTGAAAACGATTCAGATACTGAAAGGATATCTTTTCAGTATCCACCATATAAAAAACTGTAACACTGATAAAAAGCTCTTGGTTTCTTCTGTTGTTTTAGGGTTTCTTTCTTTGATTGTTTTTCTTTTGATCCTGCATGTTATTTACATTACTATTTAAAAACTCTGCAGGTTTATCTTTTCATATGGCATCTTGATAGCTAAATATCAATATCAATATTCTTCTCACAATAACTTTATTGTAAGGCAATGAAATAAATGTTAATGGGATGGTAGGATGAAGAAGGAAACCCTTCTTTTCATGCAGATATTTTATTTGGTCTGACAAAATGTTGTATTTCTTAGCCTGTGCAAGTAATGTGCAGCCGTGAATGTAATAGCTTATGGTTTTTTAGTGGCAGAGGGAAGTTTGTATATTAACCAAAAGTTCATGTTCACATTCTCTAGAACCTGAAGTGATTAGAAAACAACTATGAAAATGGACATCATGGTTCTGTGATGTCAGATGTTTTTCTTTCTGTCATTCTTGACTGTTTGCTCTGATGTTTTGCTGTATGTAGGCTGTGATAGATTAAATAAAAAGAGTTTTATTTTCTACCATGCAAGTATATAAAGAATAAAGGATAGTAGCCCTAAGAGATCTTTCATGGGAAAGAAAAACTGTCACTGTTTTTGTACCTAGGAATGGAGTATTTGGCTGTGAGCAGTCTATGTCTAGATAAAGTGCTTAACTGTATCCTGGTCCACAGTTCTGATGTAAGTCTATCTAAAACATCTGAAGGCTTTGTATCAGCCTTTTATGCTCATTCTGGAGTCTTTCAGTTCAGAGATTTTTCCTTACAGCAAATGCATCAAGAAAGGTCCTGAATTTCTAACTTGTAAGTGCATGGTCAGTAGGGCCAAGTACATTGGTTGCTGAAGTACTCTGAAGATCCCACATGTTCCCTCTGTGTTCACTCATCACTGGTGTCTGTCAAATAATACATAATCTTTTCATATGATCACAGAATAATTCATGTTGGAAGGGACATCAGGAGGTCTTTACTCCAGCCTTCTGCTCAAAGCAGGATCAGCTCAGTTTTTACTGGTTGCTTTGTCAGTGAATAGAACTCTTACTTGTCCCCTTCTTTTCACTTAGCTTTTTTCCTAATGTTTTATTGCAGAATATACATAATATGTGTGTTTGAACCAGTGTGTCTTCATAAACACACATATATGCAGAAGAGAGGAAGAGAGAGAGAATAATTGCTTGTTAATAACTTTAAAAGGAAGTGTTAGATGGGGCATCATTATCTTCTGCTTTCCTTGTGAGGCTTGCATCAGTGCTATTTGTTTGAAGCACGTTTTAGAGGTTTGGTTTAGGGAACTGCACTATAGTGTCAGGCTGGAGTTTGAATTGAAGAGTATTGAACCTTTCATTTTGATAGAGTCTTTCTCTTGGAGCAGATGTTTATAATGCTTGGACTCTTTTTCCTCCAGGGTTAGGCCCTGGCAACACCAAAGCTGGCACCAGGTCCTTCGCCACAGTATGTCAGAAGAGGAAGTGTACACTAGAGCCAAAACATTCTGTTCATGTGTGCAGCTGTCAGTAGGGTTCATCACTGGCTATACAAAAGTTACAGCTACTACTTCCCTGGAATACTGTCCTGCTACTTAAGAAGTAGTGGTCCTTTAGGAATTGCGACCTTTGAACATCAGGTACTTGGGAGTTGTGATATAACTGTTGCAAAGACTTAGTCCCCAAATTTATTTCATCTAGACATGAAACTGCTCATTGACTTTAACATCAAGACTGCTATTGTATTTTTTCTAATTAAAAGATCTATAATGTAGTATTTTCACAATTGATTTTGAAAAAACCAAGATTTTACAGTAGCAGGCCTTGAGTTAATTTAAAGAAATAATTTATGTTTCCAGTAATTGTTTAGTATTTTTTAATCTGAAATTAAGTGCATAGTAGCATAATACACAGATTTATTTGTGTTTGGTTGGTTGTTTTGTTTGTTTGTTCGTTTGGTTTTAGGTCGTTTTGGACAAACAACTCCACCACTTGTTGATTTTCTTAAGGATATATTAAGAAGATACCCAGAGGGAGGACAGATTCTTAAGGTATACAACAAATAATATTTTTAACAGTAATTTAATTTGCATGACATAATACCAAAGTTTAACACCTTTTGGCAAATCTTGCAGTTGTTTTATTTTATTAGATATTCATTGTAGTACAGGAGATACATTTCCATTTCTGTGGACAAGGCAAAGTGAGTTGTATGTTTTGTGTGTTGGTTTTTTTGTTTGTTTTTTTTTTTTCTTCAAACGTTTCTGAGTTTGCTTGGCAGAGATGCCATTGTAATTTTAAAAATAATTGAGATGAAATGCAGATGTAATTAAATCGAAAACTTCATGATGTACTTTGTGTGTGAGCTCTCTAACAATGGAAATGGAAATATTGTTTTATGCACTAGAAACTGTCACTAAATAGAATGGTGAACTGGTGGAGGCGAGTTCACCTCATTTATACATGGCTGGAGCACTTCTCCTGTGAAGGAGGGCTGAGGGAGTTGGGGTTGTTCAGCCTGGAGAAGAGACGGCTCTGGCAAGATCTTGTTGTGGCCTATCAGCATAGAAAGGGGACTTGTAAGAAAGCTGGAGAGAGACTTTCTACCAAGGCCTGTAGTGGCAGGAAAAGGGACAATGGTTTTAAACTAAGAGTATAGATTAATAAGGAAGATGGTTTTTTAGGNATTAATAAGGAAGATGGTTTTTTAGGGTGAGGGTAATGAGGCACTGGAACAAGTTGCCCAGAGAAATTGTGGATGCCCCATCTCTGGAAGTGTTCAAGGCCAGATCGAGTGGGTGGCATCCTTGCCCATGGTGAGGGGGTTGAAACTAGGTGATTTTTAATGTGCATTCCAACAAACAAGGAATTTTATTATGAATTCCATTATTCTGTGATCTTTGAAGGTCCTTTCCAACCCAAACCATTATAAGATACTATGGTCTGAAAAAGTACAGATGATTCTGAATTTGTCAAGTCACTCTATGGTAAAGACAAGGACTGTAGATGATGATTTGTATGATGTATCACAGCTTCCTATGCTAATGTCTGAAAATGGCAGTTTGATTTTTAGGTTTTTTTTAAGAGCATCTGGGGGGTTTAGTTCATAGTTGAATGTTAAACTTCTCATCCAGCATGCATCATCACATGGGTGATAGAACTTAATTTCCTTAGTGTATGGGAATACTAGGTTTTAACTAATGGGATTTGGTACTGATATATCTATTTATCTATACATGCATACATACAAAACAAAAATGCCACTGTTGAGGGATGATGACAGTTCCTGATGTCTCTTGTCTTCTTTGCAACCATGGAACTAGAAGCTGATTATGCTTAGTCAGAATGCCCAAGATAAGCATATCTTCAATTGTTTTGGCAAACTGCCTCCTGGATATGTTCTGAGCAGTGTCTGTACATAGGAGGGGTGCTTACATTTTTATTATTTCCCAGTACCAGTTGCATCTGTAAAATGCACTTGAATTTTGAAGGGTTCAGACCTCCTCAACAATTTAAACCCAAATTTTCATTCCAACATGAAGAAGTAAGATAATGTCCTTAGAAATCAGATAGTGTAATTTCTACTTTTAGATTTAACTATTTTCATGGTTTACAATTTAGAGTTAACAGATTGTTAGGGAGAGATTACTGCCAGGAATTTTGCTGATGCCTTAAAATTTATTTCAGTGTTTTGATTCTTCAGATACAATGCTGTTATAGCTGAATGTAGCAGTTACCCGTATGCCACAGCATGAATGCAAGTCTGACTACGTGGTGGTTTCCATATTTAGTATTTAATATTTCTAGAGACTTTGGCCTATCTTTCTATGTCTTCATGAATGACTGGCATGATTCTTCTTTCAGAAGAAGAATTGCAGGGGTTTTGTAATTAAGTACCTTGTAGTGATTCTTTAAAGATTTATTATTTTTACTGAACTGTGGGTATATTACTTGCTATCTCATGCTTCAAAATTATGAGATGACAACATAAACAATAAAAAATGTATTTTAATTACTTATGTGATATGCATTATAAACTGAACATGCTGTCACAAACTGCAAAATCAAAGGGCTATAGTTTTGAAACCAGATATTAGGTAACAGTGAGCTTATTTTACTCTCAACGGTATATTTGAAGGCAACCTAATCTGAAATGCCTGTTGTTAGTTGATGCATATTTTAAGTACAAGTTCATCTTGCTATCAAGTCTTTTATGCATAACTGAATGAAATTTATGGTGTATGAATACATTGCATGTGATATATTTATGTATCTTTTCAATTCAGCTGAAATACTTGCCTATGCCAAGCTTGCACACACCCACATAAACATACACACGTGTTTATATGTGTGGAGCCCTGATATGCTGTGGTGATTCAGTGTAAATAGAGCATTGTGTGAAGCTGTAATCCTGTAGGCATTTATAATCATGCTTATGTGTCTGCTATTGATGAAAATGGGACTGGATAGGCATATTTTATTAATGGTTGTGTTTACAGAACTCGTTTACTGACATTTTAGTTTTCCATAGCTCTCACCATTACTAATACTATTTAGCAAATACTCAGTGTAAGCCTCTTTCCAGTCTGTGGGTTTCATTTGACAGGGGAGCTGCTCTGCTGGTTCATTACTTAGTTACTGGGCAGAACTGTTTTGCAGTGCCTTGCTGGCAGGGTGTTAGAAGTGTGAGTACCGTGGCTCTTGAATGGTTGGTTCATACTGTGAAATGTTAACTTGAACCTAATTCAGTTGATGTAAAGAAGAGTGTTGTGTATTGCCCTTTCATGAATTGTTGCCTTACTGTTGTTGTACAACTGTTTGTAAGGGCGTAACAAAACACTGATAAACATTAAAATTTTTTTTTCCCCTTCTAACATACTGCATTGTTTTGAGGTTTGTACAGCTCTGATTCAGGGTAATATAGTAGTAACTGTTCAGTAGCTTATTTCTCAACTTTGTAACTGCTTGTGTGTGATATTTGAGCTCCAAATTCGAATCACATTTATAGTATTTGTCTGAATATTTGTTTTATAAGGATACCTCTTCTCATTTAGGTAAACTGGGTAAAATTATTTTACTTGAAAAGTATGAAAGCAATTACACTTGAGACAATTGCTTATTATTTTCTACTGTTTAAGTTCAAAAGCCATTGCTAGAATATGTACAACATTACTGCATTATACTTTGTTTTGATTTTTTTTTTTCTGCCTCAGGAACTGATACAGAATGCAGAAGATGCTGGTGCCACAGAGGTTAGGTTTTTATATGATGAAACTCAGTATGGAACAGAAACTTTATGGTCAAAGGACATGGCACAATATCAGGGTAAATTAATTTTTATTAAATTTGGCCATTATTGTTCAATATGCATGAATATGCATGTCAGTGGGGATCAGCTGTCCTGGCTATGTCCCCTCTCAGCGCCTTATGCCCCCCCAGCCCACTTGCTGTTTGGGTTGCATGAGAAGCAGAAAAGGCCTTGGCTCTGTATAAGACCTGTTCAATGATAACTAAAACAGCCCTGTGTTATCATCACTGTTTCCAGCACAAATCCAAAACAGAGCCCCAAGCTACCATGAAGCCCAAAGCAGCACACCAGATCTTAATGTAAAGATGACCCTAGCCCCTTACAATTCAGCACAGTCTAGGCAGTTCTGTTTTCTTCCCCATCTCTTTTTCTCTTGCCCTTATACCAAACTTTGTTCCATGTTGCCTGTGTAGTTCAAATTCAGTTTCTTTTAACTTTAAGGTTTTTTTTTTTTCATCTAATATGGCTTTGTGTGATAAAGGTCAGTTACACATTTAACAAATTAGTGTGCATAGTCATCCCAAAAGGCATTCAGTTGTGATTTGAAGATTTCAATGACGGATGATCCACTACTTCTGGCTTTTTTCAGTCATTAATCAGCCTTATTATGTCTTCTAATGTGAATTTGTCTGTCTTACTTCCTAGACACAGGTTATTGTTATATCTTGCCTTGTTTTCCCTTCTAGTAGAGGTATCTGTAGACTGCAATTAGTACATTTTCCAAATATCTTTTTGATAGACTGAACAGATTGAGATTAAGCCTTGCACCACATGACACTCCTTTCAGAAGTTTTGTTGTTTTCTGCTTTCTGTTCAGTTTTTCAGAATCATTGTTTTAAGATGTGGACACAAGAATTAAATACCACATCAGAATATAAATCTAAGTACCATAAACAGGGGTAAATCCATCTCCTTGTTTTTGCTTTTGCTGTTACTCTATATTTTTCTTTCATTGCTAGGCATTATTTGGTGTCAGCTTAAGTAATAGCTTCCCCATTAAATTTGCACTGAGAAAGTATTTCAAAGAAATACTTTCTCAGTTTTGTGAGTTAATTTCCTAGAAATTTTAAACAGTAAGTAGTTTTCTTCTGTCATCTTTTTAACACTTGCCTATTTATTATAGGGCCAGCATTTTATGCATACAATGATGCAATTTTCACCCCTGAGGACTGGCACGGTATACAGGAAATAGCAAGAAGCAGGAAGAAAGATGATCCCCTAAAAGTTGGAAGATTTGGAATTGGCTTTAATTCAGTTTACCATATAACAGGTACTCTTAGTAGTTATTTTAAAATAAAAATGTTGAAGTTTTAAATGGTTAAATTACTTTAGATATTCTTGAAACATTTACTATTTTCTCTATAGTGCTTTTTAAAATTAGTTCGTGGCTAAATTTTCAAAAGAATCATTCCTATTTTTCTAAAATCCTACAAGGTATCTTTTTGATTTTGAAGGTTGTTGGAGGAGATTTTCTTCTATTAGCAGCATTATGTACTTAGTCCTTTATATTGAAATGAACATTCCTGTACATGGTTATTTCAATTATACACTGCTGTTCATATTATAGAGGCCCATAATATAGGGTGGATATGTAAGTAGAAGTGTGAAAGTTCTACTCACTAGACTGAAAATCTTTTGCAGGTTCTTTATACAATAAACAGTGATTTTTATTTACTGCTAGAAAAGATTTTATGTAACAGAGGTATATGCACATTTACACTTGAAAGAGATAGTACATACTGTTTCACAAGCTAATAATTTTCATTTTTGGAACTTATTATTCTTCCAGAATGTTTTATTGCAGTACAGAAGCAGCATAAATAATGCTTACAGTCTACATAGTTATGAGTACAGGTTACGAGGCAAATTTTTGCTCAAATAACATTTTACCTTGTGAAGTGAGTTTGTATGACACATGATATTTTCTAATAATATTTAACCTAGCTCAGTATGAATAAAATTAATACATTCAGTAGTTTGATAATTCTGGGAATTTATGCTTCTAAATGTACAGGATTACTATTTGTCAGTCTTCCAAGATCTGCAAAGTATGAATCTAGTAGAACAGACATGTAGTAAATTAATGTGTTGGTTTTTTTCTTGAAAATACTAGAAACATAAAAGTATATAGTTGGAAGAAATTGTATTTCCTATTGCTCACTGTCTGCTCAATTCAAATAGTTGAATGAGTGTTTATATATTTAATTGCAGAATTTGTGCTTGTTTCTTCCCTGTCAGTAAGCACTGAATTATGTTATCAGAATCACAGAATCATGTAGGCTGGAAAAGACCTTAAAGAACTTTGAGTTCAACCGTAAGCCTAATGGTACCAAGTCTGCTACTAAGCAGACCCTAAGGGGGTCACATCTGTGTGTCTTTTAAATACCTCCAAACATGGTGACTCAGACATTTCCCTGGGCATTATAGTCAGTTCATCGCTGTTTTAGAATAACTTTTTCTTGCCCTTTTAAAATTTGTTCTTTAAGACTGTATTTTTAAAGTATGTTGGTTTAGGATTATTAATAATTTTTGGTTTTTATGTATGCAGATGTTCCTAGCATTTTCAGTGGTGACCAGATTGGAATGCTTGATCCCCATCAAACCCTTTTTGGACCTCATGAGTCAGGCCAGTGTTGGAATCTAAAGGAAGATAGCAAGGAAATAAATGAACTTACGGACCAATTTGCACCATTCATTGGTGTATTTGGCAGCACGAAGGAAACCTTTAAGAATGGAAACTTTCCTGGTACCTTTTTTCGTTTCCCTCTTCGTCTGCAGCCTTCCCAACTGAGCAGCAATGTTTATGACAAACAGAAGGTTTTGGAGCTGTTTGAATCCTTCAGAGCAGATGCAGACACAGTATTGCTTTTCTTGAAGAGTGTTCAGGATGTTTCATTACACGTTAGGGAAGCTGATGGAACAGAGAGGCTGGTTTTTAGAGTAACTGCCAGTGAGAACAAGGCCTTGAAACATGAAAGACCCAATTCTATCAAAATCCTGGGAGCTGCAATAAATCAGTATTGTAAGGGAGTTCCAAGCAATAGCATAACATGTGTAACATACCATGTCAATATAGTTGTAGAAGATGAGAGTGTTAAAGACGCACAGAAAACATCTTGGTTAGTATGTAATTGTGTGGGTGGTCGAGGAATGTGTACAGAACTAGATTGTTTAGCTGATGACTTGAAATTTGTTCCTACTATTGGAATAGCCATGTCTTTATCAACTAACGAGGAGGAAAATGGAGCTGTAGCAGACTTTTCAGGAAGAGCATTTTGTTTTCTGCCTTTGCCTCCAGGTGAAGAAAGCAAAACTGGACTCCCAGTTCATGTTAGTGGTTTCTTTGGTCTCACAGACAATAGGAGGAGTATCAAATGGCGAGAGCTGGATCAATGGAGAGATCCAGCAGCTTTGTGGAATGATCTTCTTGTGGTAAATATAGTACCTAAGGCATATACCACCCTTATTTTGGAAGCTATCAAACGAATGGAGACTGAGAAGAATTCAGATTTTCCATTGTCAGCTGAAAGAATTTATAGGTTATGGCCTGATGAGAACAGCATCAGGGTACCCTGGAAACCAATTGTAGTACCTCTCTTTAAAGAGCTGCTCCAGCATACAGTTATTTACTCAGTGAGTAATCAGTGGATAAAGGTGGAACAGGTGCACTTTTCTGAAATGGATGAGAGCTTGGAGTACACACAGTCCGTTCTCAACTACCTCCAGAATTCAGGGAAGCAGATTGCCAAGGTACCAGCAAATATTGCTAGTGCAGTGCATCTTACTATTTCTGCTGCTAAAGCTGTGAAAAAAGTGACTCCTGCTGTAATGCGGCAAGTGCTAAGGAAATCTGGACACAGTGGACCTGCTGAAGAAAAGCTTCATCTTTTAGAATTTGTGCTTTCTGATGGAGTCTACAGTGAACTGATTGGATTGGAGCTTTTGCCTTTACAGAATGGGAATTTTATTCCTTTTTCCTCATCTGTGTCAGAACAGGATGTAGTTTACATAACCTCAGAAGAATATCCCAGGTATGCTTAATATTTGTAATACTGTGGTTTTTGTTTTTTTAAATATATATGATAAAACAGAACTTTTATACCTATAAATAAGGTATGCAGCAGCCTGTGTTGTAATGAAAGGATGCATAGGTAGAACTCACTTTTCTGTATATATGTATATGTGCATATGTCTCATTTGAAAAGTTTGACAGCTCTTTGCCATAACTTTATAAAAGAATTGTGTGGTCTAGGCTTTAAGAGAATACCTCGGAATACATTTCAAGTTCATTTTCTTCTGGGAATTACAAATAGGAAGAGATTAGAAATATGCATACTAGGAAGTACATTAAATTAGGTAATGATAAGAGCTTCTATTACACTTAAAGCTGGAGATTACTTCTGTTTTTTTTTTTTTTTTAAATTGCAACACAATTTCAGTGGGGGGCTTAGTACTAAAATCTAGTTTCAGGAAATAAGCAGATACCAGCATGAAAAGAAGAGGGCTTGTCTTTTACATCTGCTCTACTTTTGTTCCTTTCAGTCCCTCTCCAATTAGTTTTTTTTCTTTGCTTATTTCCCAAGTGCACCAGTATTCCAATTTGGTTCTCATTTCATCAGCCAAAAGAACTTGCACTGGCACTGGGGAGGGGATAGCAAAGAGCAGGCTAGCTGGAATAAATGAGCTTGGGGTCCCTGGGGAGAAAGCATGACTACTGCTTTTAATGTCTGTACTGGATTGTGCATGTATTAAATATTAGTTAAATCTGAACCATTCTCTGAGTAATGTCTAAAAACATACGGCCTGAAGTCACTCAGACACACGAAATGTCTTTACTGTTCCTCCTTACAAAGTGTTACCTGTATGTATGTTCACAATGACTCCTCTTTCTCCTTTGCCTCAGAGTTCCACTAATTTCCAGACCCGCAACTTGAGACAATGTAACACTTGGCATGTGTTTTGCTGCTTTTACTGCTCTGTGAACTGTTTATAAGGGAAGTAGAGATGGGTTGGAGTGTGCACGTATAGGTATTGTTAAGGTAAAAAGTGCTTCAAGTGAGGTCCTTATGTAAATTGTGGTTTAAATATACATATAGACAGCAAATCTTCAAGAATAACAGTTGGATGCAGGTAGCTTGTCTTCCCATGTTTCTTGAGAGCAGTTTGCATATCTTCAAGTCTGCTGCTGTTCTTTTTCTGCTGTATTCTAAACAGAATCACAGGATGGGTCAGGTTGGAAGGGACCACATTGGATCATCTTGTCCAATCTCCCTGCTCAAGCAGGGTCATCCTAGAGCACATGGTACGGGGTTGCAGATTGTTCTTGAGTATCTCCATTGAGGGAGATGCCTCAATGGCCTCTCTGGACAATCTGTTCCAGTGCATGGACATTGCACAGTAGAGAGGCTTTTCCTCATGTTCAGGTGGAACTTACTGTGGATCAGTTTCTGTCTGTTGCCTCTTGTTCTATTGCCTGTATCCTTGGCACCGCAAAATAGAGCTTGGTTCCATCCACCTGACACCCTCCCTTCAGATACTGATAGACACTGATGAGGTCCTCTCTGTCATTTCTTCTAGAGGCTGAACAGGCCCAGCTCCCTCAGCCTTTCCTGGTAGGAGAGATGCTCCATTCCCCTAATCATCTTCATAGCCCTCTGCTGGACCTGCTCCAGGAGCTCTTTAAATTTAACCTCATAATCATAAACCCATAATCATTCTTGCCTTAAACAATTCTGGTTATTTATCAGGGGATTAAATCTACCCAGAACCTGTTATTCTAGTGTCTTTTTTTTTTTTTTTTTTTTAAATTCTTCAGCATCTGTTGTGAGATGATTTATCTTTTGCTGTTCTTTCACTTTGGTACTCCTTCCAGAAATTAAGTCAGTATACTAATACAGAAAATATTCCCATGATGAGACTTACAAATTAGAGCCCTGCTTCAGACTAGTCATAAGATGCTTTTTTGGAAACTTAGGGATACTAGTATTTCTTATTCAGTTCATGTTCAGTTGGTAATGGAGTTGGTTTGATTAGCCTTGCAAAACTGATACAAAAGCATATTATAACAGGCATAAATCTCCTTGCTAGCTGTGATAAAACGGAAATTGGAAATAGTAATGCTTTATTTGCCTCTGTTCTTGCCTACATCAAGTATCTTTAATTTTAATGTTAAAAGTATGATAAATTACTTATGTTAGATGTTTCAAAACTTTCAGTTAAGGAGACTGGCTCTTTGCTTATTCAAATTTGGAGCGTGCTAAGAAGGTGAAATAAGTTACTGGGAATTTATTTCTGTTAACACTGGAAGAACAAAATTCCATGTTGGTTTATGTCTAATGAACATACCTGCTGTCAGAATTAAACTGGATATTTATTTTTGATTTCAGGAAGAACAAAGCCCTAAAGAATTATTTAGTTTTAAGTGCTAAAGTAAGGGAAGGGCAGGATGAGATTGACTCTTGGCACAATAATTTTGAATATTGATTGCAGATCTTTTGAAATCTGCAGAGCTTTTCAAATCCACAGGTCTGTGTGACATCCTGGAATTGTGTTGTATTTTTTGTATACTTTCAAACAGAATTTCTAAGAGAAATAGAATGGTAGGTGCTATTTTGACTTTTTTTTTTTTAATTTTATATAACAATACAAATGGGTGAAAATAGTTTTCTAATCCCAGTTTTTCTATCAAAAGCAAACTTGTTTAGACCTGCTTTGAAAGAAAGAGTAGTTGGAAAAATTAGTTTCTACTACTCTCTGCTTCTAAATGTACAATTTTTTCATTTGTCAGAAAATGCCCACTGAAAGCCTTATTGTGCCTATGTAAGTGAATGCTTTGCATGCTACTTTTGTACTGTGGTGTTTACCATGCTGGTAAGGTCTGTGCAGTAACATAATTAAATGAGATTTTGCTAAAGTCTGGGGGCCGTTTCTTTTTTTTTCTTTTTTTTCATGGTGTGCTAGATCGCTCTTTCCTGGCCTGGAGGGAAGGCTACTCTCTGAGGACCTGAAGCCTGAGGTTCTTGCTGCTTTGAAAGAAGCTGCCAAAAGCCGAGGTAATCTATTCTCTTGTATTTGTGTTCTCTTGTGGTGAAACAGTTTTCTAATTGTTCAGACTAGCTCTAAACCCAAGTTTAAAGGAATGTCTCTTGAAATTGAGTTCCCATAAATAAGTTGGTCATCTAAAAAAAAAAAAAAATGATAGGCTATATTATTTTAATTTGAACACAAATGAAAATTATAAATGAACAGAAAGGCAAAGGAATAAGGATGAAAATTGACAATAAAATAATAGATACTCACTTAGCATAATGTATTCAGGGATCAATAATTCTGTTCAAATAGGATTCTCCCACTTAACACAATCTTAATTCTGTTTTGTATTTTTAGTATTTGCAAAAATGATAAGTGTGTCATGGTTTTGGTATTGTGGATCATCTTTTATCTCACAATCGCAAGTGATCACTTCAATACATTTGTTTTAAACCAGATTAAATCAGCTTAAGTATCTAGCCTCAAGCTTACTGTAGTTCATATAATTTAATCAGGTGTTTCCTGAGTCTTAATTCATAGCTTGTGATTGCGTCAATGTGGACCTACTGAAATACTTCCAATCATGATCATAAGACTTGGTGAAGGAGTTTGCTGCATTTATAGATAAGACACCTCTCTTTAACTGTCTTCACAATTAAATTTTTTTGGCACCTATTCTTTCCAGAGTCTGTCTGCACTTGCCTTTTCACCCCTGTGTTTACCATTGGATTGGTAAATTTGAAGCCTGAGTCTCAGCAGTCTTTTCGCATAAACACAATTTGCAAACCAAGTCACTTGTTAACTTACCACATATTAATACTATTTAAAAATAAGCTCCTCTTCCATGTCTAGAAAATGTGCTTTTCAGGAAAAGATTGTTGTCTGGTTTTTTTTCCTTAAATTACTTGATTCATAAGAATTCTTTTTTATACTGAAGGCATTAGAACTAGACATAGAATACTATAGCTCATTTTCTTGATTTGTTTTTCTTGATATCCTTTATCATGGTTTTCAGTCATTCGGTCTCTATTTCTTCTGTGTTCTGACTTTTCTTCCCCTTCAGTATTTTAAATGTTCTCTTTATTACGCTCTCTGTTCAATTCTAAAACTCCTCCTTTCTCCATGTTTTGTTCATTCATTCCTTCATTATTAAAAACAACAGAAAAATAAGGTAATTTTGAGGAAAAATGGTAAATTTTTAAAGTATGGCAAAGCATCTGTGAAAAAATTAAGTGAGAGTGACTTGTTGCATAGAGTAAAATGTGTAAATATTTAAAATAATATAAAGTGTATAGAAGATATGAAACCTAGGACTTTAATTGAATATCAAGGACATCAAGTTTGAAACTCTTGTCAAGAAAAACTTTATTTTAAAAAGCAGAACTGTCAGAGCCCTATCAGTATATTACGTGATGGATGTTGTGTCTCTTGTTGCAGTAGAATATGTTTGGGGTTTATTTTTTTTTCCCTATTGTTAATTTCCCCCATTACTGTTCTTAAATACACTGTAAACTATTGAAAGTAATGACTACTTCACATTGTGTATCCAAACAGGGAATATTTGTAATCTATGAGCTACTGTTTAATAGTGACTGCTAAAGAACAGATAGAGGTATCAAGACAATCACAGTGAGATGAGATGGATAAAGATTTTGTGTAAGGCAGCAATGTTAGTTTTGAGAAATGCCAGTTCTGTGTGGTGATACCTCAAACTGACTTTTGAGATAAACTTTCCTAAACAATTTCCTCTAAGTGAATATCACAAAGCAATCCAAAAGCATGCTTAAATTAAAAAGCAGAGCAATACAACCAAACCAAAATACAGTATATGCTTGAATACATCTTAAACAGAAAAAGCAGAGGTGATAGAAATGAAAAAAACCCTGTATGTTATTAAACTTCCTGAGTTTCTAGTACATTCCTTCACTTCTAGGCTTCGTCTCAGAGCTGCAATGATGTCTTTCTACTCTTTTTAGTTACTGGGAAGATTTTTGCTCACCTTTAAGGTCTTTTATCTCTTTTCCCCTGACAGGTTCTTTGGAAAACATTTTTCTAGGGACTTGTTCTTGGTAGCATGCCTCTCATCGATTAGAAGAACATATTTTTGCAAATAAATTTAAGTATTCTTCTAAATCTTCTAGAAATTCTTAAATACTCTTTAGATAATTCTTTGCAAGATTAGTGTCCTACTTTTCTCTTCATTCTACCTCCTCCTAAATTATTCTTCGTTCTATGATTCTGCATAATTGTAAAGTACAACTGCACTACCATAGAAGTTGTGTTACTATAAATAATAAGTATTAGAGGGGATTTTGATAGGTTTAGAAACCTTAACCTGTCAAGAATTTTACTTATATAACTGTAGAAATTATATCAGAGAGATCCCTGATACAGCTGCAGAAATAGAAACTTTCTTATATTATTTCTTTGAGAATATGGGATGCAAATGTTTTTATTGTGTTGTTCAAAAATGAAAAGATCTTATTTTTAACCTCCTAAAATGTTAACTGTATTTTTCTAGTTAGTAACTGTTTCTATATTTAGTGTGTTAATGTGTAGCTCACAGGATGTTTTCTAAAAATGGATTTGATTATATTCTAGCCCAACAGCTTCTCTGGGGATTTTCAGGTATGGTTTTTAACTGAAGATGTGTTGTTTTGGATTGAAGCTTGATATTTGTGTGAATTTGATGATTAGCAATTCTCATTATCCCTGGCTTGTTGTAAAAAAACCTTGATAGCCAAATAGAGCTGTCAAGAGATTGCAACCTAAGAGAATTATAAAAAGAGTTCCAAGTGCAGTTGAGGGGAAAATGCATATTGATGAAGAAAAAACTTGTAATTTTTTTACGTGGAAATTATCGATCTTTTCATTGGTTTATTTATATAATTTTAAAAATTTCACATGCAGAAAGTTTTCCAATATTTTAATATCATATGTATAGTTTTAAAACCAGTATTTTAAACTTCTGTTCCTAAATAAGGGGATTTAAGTTTAGTCTTTAAGTAGATTGTTATCTTCCTGTGGGCCACTTCTGCAAGATTTCCTCACTTTCACAAGGCTGATGTGTTAACCTATTTTCTGTTCAATAGAGCTAACAATCCATATCTCTGTAGGCATGAAGTAAAAGGAAAAACATTTTTTTCTGAACGATGTTTATAACTGGTCTATCTTTATTTGGACTGTTGCTTTTTAAGGAAATGTCAGTGTTACCTAGTTGCACAAAAGATCTGAAATTCAAATAGTTGTCTTGCTTCCGTTTCTGTCATTGTTTCTGATGTTTTGGGATATAGTGGTGTTTTTATGTTCTGTGCTATTTTCTTACCCCCAGAAGTTCTGCAGTTCTAAAGTATAAGCTGTCCTAATGATAATTAAGCCAAGAGTGTAAAGAAATGTTTCTTTCCATGAGAACTTTGAGAATAAGAATAAAAGTATATACATACAGACTTTGTTTCAGCCCTTCCTACACAATTGAATCTATTTTCTTGTCAGTTTTAGTGTGAGATCAGCTGCACCTGGGCTACTTTGCTATATCCAATAAATAATCTTTCAAATCTATTTGATCAACTGCAATTATAGACCAATAGTGGATTAGATTTTTATTTACCACTAGGCAAAGAAGTATTGCAAAGGGTGAACCAAACAAAAATATGTTTGAAAATTCTACTTCAATTCTTAATCTCTAGTTGCTATGCCTGCCTGAGAACTTTTGTGTTGAACTAACAAATGTGATAACATATTGATAGTTTTCAATTTGTTTGTATTTTTATACTAATATGGAATGTATTTGTTGTTAGTTAACACCTGAAAGCAAAGGAAGCTGGTATCTGCAGTCCTATTTAACAAACTTTTCTTTTCCACAAAACGGCAGGGCACAAATTATAATTTTTTTTTCTTATTTTACTTTTTCTTTCCCCTCCACCTGAAGCCATTTGTTATGTAACTCTGCTCTGTGATTTTCACAGCTTTTCCCTTTTGGTATAATTTCAGGGAGGCCATGCACTCAGCTGCAGCTTCTGAACCCAGAAAGGTTTGCCCGGCTCATTAAAGAAGTTATGAACAGTGTGTGGCCTGGGACAGATGTGGTGGTACAGTGGTATCCAGGTTTGGAAGAAAAAAAGCACCCATCAGTTTCCTGGCTGAAGATGGTCTGGAAGAATCTGTATATACATTTTTCTGATGACTTGAGTGTGTTTGATGAAATGCCACTTATCCCCAAGACGCTGCTGGAGGAAAATCAAACATCAGTGGAACTGGTTAGATTTAGGAATCCATCACCGATCATTCTGGAAGATGAATCTGAGACTCAACTCCCAGAATATTTAGCTGACATTATTCAGAAAGTTGGTGGAGTTGTACTTAAGAAACTGGATATTTCTATTCAACATCCACTTATAAAAAAATATGTGCATCCACCATTGCCAAGTGCTGTTTTACAAATAATGGAAAAAATATCCTTACAGAAACTATGCAATCAGGTTGCATCATTCCCGTCAACACATAAAGATGCTCTTAGGGCATTCTTAGCCAGTTTAACAGATGCAAGTGAAAAGGAGAAGAGAATTATTCAGGAATTGCTAATATTTAAAAAAATTGAAAAATCATCTGATGAAAGTGCCCCTGTTTTTACAGGGCTAAAAGGTAGTAAGGTATTACACCACACTGCCAAAATTCCTCCTGGTTTAAGATTTTCTGTTCCAATAATTGACAGCAGTGATGAAGCAACTATTCGCTTAGCTAATCTGCTGAAAATAGAACAGCTAAAGAGCACAGATTGCTTGAAGTTTGTTATAGAAGACATAAGAAGTGATTTTTATTCATATGATGAAACAGCACAGATAATGCAATGGGTTCTTGAAAATCTGACTTTTCTGAAAAATGAGAATGCAGATGTGATAGACTGGCTGACACCACTACAGTTTATTAAGATTTCACCAGAAAAGATAATGTCAGCAAATGAACTCTTTGATCCTGAGGTAGAACTTCTGCAACATTTATTTTACACTGAGGAGGAAAGCTGCTTCCCCCCTGTTATTTTTACATCCTCAGATATTCTTCATTCACTGAGACAAATAGGCTTAAAAAATGAAGCCAATCTTGAGGAAAATGATATCTTGAGAGTGGCAAAAAAAATTGAAAGTTTGCATGCTAACTCTAACACCAATCATGATTTGCTGTTAAGAAAAGCTAGAACTCTCTTGACAATTTTGAACAAAAACCATACACTACTTCACTCATCTGAAACAAAAGCTGCAATGAAAAAGATAAAATGGATTCCTGCAAGTAAGGAAAGGCCCCCAAATTATCCAGGGTCCTTAGTTTGGAAAGGAGATCATTGTAATTTTTGTTTGCCACCAGAAATGTGTGATATATCACATGCAATTTTAGTTGGTTCCTCAGTTCCTCTTGTGGAAAATGTACTGTTGGATATAGAAAAAGCACTTGGCATTCCCACCAAGCCCAGCATAAAAGCAGTCTTGAAACATTTCAAGGTGGTGGTGGATTGGCATAGTTCTAAAGCCTTTAGTGATGAGGACTACTATCAATTTCAGCATATCTTGCTTGAGATTTATGGATTTATGCATGATCACCTAGAAGAGGGCAAAGAAGCTTTTAAAGCCTTGAAATTTCCCTGGGTTTGGACAGGTAAAACATTTTGTTCCCTCACACAAGCAGTAATAAAGTCAGTTCCTGATCTTGATCTCCAACCTTATCTACATTATGTGCCTAAAACTATGGCGAAGTTTCACCAGTTGTTTAAATGTTGTGGCTCAATTGAGGAGTTAACACCAGACCACGTTTCTATGGTCATTCAGAAGATATACCTAAAGAGTGAGCAGTGTCTCTCGGAACAAGAGAGTAAGCAGAGCCTTCACATCATGCTGAGCATCATCAGATGGCTGTACAGCAATCAGATCCCTGCGAGTCTGCATACGCCCATGCCGCTGTACAGCGGCAAACTTCCTTACAAACTTGCAATGAAGCCAATTCATGAGTGCTGTTACTGTGACATCAAAGTTGATGACTTAAATGATTTGCTTGAAGATTCTGTTGAGCCCATAATTTTGGTGCATGAAGACATACCAATGAAAACTGCTGAGTGGTTAAATGTTCCGTGCCTTAGCACAAGACTCATTAATCCAGAAAATATGGGATTTGAGCAATCTGGGCAAAGAGAGCCTCTGACTGTAAGAATTAAAAACATTTTGGAAGAATACCCTTCAATTTCAGATATCTTTAAGGAGCTTCTTCAAAATGCTGACGACGCTAATGCAACAGAATGTAATTTCCTGATTGACATGAGAAGAAATATGGATATAAGAGAGAACCTTCTGGATCCAGGAATGGCAGCATGTCATGGTCCAGCTTTGTGGTCATTCAATAATTCTGAGTTTTCTGACTCTGATTTCCTAAATATAACTCGATTAGGAGAGTCTCTAAAAAGGAGTGAAGTTGACAAAGTAGGAAAATTTGGACTGGGATTCAATTCTGTTTATCATATCACTGATGTTCCTATTATTTTGAGCCGGGAGTTCATGATTATGTTTGATCCAAATGTCAACCACATAAGTAAGCATATCAGAGATAAATCTAACCCTGGGATCAAAATCAACTGGAGTAAACAACAGAAGAGACTGCGAAAATTTCCAAACCAGTTTAAACCATTTATAGGAGTTTTTGGTTGCCAGCTACCACTGACAGTAGAATCTCCCTACAGCTACAAAGGAACACTTTTCAGGCTGTCCTTTAGGACCCAGCAGGAAGCTAAAGTGAGTGAAGTCAGCAGTGCATGTTACAATACAGCAGACATTTACTCTCTTGTGGATGAATTTAGCATTTGTGGTCATAGACTGATAATATTTGCTCAGAGTGTAAATTCAATGGTTTTGAAATACTTGAAAATTGAAGCAGATGATCCCAGTGTGGCACAAGATGTTGTCACTATCAGAAAAAATCTGTGTTCTTCCAGAGCCTTGACTGCACCAAATGTAAGTGTTTTAAAGGAAGCAGCTAAACTCATGAAGGTCTGCAGCAGCAGTACTAAAAAGCTTCCTGCTGAAACACCAAAGTCATCGTGTATCTTACAGATAGTAGTAGAAGAATTTCACCATGTATTTAGGCGGATTGCTGATTTACAGTCTCCACTTTTCAGAGGTACTGAAGATGATCCAGCCTCTTTCTTTGAAATGGCTAAATCAGGACAGATGAAAAGATCAGCTGATGAATTGCCACAGAAAACAGTAGATTCAACCACGTGGCTTATATGTTCTTGCATGGACATTGGAGATGCTTTGAAATTTTCTTTGCATGAAAGTGGACGAAGACTAGGCCTAGTTCCCTGTGGTGGAGTAGGAGTGTTACTGTCTGAAACCCAGGATCAAAAATGGATTGTGAAACCTAATTGCAACAACATAGGTGAAGTATTCTGCTATTTACCTCTGCGAATAAAAACAGGCTTACCTCTTCATATAAATGGCTGCTTTGCAGTTACTTCAAATCGGAAAGAGATCTGGAAAACAGACACGAAAGGAAGGTGGAATACAGTATTCATGAGGCATGTTATTGTAAAAGCCTACATAGAAGCCCTTTGTGTTTTACGTGACATGGCAATCAATGGTGAGCTAGTTGACTACAGCTACTGTGCAGTGTGGCCAGATCCCGATTCAGTTCACGATGATTTTTCTGTTATTTGTCAAGGGTTTTATGAGGATATAGCTCATATGAAAAGCAAAGAAGGGATCAAAGTGTTTTCTGATGGTTTGTCTTGGGTTTCTATGAAGAATGTAAGGTTTTTAGACGACTCCATACTGAAGCGGCCAGATGTTGGGCCATCAGCCTTCAAGATCTTTCTGAAGTACCTTAAAAAAACTAGTTCCAAAAATCTGTGTGCTGTAGATCTCCCATCCTGGGTAAAGACAGGATTTGAAGAAGCAGGATGCAAATACATATTAATGGAAAACACTTTCTCTGAGAAACAGTTCTTTTCTGAGGTATTTTTCCCTAATGTTCAGGAGATTGATGCAGAGCTGCGTGATCCTTTAATGCGTTACGTTCTCAATGAAAAAGTTGAGGAGTTCTCAGGAATTCTTCGTGCTACTCCATGTATTCCCTGTTCATTGGATGGACATTCATTAGTTACACCATCAAGACTGATTCATCCTGAAGGAAGAGTTGCGAAGTTGTATGATGCTGAGGACGGAAGATTTCCATATGGTACCACTCAGGATTATCTTAACCCTGTTATTTTGGTCAAACTTGTTCAGTTGGGAATGGCTAAAGATGACATTTTATGGGAAGATCTGATAGAACGTGCAGAGTCAGTAGCTGAAATTAACAAAACTGATCATGCTGCAGGTTGTCTCAGGAGCAGTATTATATTGAGTCTTATTGATGAAAAACTAAAATCTAGAGATCCTAGAGCTAAAGAATTTGCTGCAAAATGTCAAAACATTCCTTTCCTGCCTTTTCTCGGCAAACCAGCAGGCTTCTCACTGCAGTGGAAAGGCAGTGATTTTCAGCCTGAAGCAATGTTTTCAGCAACTGATCTTTTCACTGCTGATCATCAAGATATAGTTTGCCTCACACAACCAATTCTTAATGAGAATTCCCATTCTTTTAAAGGTTGTGGTACTTTGTCATTAGCTGTTAAAGAATTTTTGGGTTTACTGAAGAAACCAGCTGTTAATTTAGTCATAAATCAGTTAGAAGAAGTCACAAAGTCGTTTGATGGAATCACATTGTATCAAGAAAATATCACTAATGCTTGTTACAAATATCTGCATGAAGCAATGCTAGAGAGTGAATCAACAAAAGCCATGATAATTGAACAGCTGACAAACTGTAGTTTTATTTTGGTTGAGAATGTGTATGCTGATCCAACAAAAGTGTCTTTTCATTTGAATTTTGAAGCAGCACCCTATCTCTACCAGTTGCCTAACAAATATAAAAATAGTTTCCGTGAGCTGTTTGAAAGTGTGGGTGTAAGACAGGCTTTTACAGTTGAAGACTTTGCTGTAGTTCTGGAATTAATAAATCAGGAAAGAGGGACCAAACAACTAACAGAAGACAACTTTCAGCTCTGCAGGAGAATAATTAGTGAAGGAATATGGGGCCTCATTAGAGAGAAGAAGCAGGAATTTTGTGAGAAAAAATATGGTGAGATTTTGTTGCCGGATACTCGTCTTGCACTTCTGCCTGCAAAATCTTTGTGTTACAATGACTGTCCATGGATTAAAGTTAAAGACACAACTGTTAAATATTGTCATGGTGATATTCCAAGAGAAGTTGCAGTGAAGCTTGGAGCAATACCAAAACGCCATAAAGCTTTAGAAAGATATGCATCAAATATCTGTTTTACTACCCTTGGAACTGAATTTGGCCAGAAAGAAAAATTGACAAGTAGAATAAAAAGCATTCTGAATGCTTACCCTTCAGAGAAAGAAATGCTGAAAGAGCTCCTTCAGAATGCAGATGATGCAAAAGCTACAGAGATCTGTTTTGTGTTTGATCCTAGACAGCATCCAGCCGATAGAATATTTGATGAGAAATGGGCACCACTTCAAGGACCAGCACTGTGTGTTTACAACAATCAGCCTTTTACAGAAGATGATATTCGGGGAATTCAGAACCTTGGAAAAGGTACAAAAGTAGGAAATCCCTGTAAAACTGGGCAATATGGTATAGGTTTCAATTCTGTTTATCACATTACTGATTGCCCTTCTTTCCTGTCTGGCAATGATATACTTTGTATTTTTGATCCTCATGCAAGATATGCACCAGGTTCAACATCAACAAGTCCTGGCCGCATGTTTAGAGATTTAGATGCAGATTTCAGAACACAGTTCTCAGATGTACTGGATCTCTACTTAGGAAATCACTTTAAACTGGACAACTGTACAATGTTTAGGTTTCCTCTTCGAAATGGAGAAATGGCGAAAGTATCAGAAATTTCCTCAGTTCCGTGCTCAGATAGAATGGTCCAAAATCTTTTAGATAAGCTTCGTACAGATGGAGCAGAACTCTTGATGTTTTTGAACCATATGGAAAAAATTTCCATTTGTGAGATAGAAAAAACGACAGGAGCACTGAATGTCCTGTATTCTGTGCAGGGCAAAATCACTGATGGAGACAGACTGAAACGAAAGCAATTCCATGCATCTGTGATCGACAGTGTAACTAAAAAAAAACAGCTAAGTGAAATACCTGTGCAGCAGATTACTTACACAATGGATACTGAAGACTCTGAAGGAAATCTTACAACTTGGTTAATTTGTAACAGGTCAGGCTTTTCTGCCATGGAAAAGGTATCCAAAAGTGTGGTTTCAGCCCACAAGAATGAGGACATCACTCTTTTCCCTCGTGGTGGAGTAGCAGCTTGCATTACTCATAATTACAAAAAACCCCACAGAGCATTCTGTTTCTTACCCTTATCATTAGAAACTGGATTACCTTTCCATGTGAATGGACACTTTGCTCTGGACTCTGCAAGAAGGAATCTGTGGCGTGATGATAATGGTGTTGGAGTTAGAAGTGACTGGAATAGTAGTCTAATGACAGCACTGATAGCACCAGCCTATGTTGAACTACTGATTCAGCTGAAGAAGAGGTATTTTCCAGGCACTGATCCTGCAGTATCAGTACTGCAAAACACACCTATTCATGCTGTGAAAGACACTTTAAAAAAATTTTTATCCTTTTTTCCAGTTAATAGACTTGATATTCAACCAGATTGGTATTGTTTAGTGAAAGCTGTCTACAGTTGCATTTATGAAGATTTGAAGCGTCTTTTACCTGTTATGCGAGCTCCAAATGTTGATGGTTCTGATTTGCATTCTGCTGTTATCATCACGTGGGTTAACATGTCTACTGTGAACAAAGGCAGACCATTCTTTGACAATTTGCTACAAGATGAATTGCAGCACCTCAAAAATACAGAATACAACATCACAACACGGAAGACAGTGGCTGAAAACGTTTACAGACTCAAGCATTTACTCTTAGAAATCGGATTTAATTTGGTATATAACTGTGATGAGACTGCAAATCTCTACCACTGTTTGGTAGACGCAGATATTCCTGTCACCTATGTGACACCTGCTGACGTCCGATTGTTTTTGATGACGTTTTCTTTTCCAGACTCTAACTGCCACATTGGAAAGTTACCCTGTCGTCTTCAGCAGACAAATTTGAAACTCTTCCATAGTCTCAAACTCCTGGTTGACTACTGTTTCAAAGATGCAGAAGAAAATGAAATCCAAATTGAGGGTTTGCCACTCCTTATTACTCTTGACAATGTTTTGCAAGTTTTTGATTCAAAGCGACCGAAGTTCTTGACAACATACCATGAACTGATTCCATCTCGCAAGGATCTCTTTATGAACACATTGTATTTGAGATACAACAATATTCTGCTCAGCAGTGAAGTAGCAAAAGTCTTTGATATCAGAAGTTTTGCTGAATTGTTATCATCTGTGTTGCCTAGAGAATATAAAACTAGAAATTGTATGAAATGGAAGGAAAACTTTGCAAGTGAATCTTGGCTTAAAAGTGCCTGGCATTTTATCAGTGAGTCTATAAATATTAAGGAAGAGCAAGAAGATACGCAAGCAAAATTTGATGGTGTTATTGAAACATTGAAGGACTGGACTTTGCTCCCGGGTGTAAAGTTTACTGTCTCAGCCAATCATCTTGTTGTGCCAGAGTGTGATGTTTTGCTGCCACTCAGCATTATGCATATAGCTCTTTTTCCAAATGCTCAGAGTGATAAAGTCTTCCATACTTTAATGAAAACAGGCTGTATTCAGCTGGCATTGAACAAAATTTGCTCCAAAGACAGTGCTTTAGTGCCTTTGTTGTCAGGACGTACAGCAAACATAGATAATCCTTCAAGCATTCTGAAAGCCATACAATATATGGTACAGACGTCAACTTTTAAGACTGAAAAGTTAGCAGAAAATGACTTTGAGGCTCTCTTAATGTACTTCAATTGCAACTTATGCCATTTGACATCTCAGGATGACATTAAAATTTTAAAGTCTCTTCCATGTTACAAATCGATTAGTGGCCGATACATCAGCATTTCAAAATATGGGACTTGTTATGTCCTCACGAAAAGCATCCCATCAGTAGAAGTAGACAGATGGACGCAGTCAACTTCATCGGCTTTTCTTGAAGAGAAGGTTCATTTGAAAGATTTGTATACTCTGCTTGGCTGTGTCTCTGTGGATGATCTTGAAGTGTACTTGAAGCATCTTTTGCCAAAAATTGAAAGTCTGTCTTATGATGCAAAATTAGAACATTTGATCTACTTAAAGAATAGGCTAACTAGCATTGAAGAAACTTCAGAAATGAAAGAACAGCTGTTTGAAAAGCTTGAAAGCATTTTGATCATTCATGATGCAAGCAATAGGTTAAAACCTGCAAAATATTTTTATGACAGGACTGTAAAAGTCTTTGAAGTTATGCTTCCTGAAAAATTCTTTATACCTCAAGATTTTTTTAAGAAGCTAGAGCAACTTACAAAACCGAAAAATCAAGCTGCATTCCTTCCATCATGGGTAACTTTTCTGCGACATATCGGATTGAAATTCATCATTTCACAGCAGCAGTTACTACAGTTTGCTAAGGAAATCAGCATGCGAGCAAATACAGAAAACTGGTCTAAGGAAACACTACAGAATACTGTTGATGTCCTCCTTCATCACATATTTCAAGAACGAACTGACCTTTTTTCAGGAAATTTTCTGAAAGAATTGTCATTAATTCCTTTTCTGTGCCCTGAACGAGCTCCTGCAGAATTTGTGAGATTTCATCCTCAGTATCAAGAAGTTAATGGGACACTTCCTCTTATACGATTCAATGGGGCACAAGTGAATCCAAAATTCAAGCAGACTGATGTGTTGCAGTTGCTGTGGACGTCATGTCCCATTCTTCCTGAGAAAGCAACACCTTTAAGCATCAAAGAGCAGGAGGGGAGTAGTCTTGGTGCTCAAGAACAGCTTGAGCAAGTTTTAACCATGCTGAATGTTAATTTGGACCCTCCTCTGGACAAAGTTATCAATAACTGCAGGAACGTATGCAATATAACAACTTTGGATGAGGACATGGTGAAAACTAGGGCCAAGGTCCTAAGAAGCATTTATGAGTTTCTTAGTGCAGAGAAGAGGGAATTCCGCTTTCAGCTTCGCGGAGTTTCTTTTGTGATGGTGGAAGAAGGTTGGAAGCTCCTTAAGCCTGAAGAGGTGGTAATAAACCTTGAGTATGAATCTGATTTTAAACCTTACCTTTACAAACTTCCTTTAGAACTTGGTACTTTCCATCAGTTATTTAAACATTTGGGTACTGAAGATGTTATTTCCACAAAGCAGTATGTTGAAGTTCTAGGTCGCATATATAAGAACTCAGAAGGAAAGCAATTGGATCCTAATGAAATGCGCACAGTTAAAAGAGTAGTTTCAGGCCTGTTCAAAAGTCTTCAGAATGATTCTGTAAAGGTTAGGAATGACCTTGAGAATATGAGGGATTTTGCCCTTTACCTTCCCAGTCAAGATGGTAGGTTGGTAAAGTCTAGTATCTTAGTTTTTGATGATGCACCCCACTACAAAAGCAGAATCCAAGGTAACATTGGTGTGCAGATGCTTGTTGATCTTAGCCAGTGTTATTTGGGCAAAGACCATGGTTTTCACACTAAATTGATAATGTTATTCCCTCAGAAACTGAGGCCTCGCTTACTTAGCAGTATTCTTGAAGAACAGTTGGATGAAGAGTCTCCCAAAATTTGTCAGTTTGGAGCATTATGTTCTTTGCAGGGAAGGTTACAGTTGCTGTTGTCTTCAGAACAATTCATTACAGGACTCATTAGGATTATGAAGCATGAAAATGACAATGCTTTTCTGGCTAATGAAGAAAAAGCAGTAAGACTTTGCAAAGCTTTGCGAGAAGGTTTGAAAGTTTCCTGTTTCGAGAAGTTGCAAACAACATTAAGAGTCAAAGGGTTTGCTCCTATTCCCCACAGCAAGAGTGAAACATTTGCTTTCTTGAAAAGATATGGAAATGCAGTAATATTGCTTTATATTCAGCATTCTGACAGCAAAGACATAAATTTCCTCTTAGCATTAGCCATGACTTTAAAATCTGCAACGGACAACCTGATTTCTGATACCTCATATTTAATTGCCATGCTGGGTTGTAATGATATTTATCGGATCAGTGAGAAGCTTGACAGTTTAGGAGTGAAGTATGACTCTTCTGAGCCATCAAAACTGGAACTACCAACACCTGGCACTCCTATACCAGCTGAAATTCACTATACTCTTCTTATGGATCCAATGAATGTATTTTATCCTGGTGAATATGTTGGTTACCTTGTTGATTCTGAAGGTGGTGATATATATGGATCATACCAGCCAACCTATACCTATGCAATCATTGTGCAAGAAGTAGAAAGAGAAGATGATGAGAGTCACAGTTTTCTAGGGAAGATTTACCAGATTGATATTGGATATAGTGAATATAAAATAGTGAGCTCTCTTGACTTGTACAAATTTTCTAGACCAGAGGAAAGTTCTCAAGGCAGGGATAGCACACCTTCTACCCCAACCAGCCCTACAGAATTTCCAGCCCATGGACCGAGGGCAATTCCACCTCTCTTCACTGGTAGAGAGAGCCACAAAACAATGTCCTCAAAACATCACTCTCCAAAAAAGATTAAGTCAAACTCGTTGCCAGAAATATTAAGAGAAGTGACATCTGTGATTGAACAGGCGTGGAAGCTTCCGGAATCTGAAAGAAAAAAGATTATTAGGAGGCTGTATCTTAAATGGCATCCAGATAAAAATGCAGAGAATCTTGATATAGCTAATGAGGTTTTCAAACATTTACAGAATGAGATTAACAGGATGGAAAAACAGGCATTTATGGATCAAAATATGGACAGAGCCTCAAGAAGACCATTTTCATCCTCTGCTTCTCGATTTCAGTCAGATAAATTTTCATTTCAGAGATTTTACACTTCATGGAATCAGGAAGCAACAAGCCACAAATCTGAAAGGCAACAGTATAAAGAAAAGTGTCCCTCTTCCACAGGGCCATCTTACACACAACGCTTTTTTGTCCCACCCACGTTCAGGTCCGTTGGCAATCCTGTGGAGGCACGACGATGGCTTAGGCAGGCCCGAGCCAACTTTTCAGCTGCACGAAATGACCTTCATAAAAATGCCAATGAATGGGTGTGCTTTAAGTGCTACCTTTCGACTAAACTAGCCTTGATTGCAGCTGACTACGCTGTGAAGGGCAAGTCAGACAAAGATGTAAAACCAGCAGCCCTTGCACAAAAGATAGAGGAGTACAGTCAGCAACTTGAAGGACTTACAAATGATGTTCAGACATTGGAGGCTTATGGAGTAGATAGCTTAAAAACTAGATATCCTGACTTACTTCCTTTTCCACAGATTCCCAATGATAGGTTTACTTCAGAAGTTGCTATGAGGGTGATGGAATGTACTGCTTGTATCATAATAAAACTTGAAAACTTTATACAACAAAAAGTATAAACGATTTGAAGAGGTTAGGGGACTGTTTTGTCAAGAGCTAAGGTGTTTCATGTGATGGGATACAAATGCAATGGTGCAAGTCATGGAATGTCCAAGAGGTTACATGTTGCCAAGCAGTTTAGAAGTGTAGTGCACAAAGGTGGATGGTAGTGAAGTACTAGAATTGAAATTTATTTAAACGGGATTTTTTTCTTATCTGAGCCTGCTGTTAAGCAAACTGTAAAACATGAATATTTTTTAGAATTTGCAAGGAAATTGAGCTGCAAAAATTAGATGTATGCACAACATTGTGAATAATTGGCATATTATTGAACTGCACTTTATATAATCAAAGCTTGGCTTTCTGTTAGGTGAAGCCTGTAATTATAACTCCTTATTAGATTTACTTCATTTAATATAATGTTTCTGAAAGGGTAATGTCAGTTTTCAATGTACTTAAGACTGGACATACAATGAAATGGGAGATGGGGTGGAAGTTAAAATAACTTTGGAGATATTGTTTCAAAGCATAACTGTATTCTTTTGTGGTCTGTGGACATTCATGTCACTCATAGTAATACTCTTATCAGCTGGATCTGATTATAAATTTGCTGCAGCATCACATTGTAAACATTTAAAGGGTAGTTCAGTACCTGTAAACTGGTACAGTTATTTTAATGCTGAATAATGATACTTGATTAAACATGCAACGTCATGTCATGCATTGATTGCATTTACTTTATTATAAAATAATGAAGTATTTAATTTTTTTCTTAGAGTTTGTCATCTTTTGTTTAATTAAATGCATGTGGATGATATAAGATCTGTGAACATTATTATATGGTGTTCTATGATTTTTTTTGAACGCCAAAACTTGGTTTTCAGACGTCTAAATGCTTGAGTTTCTTTTTTTTTCCCCCTGCGTGTGTGCCTTGTGTGTGTACATATATATATATTTTTCCACCAACAAACATTGGTAATAGTACAATTCAGTAACCCATTTTTGGTGTACACAGAGCACTGTTTTTTGTTACATGTTTAAGGGTGCTGCAATGTAATGCTCTTTTTGTTTTGTTGTTCACTACAGCCCTAGAGAAATCTGATTAATAGTTCACACTCTTTCTTTTATAGTTTCTAATACTTTTGGTAATGTCATGCAGTATGTTCAACATTAGGTTTTTGTAAAAAAATTCTAAAAAATAAAAAATAAAAGGATAATGCTAAATGGAAGGATTTTTCTTTGCTGGATCAGTCACATTAAACATAAATGTTAAACATTTTCCAGTGGCATGCTGTTACAATTGCCTACTTGACAGCACAATGAAACTGCAATTTGACTTACAGAATACAAAGAAAAATAAACAACAACAACCTTGCAGGACTGATACAGCTGTGATAGCATTGTAATACAAAATTAAAAAACAATGATGAGGGCTGCTTCAGTTTTGAGTAAATTATAAAGGCTTTGTTCTCAAAGAAATGTGATGTTTGGAAAATGATACTGCTTCTGATTGTGGAGCCCTATTATTATTATTTCTGCTATTAAGTGCCATAATTTTAATAAAGAAAAATGCAAACATATATTTCAGTCCGATGTGTTTTGGTTTTATAATGTAGGCTAACTTTATGTATTATTTGAAGATTTCTTTTATATAGGTAAATACACAATCTCTTTACAATTCTAAATAATTGTACAAATATTAAAATACTATTGAAAAGAAAACGTGCTTTTTTCTTGCAATGACAAATGTTTGCAGTTTTCTCAAAGAAATTGTACATTTTGCTGAATTTTTGCAATAAATAGCATGTAAGTAAAACACAAATCCTGCTGTGCCATGAAATAAATCAGTTTAGTTAATTCCCTATGCTTTTAAAATAGATTCCTTTGTGTTCCTTGCTTTGTGCATTAAGTTTGATGAATAGTATTCAGGGAAAGCAAAATACTTGAAAAGGAAACAGTTCTCATGCTTTTCACTTTAAATGTTTTAAAGCATTTAAAACATAAGGTATTATGGCAGCATGCAAAAAAGTAACAGAAGTACCAGGAACACTTTCCTGTTTTTATATGACCTCTTGAGGAAGAAAATCCTTTAAGTGTGTAATTGTGTTTTATGAGCAACTAATGTTGCCTTACCAGTACTATTATTATGAACTGTTAAACTGGCTGTGCAGAACCACTACACTATTCTGTTATGATTTTTATTTTGTTTAATTTGTATATACTGTTGAGTGCTATGAGAAAGAAAATGGTTCAAGCTTTTAGGAAGCTGAAGCAATTTTAAATATTGAACCAAGATGAGAAAGAAAACTTGAATGACACAGAAAACCAATTTATTCTATTATTCCTGGATTGAAACTAACAGCTAAATTTATATACTGAAGAGAGACAGGCAAGAATGATGTCTCAACTGGAGGTTTCTTTTATTTGCTTAACTCACTGTAACAGCTAGACTAAATAAAGAGACTTCGTGAGACCAGGAAACCATGTTCTGATAGAACATGATTTCGTAAGTGCCACTTAATTCCTGATTAAAAATAAAAATAATTAAATCAAATGCTTCATTGGTGCTCCCTTTTGACTCAGCTTGGCAATGTGTCTAAATTGGGTGTGGAAGCTTAGAACAGGTAGGATGTGATTTCTTAGTAAGGGTCTGTAGCAGTAAATGTTAGTGTGTAGGTTCCACAAAAATACATTTGACAAGTAATTCTGCACATTAAACAAGTTCTCATTAGAGCAAATGTCTTTTCATTCAGGTCTATGTCCTACCTTCCACAGGTACCAGCAGTTTATCTAGGAAAAACAGCTTCAGTAGTCTTGTCTCCCAGGATTACAGTTGAGAAGTTTAGCAACTAATCAGTGGTACAGGAAACTGATTTAACTATACATATTTGGCTGCTTAAATCTAAGGAACTGCAGTTGTAATAAGCCTTGACAGGCTTATTACTATGTTCTTGTGCTTTAAAAGTTTTCCTTTCAAACACTGGCATACACAGCTATTCTAAAAAGCACTGGACACTTGACAAGAAAAATACCAATTTTTGTTTTGTTTTGTTTTTGTTAAGAAAATAGATTTTTGTGTAGCTGACTACCAAAAGAAAAATAAATGTCTTATTGTATAAACAAATGCAGTTTTGCAATATATAATTGTATTCAAGTCATTATCAGTAAAGTTACTGTAGTGAACTGTGAAATAGGATTTAAAGCTTACTATAAGGAATGCATTCACTTGGTACTGGTACTTGGATTGCTTTAAACAAGGCTGTAATGAAATCTATTGTAATTTCTGCAATTAAAGTAGAGCAGGATAGTACTATCTTTGAGGTTTTCTGTTGCTGGATCTAAACACTTTGAGAAAGGCTGGATTGGTCTTGTGGAACAAAGGCAGAACTAATAGTTCAAAAATAATTAAACTTGACAGCCAAAGTAAATGTTTTCATTTGAAGAAGACACACACTTCTGTCACATGAAGGGATTTGTCAATGAATTTTTAATCAAAACTGTTTATCTTTTCTTTGATTTGTTTTTAGCATGATTAATTCAGTAGCACTGGTGTAATTTCTTTGTTTACTTGCACCTACTTCTGATTAAGACAAAGGATTTTCAGATGTCCAATGAAACCTAATTGTAAAGCACTTTCTAAATTCTGCAAAGTATATTTTTAGTTGGGACCAAGATTTTTGTTCCTATTTTTAAATAACATATATTTCACATTCTTAGACTCTTGGAAAGATAATTCTCTTCTAAAAATGAAAACATTAATTTAAGCTGTGTTTCATTTGAAAACAAAAAGAGAAGCAGACTTTTCAAAATGTATAAAGTTTATTCAAGAACTCAGTTTCCAATTCTTGCAATTTCCTTTTGCATAAAGCTATATAAAGATAGGCAAATGTAAATACTAAAGGACTGTGAAATGGAAACAAAAAGGATCACGTTTGGGCAATCACCAATGAAGTTTTACTGTTGTTTTTCCACTGTATAACAACTGAAACCAGTTACAAGAACTGCTGTAAATAATTCTTTTTGAGGGAGTAAATATGCAAACAATACAGTTCACTATGCTGGTAGTGATTTTTTTTCTTCTCCATTTGGATAATACTTTTGGAAATAAACTACAGAACTGCATACTCTCACTTCCCTGTGCCATAATTTTCTGTTAATCTGTAACTATTTACTGACATTTGATTCAAGTAGAATAATTTTGATGTATTACAGAGAGAGGGAAAGACATCCACATGGAGATATCAAAAATGATAATTTAGTGATGTATGAACTATATTGAGATTACCAGCAATTCAAATTGTAGCATCAGCTGATTACACTCTGGTAATTTTAGCATAAATTTTGTTTCTCGACCAACCACACCTAAAAGACAAAAAAATCCAAATAATGTACTTCAGTGACACGATGTTGCCATCCATGCTTTAAAAAATGTGCACAACTTCTATACTGCAACAATACTTCTGAATGCAATACTTCTGCAACAATACTTCTGTCAATGTTGTAGCATAATGAAAAGAAGAATGAAATTTAAGCAATGAAAAGGGTCAAGTTGGTGATTTGAGTGATGGCAGCACTGAGGGTACAGCTGACCTGTTTAATTTTTGGTACTACTCAGAATCCACCTGTGAACCAAAGGAAGTCCAGAAGATTCATCTCCACAAGAAAGGTGGTAGTTATTCAGTGTCTAAATTAGGTGCCATAATGCTTAGTAGTGTTACCAGCCAGGGGACTGCACCCTGATTTTCCTAGCTGTTTACGGGTCAGGTTATTCTTGCCTGGAAAGTCTCGGTTCAATCCCTTGCTCTATATTAACTGGAAAATCACATTTGAAAATGTGCCTCCAAAACAAAAGCTTAAAACGTGTAACTTAAAATGCTGTGCTTCCATTGCCAGCAGAACTGGCAGATTGTAACTAATTTGCAGTATCTGGCTAACATCTAGAGATTGGATTAGGTGATGGATTAGTTTGATACCACATGGAAGTGGGCATATGTTCCTTGATGTCAGAACAATGGCTGAAATTTCTAAGCACTGAAGTCCCAGTTTTGCTGTTAGTACTAAACCTACAAGAGACTGGTGACATTGCAGTCCTCCAAGTTACTTGTAGCAGCAATTTTTAGGTATCTGACACATGCAAAGGTATTTGCTGATCTTTATTTTAATATTCATACTTTCTATACAATGAATAAGCTAAGTCTGCTTGTAATTTGGTTTTTAAAACTCGTGCAAGGAGCTGAAACCACCTAAACTGACTTTAAAGAAACACAGAAGACAGATTTCTGTTAAAGTCTGCCTCAGCTGAGGCCTTAGTTGTTGAGAGAGATATAGTCAAGAGATACAGTTGTAAAGGTAGACATTTTTCTCCTTATGGCCAACAACCTTGGACTCACTCCTGAAGACGGGAGTGAGTGAGTCTAAGCCCGAGAAAAGGGAATTTTAGATATGGGAGATGTGTGGCTATAGTAGCAATCTGAGCACTCTCCAGATAACATGTGAAACCTTGCTTCACTTGCTTAAGCTCACCTTAAGCTTTTCCTACTTGCTCTATGAAGCTCTTCTAGCTTGCATTAATTGCTGAGGGCTCCACCCTGCTACTGAAGGGCAGTTTCAGTTCTGCACATCAGACTCTTGGATAAATTGCAAAGGCAGCCCTTGAGGCGGGGAACTGCCCTGGGCTTTACCACAACAACAGTGGAAAATGTTAACTGGGAACTCTTTCTCAGCTCCGGCTTTTGTATGTGCCTGGGATCTTAACTGAGAGTTGTTTTTCTTCCCTTGTTCACGAGAGCTGAAGTAGCAAGTTTAAAAAAAGTTAGTAATTCTTTTGTTCTGATTCTCCTGTTTTAAGGATAATGATTTCTTTTTTTCCAAAAGATGGACATTCCGTGGTTTACCAACAATGATGGGTTAAAATCATGTAAATAGACACCAAGGCACTATGTGATAGCTGCTCCTTCCTGGATAATAATATCATCAAGTATATATAAAACAGCATCAAAGGAAGTAAAAACCCACGAGGTTTAAACAACAGACTATTAAACACAACTCTTGCTACCTAGAGGTGTGCAAACAATTTATTTGTGTTCAGTGCACCACTGTACAGGGGAAAGGGTCTGTAGCTGTATTTCTTTACAAGGCCAATAAATGGTTTGTCAACTCTGGTGAGCATTTATTTTGTATCCAAAATCCTAATGTAAAAAATAATAAAGAGCAGTTTTAATCTCTCTGTTTGTAATGAAGTCCCACTGTGACAGGATCAGAAATTCAGTCCACAGCTGCAGATTGAAATGAAATATTCATCTTAATTAAAACCTGTGGGCTACATAAAGGGATTTTTTTTCCCACTGCCCAAGTAGTTCCTTGTGTCAGACAATTTGAAGCCACTTTTTTTTTATTAGTCCATCTGGCAGAAAAAATTGCCTTGTTGAATTAGTATATCCTAAAATAAAAAAAGATTAAAATGAATATGATGGTACAGGCAGTAGAACAAACTATTGCTATTATTAAATATACTAGCATATTTATCTGTTGTATAGGGAATGGATTTGAGACAGAGGGAGGCATTAATGACTTCTGGAGCTTTTTGCATTAGTGATTTTTATATGAATCTCAGTAATAAGCAAATCAGCATATACATTGCCAAATTAAAATAGAAAGCTATTAGCAAATTAACACCTTTCACACAGAACTTATACAAATACCGCATTTTTATACCTTGTGTTATTGCAAGAACAAAATTGCATAGACCATTTGCTGGCACTTTCTGAATTCTCCAAATAATGCTTTGTCTTACAAATAGTTCAAGTAGTTCCCTCAAGTTAATTTCACCCACTAATACAGTAAGTGTTTACATGTAGTGAGAGAAAAAACCCACAGATCTCAACAATATGAACAATGACATAATCATCTGACTGAATAATAGTTCAGCAAGGAAACATATCTGTTTTATTTTTTAATGCTCTCTGTAAGGCTGTATTCCAGGTGTTACTGATAAAACATGTAATTTGATTCAAGTCATTCCTCTAAAGTTGAAATGTCATTTGTGCTCTTCTTCCCCTTACACCCTGTAGTCCAGAATTGTAGATACAGATTTGTTTCCTAAATTGAAGTACTTAGTTTTTAAAGTTCTGAAAAATATGCTTTCAGTAATGCTCTTTAGGAGTAATACCAAACTCGGATGTGCAAGGGGGTGTGCGGCCTTTTTGAGTGCCTCACTGGCAGACACGGCTGTATTCTTGGCAAGTGGAGCCCACGCCGGCCACTGACAAGTAGAGCTTTCCATCTGGACACACGCAGATTTCATAGAGCCCCTGAGAAATACCGGATCCACCCCTTGCACCCTCAGGCAACTTGGGCAGTCGCACAGTTTCAGCATCAAGCAAAAGCTGTATGGGAAGAAGCAGGACAAATGGGCTCGTTAGAGATAATGAAGCAATAACCTGCCACGAAAGTTGAATTTAGCTAGGCAGAGGCTTAAGAATAGCCTTCTACCCAGACTTGTTATATACAAAGTTGCTCTGAGACCTAGGCTCCTGGCAGACATAAACACAGGAAAAGGATAAGCTGGTGCCCGAGCTCTTCATTATCAGAGAATTAATGAAGTCAAGAAGGCCAAGTGCAATGTCTTACACCTGTGTTGTGGCAATCCCAGACGTGGATACAAGCAGGGTGATGAATGGATTGAGAGAAGCCCTGAGGAGGTCTTGGGGGTGTTGGTTTAAATAAGCTTAATATGACCCAGCAATTTGTCCTCACAGCTCAGAAATTCAATCCCATTCTTGGCTGCATTCAAAGCAATGTGGGCAGCAGGGTGAGGGAGGGGATTCTGGCCCTCTGCTCTGCCCTTGAGAGCCCACCTGGATTGCTGTGTCCAGCTCTTGTGCCCCCAGCATAAGATAAGCATGGACCTGTTGAAGTGAGTACAGAGGAGGCCACAAAGATGCTCAGAGGGATAGAGTACCCCTCCTATGAGGAAAGGCTGAGAGAATTGGGATTGTTCCGCCTGGAAAAGAGAAAGCTCCAGGGCGACCTCACTGCAGCCTTCCAGCACTACATGAAATCTGGGGAGGGGGTCTTCATCAGGAATACAGGTTTTAAATTGAAAAAAGACAGATTTGGAATAGAAAAAATTTCTTCCAGTGCTAAGGCACTGGAACAGGTTTCCCAGAGAAGTTGTGGATGACCCATCCCTCAAAGTGTTCAAGGTCAGGTTGGATTGAGCTCTGAGCAACCTGATCTAGTGGAAGGTATCCCTGTCCATGGCAGGGGGGTGGAACTGGATGATGTTTAAGATCCCTTTCAACACAATCCACTCTATGATTCTAAGGTAAGTGATGGGGTCCCTGCCCATACACTGAACAGCAGGACATGAGCACTGCTTCTGGGCCCAGGTCTGTCCTGGCCTGAATGCTCAAGCCCCACCACTGAGTTAGCTGGTTAAGGAGGGCTGTAGATCCTCTGCGGAAGAACTGCATGGTACAGCCTCACAGAGGGGATAAATAGGCTGCTGCATGTTGCATGCTGTTAATGATGTCTGCAGAGCTTCACTCCTTAATTTAGCCACTCTGGGTCTGAGTGTCTGCTTCTGGGCCAAGATTCCCCACTGGGGTGCCTGGGGATCACTGTGCTCGTGGGGAGCTAAGCACTATCCAAGTTTTATTAGAAGGCATCTCTCTAAGCTAATACAACATTGTGTCAATTGGTAGTATTATTTACATAAATGAAAGTTTTATTATTGGCTCTATTATTTTTAACATCCTATCTCCTAAAGCCTGAGGAATTAAATTAACAGAACTTGAAAAAAAGTCTTTAAGTTATTATAGTCACACAGAAGGTCAACCATAGTTACAGATACAAAATGGCTTGTACTCACCACACCATCACTGCTGTGCAGTTTGATATCCATCTGGGAAAGAGCTTCAATATTCCCAGCTTGTGCTTTGATATTAATTCCTCGTGGTGCATCCATGCTCAAAGATCGAGTCGGTGATTCCAGCCTAAAAGAAGGAGCAGGAAATCAGACAGCAGCACAATCTCATACATTCCTTTATTTTTGAGAAATACGTAAACTTTGAACAAGCCCCTGCAGGGTCTTGCCTGAAGTCATATAAAATATGCAGCTTCCTTTTCCTTCAGGCAGACTTGAAAAAGGAGGTAGCTATTTCAAAAACTACCAAAGTATCCAAAATGAAAAACATACGTTAATTCATAATACAAATGAAAGGTATTATTTCAGACATACTACAAACCATTTCACTATAACAGTAATTTAGTCTTTAAAACTGAACCCCATTTTTACATTATTTAGTTTTAATTTATTTTCATTTTTGACATAATAAGATGTTGAAATTAATGCAATTAATGCAGTCTGGAAGTTTTTTTAAACGAGAGTTTTGGCAATGCTATTAGTTGGACCAAGATTTCACTTTGTGTGTGTGTGTGTGTGTGTGTGTTTTAACTAGATGACATCTGCAATTTAGAAACCATTAACTTAGTTGGAAATAAAAATGACACAAGGTAACAAACAGGGAGGTGCAAACTCTGCAGTGCCACAAGATGGCAGGAGGATACTGTATTCTCTGAGTAATCACCTCGTCAGATCATCTGTGTAGGATTAATGATTTTTGTTTTCAAGGAGAAAAGGCTTTGTTTCTTCAGAATTTTGATATAATTTCCATGCTAAGTAGCAGGGATAGAAGTACTAATTAAAAATCATTATAAGGAAAGAAAGAACCCAAGTTCAGCAACAAGCCAGTGATTATGTTCCTTCTTTTGACCATTACTTAGAACGGCTTTATCTGGAGGTACTTCAGGATTAGAATTGTTACCTACTAAATTTTGATCCTGAATATTGGCTCCCCCTTCCTGATGGCATCAGCCAACATTAAACAGGTGAATATGAAGGCTAGAGAGAGTGAGTCAACTGGTGGTCCCTGTTTACTTTACGTCTGTGTTACCATTCCTGTTCCCTGGACACACATCAAAGAATGGGGATTGCACCCGTATTGCAGAACACAGATGTGTGTCCCTGTTCCCAGGTCTGATGTTCTCACTCCCTGTGTTTCCTAGAAATGTAGAGGGGTGTGTGTAGGGGTGTGTATGTATGTGTGCACTCCCAGAAGATGAGGTGTTGGCTCCATGGGTGCTCCACAGCTGCCAATCCAGGCGAGTGGAAGCTGTGCCCCAGCAGGTCCTTTACTAGGAATGCATCAGGTAGTGAATCCAGACCCTGACTGCCAATCACATGCTAAAGGAATTAAATAATTTTACACACAATCCTGATGTAGCTGTCTGGTGGGTTTAATTTGCTAAGACTATTTCAATTTTTCCCTTTTTAGTTTTCCTGTTACTTCACTAAAACCAGAGTTAAAAAGAAGTCAGTTTGTGCTTGTGAGAAAGTTCAGTTGTATCTTTGAATTCTGAAGAAGCTAAATCCAGCTGATAATTTAAAACCTAAATCCATTATATCTAAGCACAGTCACTGAAACTTCACTTTTTATCCTCAAATCTGAAAATAGCTCAAGCAATATTGGCTTATCACTGCTGGCCAGAGTTAACAAAAGATTCTATCTTCTCTGGTCTTCAAAGGTCCCTTCCAACCCAAACCATTCTATGACTTTACGTTTCTATGATCTCTCTCTCTCTTATATCTGCTGGATTAGTCACTTACAATTAGTTTAAACTCCAGATTAATAATTTAAAAGCCTAGCAATGGATAAATGCATCATGGTCCCATACTGAGACCATATCCATAAAATATTTTCATGCCTTATACCATGAATCTGAGATGGCACAAACTTCTATCATGATCATGCTGAGTACAAAGGCATGAGTAGAAGTCTGTTCTGCATCAGACAACTAAAAAAGTATTAGTAATCTTTATTAAGCAGTGTTTTGGATTTCACAATTTTTGTATTTAGATCTGTAGATCAGTTTTCTCTTGAGTGATTTACGTGGGAGGTCTGCTTCATGGGAATATTTTTCAATGCACATTTGTATGCATTACATAATGAAAATCTAAACAAAGTTTGTATTTTTAATCTTTCAAAGTCATTATGTTTTCATAAGTTTATGTCAAGGTAGTAGAACATAACTTTGCATTAGTTTGTCTTAGCAAAAAGCTATAAACATTGAAAGAGCTCACGTTCCTTACTAAAGTGTTTAACCTATGAAAACAATCCATATATAGGAATAAATTTTTATTTTTAAACTCTATTGAATACACAAGATGGCAGACTGAGACAGATTTCTGAGAGTATATCAGACGTGGAGTTTGAGAAACAACCAAACATGAGAGAAATATTTCTTACTTTCTACCAAAATTAATGCTGGCAAGAAGCCCACAGACTTCAGAAGCACTTACAGATTTATGGTATGACATACATATAATTTAAATTACATGGCAGAATTACATTTGCTATATTAATCACAATCCTAAATTTCTGTTCTTTATACAGGTCCTATTTCTAGATTAACTAAGGGTGTATTTGCCGAATTAAGTCACTGAAGCTTCCTGGCAAAGCAACCTGTAGTGGAACAATGACATGAAACTATTATGGGTGAGATTTTAGCAAAGGCAACAGTCAGTAGCACTAATGATGCATTTTTTCATATAGCATTCAAAGGTTCAGTGTCTCAACTCCAGATGTACTCAAAGGAAAACAGGCACCTAGTGTAGAAACAGCGTGACTGACTTGAACCTAGACTTTGAATGTCCCTTCTCAGTCGCCACATGGATACTCCTCAGGTGTCCTGGTAAAACAAGAATTTGGTTTGTTTGCAAATGCTGGAGGGTACCTGGAGAGTAAAAGGGCAGAAATTGTTGTCTTTAGAGGTTTTGGCCATTTTAGAGTGTTTGTTTGAATTATGCAGATGAGGAAATATGTTGTTATCTTTTTTTTTTTTTTTTTTAATTACAGACACATAAATTACATTTTACAGGATGGAGTGAATGATCTTTATCATCTAGGGGAATTAATCTATGTAATGTGCTGTCCTAAATGAGACATCTGTCACAGCCTGTATCTCACTCGGGAAAGTGGATTCTGTACTTACAAGTAGCTTCTAGGTACTGTGGTAACTGCCAGGGCTCAATTAGCAGGTGGTGTGGTGCAAGAGAAGTTGATCTGGACAGCACAACACTTGATGCCAAGGACCTGGCACCCCATTAAATGTGTCCTGAGGAGTACTCCGGACTAGCTGTTGCCAACTGGATGCCCAGAAAGGTTGGAGCACATTAGGTGTTTTCCAAGAGATCACAGCTTTCAGATTAATTTAATCCGAATGTCACCCTGCCCATGTACCCAAAACAGTTCCACAATGAAAATCAAGATGCGAAGAGTTGAGGCAGTTGGGAGATTTCCCTCAAAAGCATGTTTCTAATTTGAATTAGAACACTCAAGTAGACATATCCATGTCTACAAGGCAATGCAAGCCATACCTAGGTCCACTTACAGAATAGGTATTTTGCCTGGCTTTCCTTCACCTTGATCCCTGCAGCCAGGGAAACTGCACCTGTGTCAGCTTATGAAAGGCAGGGAAGGGTGAGGGAATAGGTGATCCCTGCTATTATTTTATAGCTCTGTGATTTGCTGGGTTCCTCCATAGTCCATTGCAACTAAAGCAACCGATTACAGCAAAGATAATATTTTTATTGCTGTCTTCTTACTTGTTGGTAAGATAGCTCCAGGAGTTGACTATACTTTCTTGTCTGGCTGCCAAGGAAATTTGGTGCTGAGTTATACTAAATAATTCATGAAGGACCATGAGAAAAATATTCTGAGGGAACCTCAACAGTATCCAGGCTCTGGATCTGAAACCATCCCAACAACCTAAAGGTTTGGAGATTCCCCTTTTCCTTTAAGCATGTTGCTAGCTCATGGAGACACCAGATCACCAGAAATTGCTCAGCTGGCTGTTAGGGAGGATGTGAGGGCAGTGACAGCCTGCTGCAGTTGTGATAAAGGAGCAGCTGACACTGCCTGTGCATGCTTCAGAAATATTGATCTCTTTTTTCATCCTATTCTGTCAGGAGTTAGAAGGATACCTTACAGATCTTGTAAGTACCACAAGGCACTAGAAAGCTGTTCTAGCACTGCAGAAAGAGTACTACAGTCTTATGGAGCCCAAGTTTCCTACTGCAATTTGGAGTTGATCAATCCTTAGAGCAGGACAGAGGAACCAGCTTACTCTTGTGAATTTGGAGAATTGTTTATTCTTTCTTTCTGACCACTTTTTGACCTTTCCAGCTCATGAGTCATCTCTTCTGAATTCAGTGGGAAGCAAATTCCTTGTTATGACCTTAGATAGAAGCTTCCCATCTGTATGCATTTTTCCCAGCATCTGTCTGAGGATGATCAGGTTTACTGTAACTGGACTGAGCAGGACAAGGATCAACACTGTCTAAAACTGATGCACCCAACAACTGGTGTGTCCATACAGAAAGCTAACTCCTCTATATTTTTTTTTATTTCCTTGCTTTTTGGTTAAAGTGGCCTGATCAATTTTATCACACAGAGAAGATGTAATGAAATGTAAACCTGGCACTAAAATGTAAAAAGTAAGTAAAAGAATTCAGCAGTGTATAATGTATTAAGCACTTGAGTTAAATATATTCTTGTATCAGTAAATAAAAAATTTTATTTTTATGCAATTTCATAAAATATATTTAGAGAGCAGGTTTATATCAGATAATAGGAAGAAATTTTCTGCTATAAGGGTAGTGAGGCACTGGAACAGATTGTTCACAGAAGCTGTGGATGCCCCATCCCTGGAAGAGTTCAAGGCCAGGTTGGACGGGACCGTGAACAACCTGCTCTAGTGGAAGGTGTATCTGCTCATGACAGGGGGGTTGGAACTAGATGACCTTTAAGGGCCTTTCCAACCCAAACCATTTTGTGATTCTGTAATCAAAACATCTTTTTCACATTGTTAAGTAAGGAAGAAACCCTCATATGCTTTTGGCATGCAAAAAGAAGTCCTGCCATGAACATCTGCCCCAGAGTTCAAGGACTTTGTAAAGGTTAAAGGGGAACAGAAATTAGGTTAGGCAGTGACTAGAGGTCATAGAGCAGAGGAAGAATAGAAAAGGCAAGAAATGAAGGGGGAAAAAAACACATGAGGAAAAAAGGGAAAAAGGAAAATCTTTAACCTGTCAAGGAACTAATGTTTTGAAAAGCAAAAGAGCAACCTAGAGGATTCTGTGGGCTTAATTGGCCTTTGTTCTCTGTAGATGTCTGCTTTCAGCCCTGCTTTATGAATGCATGTTAACCTTTAAAAGGCAATAGGAGTATATTGACTTTTTGATTAGGCTTAAAGCAGTCTAATTCCCCAGCAATGTAGCTAGACATTGTAAGAGAGTAAACCATAGGCAGAGCATGCACTAGTCACACAGGAAAAAGAGATTGTCAGCATTTATTTATGGTGAAGTATACACAATTTCAGACCATATCCTTTCTTTATGAGGAAGCTGGATTCCTGTTGACAGGAGCTGAGAAAATCTGGGCTGGAGTTCTAGAGGTGGATAGTGAGCAGCAGACATCGAGTAATGCCAAATGCCAACTCCCACCCATATTCACTTATCTCCCAGCAGCTTTCTGTTTTGAGGTCAGGCAAGTGGGGAGGGCGATCAGGATGTAGCAAGAAGAATATGATTACCCAGAGCTGAGGATCTTGGTGTTCTGCCTTGTGGCTTTTGTTTGTTTGCCAGAAGGTCCAAAGGCAAAGAAGGACAAAACAACAGGACTGAGATCTCAGTCTTGGTATATGCCTCATTTCTGTATTTTGTAAAAGTATTTTCTTTGGACTGGCTGTTAAAATTACATCTCCTTGCATAGAGGAAAAATGAGTGTCACAGCATGTTCCAGCAACTGTGTATATCTTAGTGACATGGAAGTATCAGTATTCAACAGCAAACTGTGATAGCTCTTACTGAATGGCAAAGAATAGAACATACTAATGACTCATTAAATCATCTTCCTCTATCAGTTTCTGCATAGTAATGAAAGTATAGTAGTTACTTAGTCAAGTTTTAGCACAAAATTCTGATTTGGCATAACTTCTATAAATCTTTCAAATGCTGACTGATTTTTCTTTCTTTAGAAAGACATTCTAAAATGTCCCATTTTGCATCACACCTATTGATTTCCTTCATTTAGAGGTGGAATAATTGCTTCCCACCTGGATGATATTGTCTTCCATATTTCTTTCATTCACTTTGATATTCACTGAGTTAAACTAAATGAAACATAATGAGAAAAATTGACTGGAAAACTGCATCCATTTTTCCTTGTCAAGCCCATTGGTTTGTCAATGGTTATAATACATCATCCCAAATTTTTGCAACTTAGTTCAAAGAAATCATTTTCCAAGGGTTATTGCCTCTGGGAGTTGCCTGCACTAGGATGCATATTCTGTTTCATTAAGACTAATGTCAAAATCTACAGCTTCCTTGTGCTGAATCCTAAATTAATCTATTATTTACGCCACAACAAAATGTAGTATGTAAACCAGTATATTTTTAATGAATCAAAATTTTACAATTAAATTTAAAAAAAACCCCCCAACATATATTCATTTTCTACCAAGTAAATCTGACTCTTTCATTGCAGAAAAGTTTACAGAAAAACTTAGAGTAGCACAAGATACAGCTTAAAATTAAAACTGTACTTTCAACTTAACTATGCCAAAACTAGTAACTGAGTTTTTGTGCCAGTAATAAAAAAAATCATCAGTCCCTTGTGAAAATACAGAAAATTTGTCAGATAACATTGTAAGAAAACAAATAGGGTGCAGTTGAATTTGAAGGAACATACTATGAAAATATCTGTTTAGAGGAAAGTGTAGGTACACAGGAACTCCATTAGTGAAAAATTTTGTGGCTGGAATATAAGCAGCTGTTCATAAAGCACCCCATTTTCCCAGGAATTCTGAAGCTTTAAAAAAAAATCTTCAGTGGCCCTATGTTGCAATTTACAGACTATAAAATGATAGAGCAATCTGTTGTAATTTGATTTTAAAAGTCACCTTTTTTTCTTGATTCTTCTGCTTATTTCTTAAATGCATTAATGTAAATGTCATTTTGGAAGGTCTGTCATTTTGTCTCCAATCACTTGGGAAAGTCTCAAAATGTGCTGTGCTTTGCTTGTAAAATCTCTGACCTCTGAAAATAGACAGCAATGTACCTTGTAATGCACTGAAACATCCCAAATACTTTAATAACAGCAGATCTACTCTGAAAGAACTACACAATGCTGTAGTAGGCTCTGCTTTTCCTGGTAGCCTTCTTTCTTGGACAACAACGTTCAGGTAATTATAGACACAGTCCTAACGTGTGAAGCACTAGCAAGTTATTACTAACAGCAGTACAGGACTTTTGTATGGCATGTATATGCCATATGCTGCAGGATCCTTGCTTTTATATTTATTAGATTCCCCTCCCAGATGTCTGTGTTGGTAAGGGCTAGGAGCACTTCATTACTCAACCACTTCAGGGTTGAGTTCTCATCTCTGGAGGGGAAAATTGAAGCATTTTCATATTTCCCTTTCTGCCAACTCTCAGCAAGGAGTTTCCATCACACAGCTTATTCCATCACAGCTGGGCTTATTGTGCTTGGCTGGAATGAAGGGGAATCACAGTGAAATGATAAAATCATGGAATGGAGAAACCAAGAAGTCAGATTACAGATACTCACTAGACTCAAACAAGCAACCTATAGGGAATGCATTTTCTAAAGCTAAAACAACATTATAATGACTTTATAGAAGATTGAGCCACTGCAGTAATGCATCTTAGGCTCCTTGTGCGTTTTACGTTAAGACAATCATTGCATGAAAATAAAATCATAATGAATCAATTCCATGGTAAATTCAGTTTTCTACATATAAATGAATCCTTTTATTCTTATTTATTCCTATATTGAAATAATTTTATCCATGGACTTATCACAAGCTTATAACTCAAAGAGCTTGGATACGGAGACAAGTCTTGCCCCACTGCTGCATCAGGGTGTCTAACCTTTTAACATTCCAGCATTAGAGATGAAGGACCCAGGAAACCAAACTGGACTGAGTTCCTCTAATGACTTCTGTGCTAGAAGTCCATGAAAGAAAAGCACTAACAATATAGGGTTTTCATCCTCTCTTGTGCCTCAGGCTGTGTGCAATTTGATGACCCAAGATTAGAAGAAAAGAGAGATTGTACTCTTTTCCTGATACATATTTGAATATTTATAAGCTTAAAGAAATAAGTCAATTACAGGAAGACACTGGAGATGAGTGGGCAGAGTAGGATAGAAAACCAGAAAAATCCTGAGAATGAGAATTGCTGAAGGCAATGGAACAACTGTAGAAGACAATAAATATAAATGTAAATACAAGCATGGGAGGCCGATGCACAATTATCAAGATTAGTATAAAAAAGAAGTCTGAATTTGATGCAGAAGATACGGACAAGGTTTTGAAGAAAGAAGAGAATCAGAAACTTGATAGCAATGAGAATATTTAGACTGTATCTGAAATTCTCAAAGTCTTTAGTGAGTATAAGACAACTACAGATTTTTACCAACTAAGAAAGAAAAGATACTTCTTTTAGGTAAATATGATGGCATCATGACTTTCCTGAAAAGATAAAGTTCTAGCATGGCCAGGGCCTACAAACTAATTATTAGCTTGGAAGGACTCATTACCTCATGCTGATATCAAACAAGAGCCAGTAATTGGCAGTATATTTGCTAATCCTGGTTACAAGGTTCTATACTATGATTAGCAATTTAAATGAATTTATGAAATACTGGGTTACAAGTGGAAAAGCTTTATTCTGCAATTTGAACATTTTCCAGCACAGTGTCTTGTTTCTCATGATGGATTTTCATTTCTTCAGACCTTAACCAAACATGGTGTTGTCAGCAAGTGCACAATTCCTTTAAAAGAATGCAGTTGTCTAAAGAAAGGAGTATAGGTGATCCCCTGTGCATCCTTCAAAATTAATAAACAGAAAGAGGCACTGCTAGAGCATAAATTAATCTAATCTATTTTAGATATGTCTGTAAAATGCCCTCACAGTATCTGCTGCCTTCCACCAAGTGGTGATGAGATGCGGTTCAGGTATCTGCACCTAGATGTCCAAATGAATTGAATCATTTCCACCTGAATATCTGCCCAAGCAGTTGTAAACTCCTGGGGCCATGCTCCAGGTATATTGATCTGTCTGCAAATACATCTGTGTGGGTGACTTGTGGGAGGATCCCTTCTCACTTCAATGAATGAATGAATGATTTTGCTTGTGGAGAGAGAAGTACTCTAAATCTGGATGGGCATCTGGGATGCATCTGCTTATTCTGGGCACACAGAGGTCGTCTGGAGTTGGACTCAGTTATATGAATGCAGCCTGAATATGTAAGAGCTGAATGGTAACCAGAACTGTGTGCTGAATTATCAGTTAAATCATATGCATGAACAATGAATAAATCATTTGAGATCAGCAAAAATGTTAGGCACATGTAGATGAAGATTTTTTTTGTATGTTTTCAGTTTTTAGCCCTACTGCATAAGCATAGGAAGCACAGTTGATTTTTAAATAAATAAATAAATCTATTGGGGTTTTTCTAGCTTATTTCATCTTATGCTAAAAATGATCAAGGATAATGATCAAAGGTAGAACCGAGGCACTCCATTCCTTTTGGGTGCCATTCTTAAATATTGGGAGTATCTGCTGCTCTTGAAGATGTCAGCTGGTGTGTTCTTCAGCTTATTTTTTTTTCCTTTAATTTAAATTTTAAAAAATCTTATCACAGTTTTATTTCTTGAAATAGTCTGTGTTCCAAGTTAGTTCTGTATTTATGTTGTAAATCTGAAATGTGTGGCAGCAGATGATTCCAGTAAAGCTCAATTATGAGATTCTGGATTCAAGGGAATTGTTCAGCATAAGCACAGCAGGCACTAACACTGCTTATGGCTTAGGGGGTATCTCTGTGCACAAGCACAATTACAAAGCCAGATTTGAATAACAGATGTTTCCAGCTACTGAGGTTTTGGTTAACAGAATTTCTTTTTATGGAAACAATATAAAAGAAGTGTTCAAAGTTCTAGGACAAATACAGTTACATATTCTCTTAAAAAGAGAATAAAACAGTTCCCAGTTTTAATGGTACTTTGAAAAGGCTATAAAAGCAATTTAAAACAACAATTATAACTTATTCAAAAATATAGCAGGTGAGATTACTGCAGTGTCCTTATTTGTTTACTAGTTCTCCAACCATTTTAAATATTGAGGTGTTTTTGCCTGTTTGCCTGCAGTCACTCAAGGCAGAGTTGTTGAAGAAATGAAGTCTAAAGATCAGACTGAAATACGATTAAAACAGAAGCTTCTCTCAAAACTGACAGTTGTGATGAAGAATGGAAAGAGCTAATTCAAAAGAGGTCTCTGTGACGACCTCAATTTTATGATGTGCTGACTCTCCAGGTAATTAAAAATGGCCAAAGCCCCAGTGAATGTGATTAAATCTGACACATCACAGATGTTTCCAGCCTGATTATCTTTTTCAAATTACTTTAATAATATTAAAATAACGTGTTGTATTATAAAATTTTAATCTCGTATAATAACAGCATTTGCATCACTGTTGTAAAAAATGTGGTTAGCATCTTCATTATGAGTAGTTTAATAGAATTATCTTCCAGGTTAAAATTTGCCATGCCTTTCTTTTATATATTTCTCAAGCAATTTTTTATTGAATATGCAGAAGCATAGAAAGATTCCAAGTGACTGGAGTTCTTCAGTACAGGCTGATCATAGTGTCCACATGTTCTCCATGAAAACAAACACTCAAGTGAAGAGGCTTTGTTGAAAAGCAGGTCATACCCTTCCCTCCTTGTGATTTATTATTACAGTGGCTGAATATGCCACACTGTCATCAGATTCCTCACAACTGAAGTATCACAACTGTGCACATGGTCTGAGGGAGAGGGGAAAGAGTGAGCAGTGATGGTGTACATGTGCATGTATCTTGGAAAACTTGCTGTAATCAGGAAATGCTTCCTTTTCTTTTTGCAGGGTTTGCCACACACAAATCCTTATGCTGACTGTCTCCTGTTCCATGCCTCCTACCCAGTTCTTTTGACATACGTGCAGATAGGTATAAGGGATGATCTGCTGAACTCAATATTACATCTCAGATCAGTGACAACACAATCACAGACTTACAAATAGGGCTCCAGGTGGTCATCTGCAAGGTGTCTAAAACTGCGACGGTCACTAATGAAGTTTTCACGGTGGCTTGTGCTCTGCTGGAATATGCTGTAATCACTGATGACAAGTTCACCTTAGCAAACTCACTGAGCAGTCTGACATTGACAGGGACCCAGTTCAACAGGTGTATTAGTCATTACAACTTTGCTCTTTGCGTTACTGACATCAGCAGCCATGGAAAATACTTAAATGACTGTCCCATACAAGCAGCTGAAACAATTTTTATTGATTTTAATGTGTTAAACGACATCTCTGAAAAACTAGGACTTTATGAAGAACATCAACCATATGACTGGCATAAGTCAAAGTCATTATGACAGTGGGCAGAAATCTGGCTTGTGTTCTTAGGGAGATCTTTCCTGGCAAAAAGGCCACTAACATCAGGGCATGAATTTCCTCTCCTCCTGTTACTGAGGTATCTATCTGTCTATCTATCTATCTATCTATCTATCTATCTATCTATCACTGGTTCCAGAGGCCAGCAGTCCTTTGAAACAGGAAACATAGGTGCTCAGGAGAGCAGCTCTGACTGCCAACACATCCATGTGGAAACAGGCTCACTCAGAGACCTGAGTCTCTCTTTCCACCAGACACAAAACATCCCTCCTGCCTCAGGGGATGAACATCTTCCATGAGAGCAGGACAGTGCCCCTTTGCAAACTCAGAATTACAGGAGGCAGAACGATCTAATCAGCAGAGTAAATCTATCTCCTAGGGTCATATTGTCCATATGTAAAATGATACCTATTCCCTGCAGGTGAAGCACTATAGTTTGTAAACTAAACTGCAATGAACAAGATTTTGAAAGAATATGGGTGCACACAAAGTGCTAGTAACACAAGACGGAGAAAACTGTGCTTGCAAAATTCTTTTCACTTTAGGATTAATATTTACAGGTAAAATCACTGCATAAAAGACAACAAGATGTGATGTAGTACACAAGACTTTGCACAAGAGTATTTTTAAATATCCAAGTCAGAAATACTTCTGAAAAGATGATAAACATGATGTACTGTAATCATCCAATCCTTCTAAACTTCACCTTTTTACACATTTGAGTCCATCAGATGAATGGAAAGAAATTCTTTAAAGCTTCCAAAAGAAGTATTTGATGGTGTTCTTAGTTAACCTGAATGCAGTAAAGTATATGGATGCAAATTCACATCTAGCAAATGAAGGCCAGGGCTCACAAAATTACACTGCAGTAGAAGTATCTCACTAGTCAGGGAGCAGAGGTGCCTTGCAAACACTGAATCATAACCATAGTCTCACTTCCCATTATGTAATTCATTCTCTTCTGACTGACTGAGCTTTTGATTTGCATAATGAATGCAAATCAAAATGACTGTACTTCAATTAGTTAGACGTTATTTTTAGGCAATTAGCATGCAAGCATTAGTATTACAAATATGATTGAACAATTACTTGGCAAATTTTTATCCTGATTGGCTTCTATACATCTCTTTCTAGATTTCCTTCATGCTTCTCACTCATACAGGCCTAAAACTCCACAACTTCAGTTTCCAGCTTTCTTATCCCACAATTTAACCATAGCAAATACTTCAAGTGCAAAAGGAAATCATATTATCAATGGGGAATGAAAAGGATAAAACTAAGACTTCAGAAAGAATCAGAGAGGAATTGAAGTCATGCCTCCATAAGTAGAGTTATTGGAACAGATGTAAAATTAAAAGGTATATATTAATTATGAATATATAGATAGGGAAAGGTCTTACATCAGTTCAGCAATTTACCCTAACCAGATACCTAGAAAATGCACAATTTGCATTCAAATTATCAATATTCTGTAACATGCTAATCACATACCAGTAAATATATATTTTTATGCTTTTGAGTGTTGGACAGGTATTTCACTTAAATATAGAGCAATGCTTCTTAAATTACACACTTAAAACTTTAATTAATACCAATATTATACATTTGTTTAGAATACATCTGTTTCCCTTGGAAATATTGAAATATTTCCAGTATATACCCATAAGTCATTAAATATACCTATATTCTGGTAACATATATATCTCTCTATATGTATGTTTATAATCATAATCTGACAGTAGTTGACTCTCTGGAACAGTGATATAATTTCTGCTATAGTGCTTTTCAAAATCAAGAGTAGTGGAATGAAGTGGATCATTTTGAACTTGGATGTAAACCCTCAGTTAAAGGACTGTCGGAATACCACAAGCTGACTGTACTAAAAGTGATTTCCCACAGGATTTGTGCTCAGAAGGCACAGTTGCTGGCTGTCAGACAGCCATAAATGGCAAATATGAGAACAAAGACAGCATTCATAAGCATTTATATTCATTATTCATGGTAAATAGCTAATAAATAGAAAAATGCCATATTTGTAAGCACATTTCCATAAGTTTGGGAAATGCAAATGCTCAGTTCAGAAACACTGTTTGGAGATTTCAAGAGTTTTGTTCGTCCACTCTTTTCCCTTAGAAACCCACAAGCCATGTAGATCACAAGAAATGAACAGCATCAAAATGACAAAACCATGTATGACCTCCATGTTATTCAAGGATACACAATTTAGGAGGAATAGGTTAAATGATATTCTAAGCTATTATAAGTTATCAGAAAAATATGTTAGCATCAGACTGGAAAAATGTCTACACTTCTACACCACTTTTCACAGAGAATGTTATTTGGTAACAGGGGATATGAAAAGGTATGTTTGCTGGCATGAAACTCAGGAAGATATCAGAAGAGGCTACTTCCAGTACCTGACATGGAACCTGGGGAAAATATGGCTTTTAGGGAATTGTTAAAAATCTCTCTCTCTACATCATCTAGTTCCAGTAGTTGCTGTTACAGACTTTTGACCTGCATTTAGGGTCACAAGGTGTGTGTCTGAACACGAGCTTCTCTAATTCTGTTTAATTTTAGGTTTTTCTGGAAAACAAGATACCTGTTTTCCATTTGCTGTGATCCAGTTCTAGGTGGCAGTTAAATAAATTCTAGGGAGGCTCCGGGAGACTTGATTGAGGCAAGTCTTCAAGGAGTCAAATACACACTGAAGTACAAGGTCTCATGAAGAGCCATGGAAGAGGTAACACTTTTTTAAATAGCATTCTGAATAATATTTTATAGATAGATAGGTAGATATTATCATATGTATGATGCTATATTATATGTTATACAATCCTACTGATTTTGTTATTCAGCAAGGAACTATGAAACACTTGTTCAATTGCCTCTTCATCTTGAGGGGAATGAATCCTGTATCTGTTACCTCTAATCACCTGACTACAAAATAACTTGGCAGGAATAAAGAGCTGGATTGTGCCAATCACTGTGGTGAATGTCAGTCTCTGCACAACCAAGCAATCTGTCAAGACACACAGCCACTACACAGGAGACAACCTCATGGTCAGGTCATTTATCTCTTTCTTCTGCCAGGATTCCTTTATAAATCATAACTGAAACCCCCTGGTCTTCTCTACCTGGCTGAATGCCCTAAACACAAGAACCACTTGTGCTTCCTCTTATTTGCTCTCCTGTGGTTCCATGACCATTCAGAAGGGCAGGTTCTGCCAAAGGGAGGAGATGTGACCCAACAGATGGATGCTTGTAGTCAAAGGAACACTCCTGCATCTGGAAGCTGTGTATATCAGGCAACTGAATTGCAGACAGGAGTCCAGACATATTTCTGTTCTCACTAATGGCAATTGGCTGGTTTCAACCAGGTGCTTCCTCAGTACTGTTTTTCTGGGAAGGATATTTTCTGAATATGTCCAAATCTCCCTGTTGATTGTAAACATTGAGATGTTTGTTGGACACTCATTACATGCAAGATCCTGTTTTTTAATTCTTCCTACCAACTGAAAGTATGTGCAAGCACATCTCCTTTTCTTTATGAGTGAGTCATAAATTCAACCTATTAGATTGAAAAGGACTCTATAAGTTTCCTTCAAATTACAAATGAAAAGAAAGTTACTGACCACAGTATAATTGCATTGCTCTGTCTCCATAACTTAGCTATAAATAGACATGCTTTAACACACATATCTCTTTGTTTCCAGAAAAGCAGTCTATCTTGAAATTCAGCATTTGGACAAGAAAGCCAGCAGAATATGTAATTCAGAGGTCACTTGTGTCAGCTTTGTTTGAAATCCTTCCCTAAGTCTGAATGACAGAGAATGAATGTGGCCTCTGTTCATATGACACAAGCTGAAAAGTTATGAGCATTAACAGCTTTCCAGTCAGCTCCTTGAAAAATGCAACTACATTTGTAGTGGATGGGTTTTCTTGAAACAGTATTCCCTACATTTAACGTTGCAGACCACAGCACTTCATAACACATTCACCCAGCATATCACACTCCCATGGTACAGCACAATCACTGAAGGAAAAATAGAGGAAAAACAGCAGAAGATTAATAGATGGTGAAAGTGTGGAGATAAGGCTCAAGGTGAGCAAATATGTTATATTATCTATAACTCGGTACCCACTACTTAATCTGGAAAGGAAGCATATTCAAATTTAAAATAGCAAAGTGATACTTAAAATTGCATTTTAAATTTTCATATTGAAGTGTTTTTCAGTAGGTAGGTTCCTGCATTTAACAGTGTGGAATGAAACAGAACATTTATGAAGCATTACAAAATATCCATTCTTTGGTAAACTTGTCTGAGCTGCTTCACAACAGAACTCATGAATTTTGTTTACACTGACATTTATGATTACCCTTGAAAACAACCTTTTTCCAGCTTGACAAAATGGTCTTCTCTGCCTACATCTTAACTTACCACCTGCACAGCAGACCAGTGCATTTCTTCTTAATCCTGCACAAACGTCCTTAATGAAAAAATGAAATAATTGCCATCTCTGCTTTCAGACTTGATACTGATTATGATAGAAAAAAAGATAAAAATAAAGGACTGAGGCATTTTGAACTGCTCTGGGTAATGGCCTTCCAGGACAGGAGAGAGGAGAGGGACTTTTTACAAGGGCATGTAGTGATAGAACGAGGAGGAAAGATTTAGATTAGATATTGGGAAGAAATTCTTTGTTGTGCAAGTGGTGAGGTATTGGAACAGGTTGCCCAGAGAAGTTGTGGATATCCCATCCCTGGAGATGGTTCTGAGCAACATGGTCTAGTGAGACGTGCCCATGGCAGGGAGGGTTGGAACTTGATGATCTTTAAGGTTCCTTCCAACCCGAGCCATTCTATGATGGCACAAGGGAGTGGTGTATACATTGCACAGATCCATGCCCTGATACTCAGTTTTCTTAGAATGAAGCTAACTCGATTTCTAGCACAGGTGTTTGGCAGCTCTGGATTCATGTCAAATACTAGGAATAGTCACAAGTGTCGGTGGCCATGTAGGTGCTTCCTTGACGTTACAATAATTACTTGCAAACTTCTGTTAATTCTGGAAGAGTTTGTACTTCCCACTATTTTAAGTTAGGTGAGGACAGAACTGAATGGGATTTTAAGTATGAGACTTGAGCTCTGCTAATACATAACAACATTCTAAATCAAAACATGTGTTTGTAGTTGACATGGCAAGAATCACTAAAGAGATAAGCCGTGAGACAAACTTATCCGTGCACGAGAACTTCAAGAACACTTTGAATGAAACACATTGTTTTCCTTTAAATGTTATCATGGAAAAATCATAATAACAATAGTTATATGTAGCCAGAAACATCGTAATTGTTGTTAAACAAAAGTGTGGATAAGAACTTACAATGTAACATAGCATAAGAGATGTAGAATAAAACTATCAGCTTTAAGCCCATTAAAATATTAATTGATCATGCATTTGAAGCAAACTAACAATCACAGAAAACAAGATGTGTATCCAATTAAAATTTGCAGAGAGCTTCTTGATTTTGAAATTTTCTACTTCACTAAAATTGAGATAATAACAGAAAAGGACAAATTTACAACATAATGAATCCACTCCCTACAAAACCAGACAATGTAAACTTACAATGCAGAATATTGGTCAAAGTCTGTCACAGCCAAATTCTACTCTAACAGAAGAAACACATTTTTGAAAGTGGACATCAACACGTAAAAAATAGTCTTGAGCTCATTCTGTCTTCAAATGCAAGCAAAAGGTATCTTACTGCAAGCAAATCTTAAATATAAATGAGAAAATCAAAATAATTATCTTAATAGTCTCCCTCTCATTTGCTATTCTCAATTTGAAAATTCAATCAGCAAGATACAGACAGTGTTTTTGAAAGCTTTAATCATCACCCACTACTCTCTAATAATTACTCCTATTGGAGAAGAAAACTAAGAAGAGAAATTATGACAGAAAGTAGCAAACTGCCAAGGTATGAAAGGACAGAAATATAATCGTTAAAGAGATCCTCTTTCATTTCAAATCTTTCTTTGAACTGGCTTATAACATGAAAGATAACATGCTCATGAAGAGAATATAATTTGAGTCTATTACCTCATCATAACCAGCATATTATAAACTAATTTGGGATACTCAAAATTACATAGAATAATGCACAAAGAAATGCTATTCCAGAATTAAGGAGCTCTGAAATGTACAAAGTACTTAATAATTATTTTCTTGGCCCAAACTGCTCTTTAGTTATATTATAGAGCTTTGTACCTTTCTAAATTTTTTTACTTAGTCTGTTTCCTCAGATTGATACTAGTTTTTAAAAATCTTGACTAATTACATGTTGATGACCTGCTGCAAACAAGCAACTCATATTGTAACATAGTAGAAAAAGTCATATTTCAGTGTTTCAAAACTGAAAAATAGAAGTTTACAGAAACTCTTTCCACAGTGGTTTTAAATATTCACCATCAGCAATAAATAATTCATAACACATTTCAAAATTGCAGAGGAATATATAATTTTCCTTTAAAAAAGTAACTTGTGATGTAAAGCAGAAAAAAGTTATTAGCAATTCTGTGTTGAAAATCACATGTTCAAAAAATGTGTATATCTAGAAAATAACACTTTTTTATTAGATTTATATTTTTATGTATAAATTCTTACCTAAGCTGTTTAAAAGCTTCTGCTTTCACAAGTGGTGTTTCTACAGAGTGTTCAAAAAGTGCTCCTTCAGGCCCTAAAAAAAAAAAAAAAGAAAAAGAAAAAGAAAAAGAAAAAGAAAAAGAAAAAGAAAAAGAAAAAGAAAAAGAAAAAGAATAGTGTAATGTAACAGTTGGAATGTAAAATAAATAACAAGAGGTTTTTTTTTTTAATCTGTCCACTTTGATACCAGAAATTAAGACAAGGAAACATAAATTATGACTTAAAAGACAATTGAAATATAGCTACATTATTACCATTACAGTATTGAATGGAACAACATAATACAGAGGTTGAGTGATCCTCCCTGGCTTTGAGCTTTCACATACCTGAGCACTTTTCAGAAGAATACGTAGAAAGGCAATATAGTTTAATAGTTAGGATATTACTCAAGGTGGCTTTTCTGGCTACTCTTTGAGGTAAAATAGAATACTGTTACCCTCCGGAAAGAGTTCTGGGCTGTAAAAAGCTCTAAGTTTGGGATTCGGACTGTATCTAGACAGAGAAAGGCAGTGGATGATTAGAAAGTATGGTGTAGAGAGAACAGATGTGGTATTAGATTGTATTAAATGTGGTATAAAGGGAAAAAGAGAAGAAAAAATTGGTCAGGGCAACCTCTGAGAACATGGTAAAAAGAAAAGAAGTTAAATCAAGAAAAAAACATTAAAAATGAATACATTGCTGAGACAACTGATAGGATGACTGTCAGGTCATGAGGGCTGGAGGAAAGTTCTCAGGATGTCCTAAGGAAGCATGAAATATGCTGCTTTCTGAGAAGAGCTTTAGCTGAAATTGTGATTCCTTAGAATGAAATCTCCTTACCTTGGATGGAAGGGAAGTACACAAGATATAAGAATTACCATATTAAAACACTTCACCACTTTGAGGAAGCATTGATTTACTAAGCTTGTATTTAAATTTTATTTAGCTGTTGACATCCTCCTCATCAATTTAAATAGATTAATCTTTTTGCAAATTACAAACTGGCATGAATATAATACTGGAAAATTTAAAATTTATTAGTTCAGACAGAGCTTTAACCCTGCTTCATTAACATTTCATTTCATTTTCATTACCATTAAGATTACTCTAATTATGTCCCTAATGTCTGTGTGGACATAGTTAATTATTCTCCTGTTCCTGTATTTGTGCTGGTGGGTGTTACAAGGTAACAACCTTACACAGTGAAGATGATGAAAAAAACCCTACTCTACACCTTAAGGAATTAAAAATGTTTATCAGAAAATGCTGGTTTGGTGCAACTAAGATATTTTGCAGGGTTATGCTGATATGTCAAAAGTGCAGACGTGGCACTTGAGGACGCAGTTTAGTGGTGGACTTGGAAGTGCTGGTTGATGGTTCAACCTTATGATCTTAAAGGTCTTTTCCAACCTAAATGATTCTATGATTCTGTGGTTCTATGAAGACAGATAAGTGGTAGCAGAGATAGTGTCACTTTCATGGAAATAGAGGCTAATGGAAGAAAGTCAACAGGAAACATCAGTGTTAATGCTCTGGGTGGGGTGGGTGGGCGCTGTAAGAGGAAGTGCAAAGGCTTTTTTCTATATTCTAGAGCTGTCACCTCTAAGCAAGAGTAAAACCTTGCCTTTATGTGAGAAAAATTTCTTCATCAAACAGCATTGTTTGAACATTATGCCACTATTAAAAAAAAAAGTCAGGGCAATTTTTTTTTGAAAACGACCCTAAAGTTGATATGTTGTCTTCATGTCCTACTTTATCTTTTAAACAATGATATGACCATTGCTATATTTACTACTTTATAGGCTACTGTTTATTAATATAATGTAGTTTAATCCTAAAATATGCTAGAACAAGATTAATTTTCTCAGTGAGAGGTTTGAAGTCAATAAGATTCATTAACACCCCACACAGCCTATCAAGCAAGGATCACTTGCCTCCTCAAAGTCTAACAGAATGTTTATTCATACCCTCAAATTGCCTCCTACTTAACTTAGATTCTGAGGAGGTGTTTAATTTAAACACACGTCGCATTGCACTTCAGTATTAGCTACACAAATTGAACACCTTTGCATAGAACAGAGCACTAGAAAAACACAGAAAATACTCAGCAAATACTTTAGGAGATTTTAATAAAAGACAAACAAGCAGAAGGATAAGTAGTAAACTGGAGAAAGGGTGATATAAATATGTTTCTCCATAAATATGCTGATTCTCTCTGCCCTGCCAGAAGAAAAAAAGGTGTAGATGTGGCTCTTGGGGGTGTGGTTTAGTGGTGAACATAGCAATGTTAGGTTAATGGTTGGACTCAATGATCTTGGAGATCTTCTCTAAACTTAGAAATTCTATGTTTCTGTGAGACTGTCATGACAATATTATAAAGCAATCGTCTCTTTGCCAGCCAATGCACCCTTACAATGTGGATTTCACTGTCACCAATGCCAACTCAACGTACAAAACCCTACCAGAACACTGATGTTCAGTACCTCCACAGCAACATAATAAATGTCTGCAAAATGCAGGTCATTAGTGAAATAATATTAAAGTACATTTGTTGGAGTACATGCTCCTTCGAGAGCAGTAATTGTCATGAAGGGTTAATCCAAGATTGAGTTTCATACACTTAAATCTAAGTGTCTGTGGTGTAGATGTCACAGATGAGCTAGAGGCAGTATTTCGTTGTCTAATCATATGTACTTACTGTCATCTGAAACACCCTTGCACATCCTGCCTGGCCTCCAGCTGCCGTGATCAACGGAAGCATCTCTGGGAGAAAAAATGATATCATGTGGTGTCTCACACACCACAAGGTGTTTCACGCACAGCTGGATGTTCATGCTTGAGCAGGCGAGCTCAGCCACTACCCACTATATCCAAGGGAGATGACAAGCCCTGGAGCTCACCCCGAAGCAGACGATGGCGTTGGGTTGGCACAGGAGCCCTGCCCGGGGCAGGTGCTGGAGTCGGCCGCGCGCTCCAGGCTGCGCTGGCTGTGCTCCCTGGAGGTTCCCTCCAGCCCTCTGAACATCCAGACCTGCCAGTGACCCTGCGGGGTATCGGAGCTGCCTCACTGGCCGTGGCTTTCCCCAGGCATTTGCTCTTCTGCCGCTATTTTATTCTACCACATGGGCCAGAAAATGTCTGACTGAAATAGTATGAGTTGGAGCATACTAAATTATAGGAAAATGACAATTCTTGAGGTGTTGGATTGGATTATCTGATTCTTAGACCTTTTCCTTTGTCCTGAAATATCATAAATCATAGATATTTGCTCTCTGTTACACTGTATTTTAGTTGAAAACTGTCAGGTTTTCTTAAAAATCATTACTGAGCTTTTCATAATTCACATATATTTATGGAGAAGCAAAATCAAATAGTTCACTACACTGTACATAAAAAGCTGCAAAATGTTCTTTGTGTATTTTAAGCCCAGGGTCATCTATTTTTTATGGTATGAACTTTTCAAAATTTATTTCACATTGATCTTGTTCTCCATCTAAAATGTTTAAAAATAATCTCAGTATGAAAAGTATTACTAATTTATCCTTCATGTTAATAGCATCAATTAAATCACAATAATTTATCCTTCATGCTAATAGTATCATTTAAATCACAATTTTAATAAATTAATTTGAAGCAAAGTAGGAATGAATCTCCTCTCACCTACATTAATTTTACACTGAAATAAACTCACTGACTTTAATGTATTTGCTTTTGAATTTTACTACAGTCTAAAAAAAGAAACAGGCAATGTGTCTTTCTACAATATCTGCTGAAGTAAATAATTACCAATGCACTGTAAAGATTAATATTGGATGAGTCAGTCATTAATATTAGCATAACAATTTCAACTCGTGTATGAATGATTTTTACTTACTTTGAGTAGAGACAGACCTTTTCCAAATCACTTAACAATTATGCAGTATTTCATATCTTTGTTAAACATGCTTTTCTATTAAAGTTTAGCATCCCTTGGGCAAACAATTATTATTTGATATGGTTTCCTGGTTAAATAAGCTGTAATTTCAATTAGGTTAAAAAGTAAAAAACCTTAAGATAAGACCCTTAGGCGTAAACAAAATTTATTAACACAATTAATATAACTTAACTTTGGCTTTGAAACAATAATTGTATATCTACTACCGTATATATAGTTTTGACAATGAAATAATATGAATCTATTCATTAAAATGATGACCTCAAAAGTTCAGAGGACCAGTAACTAGAAAAGTCAAACATGGTATTTGCAATCAGGTAAAAATATTTAAAATGTAATTGAAAACAAGTTACAAAATAATGTCATTATTTCCTTTGATGCTCAAATAGAAATCACACCTTGATGTATCTATTTTAATGCAACCTTACACCTAGAAAATGAAGGTTGACTTCATCATGTCATATGAAAGGGAATAGCTTTTCATGTGATAACTTTGACGTATTACTTTGTAAATGAGTATTTTAATGATTTGCAGAAATAGCCTAAGACAAACCTGCCTCCTGACAGATGACATTTAAAATATACAAATATCATCTTGTGACATATGTGCTACACACTGAACAGAAACATCGTAGCTTTCACTTTGAAAGATAAAACCATGTAAAAATATCAGAGAGAACCTTAAGTTTTCACAAATCAAACTCATTGCAACTCAGACTGGAATACCTAGAATTTTTTCAGCCTCAGACAGCGGTGCACTAGAAACATTAAACAACTTAGCAAAAGATGCACCAGTACAGTTCCAATTACTAATGGCTTTAAAATAAAACACACACATACAGATATATTTACATATTTATATATATATATATATAAAATTATGATTTTGCATTAAAAGTTCTTCCTGATTATTTATTGGAAAAGGTCAGATTACCTTCATATTTCTATTTCCTAATGAGGTAAAATCAGAACTTGTGTTCACACACAATGACATATATAAAAATGCAATTTTTTTCTTGCTTTTCTTATGAGTATTATTTGAGTGTTTCTTAAAACTTTACAGACCTGTGACTCGAAGCTTATCTGTGCCAATTACAACTTCATTTTCATCCACCATAAAAAGTGGCTTTCCATCCTTTGAGTTGATCTGGAATTGCTGACTGTGGAATTCTACCATTTTAGGACCTGCAAAGCATAATAGAAAAATTGAATAATCACATCAGCTTTCTTCAATTTTCTATATAAATTACTAATAATTTTAATTGGTATCTTAATAATGTAGAGACTCATTTAAGTACATTAAAGATTATGAAGCACTTAGATATTCTAAGGATAGAGGCCCTGTTAAGTACTGAAATTGGGTAGATCTATTTGCATGATCTCATCTGTTGTCCAAAACTGTGCCTGGGGTCTTGCTTTAGTTGGGTTTCCAGGGAATTTAGGAAATCCCACACGAATAGATCAAGATAAATATTCATGCTCTTGGTGGTGAAACTGCTTTGATGAGTACAAATTTTTTTTTTTTTTTTAAACAGAAACTTTAATATCAAAGTCTTTGCAGCATCATCCCTTTTGATTAGGGAGGCTCAAATACTTTAAAATTACAAACATCCCATGTAAGAGCAGGACCCTCAGCTCTTCATAACAAATGCCAATTTGGCTCCACATGTCTAACAAATGTTACTGATCATGTTCTTAAGGGTTTCAAGAAGCGACAAGAATATTTGCAATTGATTCTGGTACTCCAAAAATTAAAATACTCGTGAGCAGGAGAGTCTTTGTGTATTTCCAGATCTTAAATTCACTAAAGCATCCTGTTCTAAAGTATTGGCTTGGTAAGTAGATAAAAATCAAACCTTTAATATTCCCTCTTCTAACAACCCGATCAATTAAAAATTCACACCACATCTAGTCTGAATATCTATTTCATAGAGTTGCCATCATAAATCTATGTTCAGAATTAAAATTACAGATAATGGTCCAAGCAGTTAAGACTCCTTTTCAGCAATTTCTAAGAAATGTATTTCACAGACATCCATGGGACTGAGAGGCACTGAACTGCTTCCTTCCCAATAAAAGCCTATTTTACTGTGTCTGCTCCCATAAATGTTAAATAAATTCCAGGCAGTAATTCTCAATAAATAGGAATTTTTAAAATTTTTTTTAGATCTTATGTTAAAATAGCATTAGATGACAGATGATTGGTATTGCTAAGAAATACATGCAGGTATTTCACAAAATCTGTATGGTAGCTGGTATGAGATGCACACTGTAAGATTCTATACAAATTGGTTGTTGTTTCACTCAGCAGATGCAAAACATTGCTTTTAAGTGCCCACTAAACACAGAAAGAGTTATAGAAGCCATAATGCCCTAAACTAGGGTAACAATTCTAAGGCATAAACCCCAATATTGATTCTACTTGAAAATGCTTGGGATAGGGGGCTGAGCTGTGCATTGTGTTACACTCTGCTGCACAGCTGCACCCAAGCAGAGCCTTATGGACCCCAATTTGGCTCTTCTCTAAAGCTATTCTAAAGCCCATGACTTTATTTCTGAGAAGTATGTTACAAAAAGTGAGATAAGGAAGTATTTTCATTAAGCAAAAAGGTCTTAAACAGTAATATTTTTTTATTATTATTTTTATAGCAAATTAAACAGTTCTGGGTAAGTAAGGCAGGGATAGATGCCTGTCATTGGTTTCCCAGAAAATCTTATGTTTTATTTAAGGTCCCTTCCAACCCAGGCCATTTTATGTTTCTGATTGATTGTTTCTGTTTGTGCCCAGCAGCAGTAACTAAATGGCCATTTATGTATTGTAGCTAGATCCTTGTGTATTCAAAGAAATCAAAGGCCTGAGTAAACTGGATGTTATCAACTTTACTGGTGCTGCAGGGGCTGGTCCCTCATTCTCATTCATCCAACTCCACGATTTTTAAAGCTAGCCTTAATAAAGTAGAAACTCTGCAAGCACTGTTAGAGCACTCACTAAACATTGTATACTTTCCAAAGCAACCTTAATTTGCCTCTCTTTGGAACTACAACTCATGGCCTTGCCCATGCTGGGTTTGTATCCAGATTTCTCTCCTGTTTGCACACTTGACTAAAACTTTAACAGGAATTTTTAGGTCCACAGTTTTCTTAACAGAAGTGCCTCACTAATGTGGGACAAGGATTGTCCTATAGATAATCTTCATTACCAGAGAATGGTATGGATAATAATTGATGTATTTTAAAGCTTTAGAGGGAATGCTAGGGTAAACAAAATTCAAGCCTATGTTTTATTCATGCTAGAGATGAGATGTCTCAGTATATGTGGAACAAGTTTCAAAAAGGAATAATAGGCTTTTATACAAATGTGAGTACATTTATGAAATGAAAAGTATCCATTAATTTATCTTAGTTGTATTCCACAATACACATACACTAGCTATATTGCAATAACATTAATTGTATTGTAATCCCAGGGAGATTAATTTTCAACTCATAAGCAGCAGCCAAATTCAATATCTGAAAGTTTAACCTCCTAAAGCCTAAATGTGTTTTGTCGACCAGTCCAGTATATCAACTACATGTAAGTCAACTAATACTATATAATCATATTTGTTAATAAAATCCTACAATTAAAAATGCAACCTGACAGAATGCAGGTTATAGAAAGTATTTGTTTTCTGCTTGCTGCCAGATGTGTCACATCAATTTCCAGGTCCATGGGTTATTCTTGCTAATCAGGCTGATTATTGCCCCTTGTTTCTTTACATTTCCTCCTTTAATGTGCATTCCTGAGGTAGACCTTGTATGCGAACATCACATCAATACCTCTTGACACTGAGGATGTTACTTTAAATGATGATTTTTTTTTTCCAAAAACAACTGACATACTGCTAAACAGTCTTCCCTTTCATATGTCCTCCTCAGTCTTGACTACCCTAGGGATTTTCTAGGGAATGAAGGTCTTTGTTTTAGTGACTCCATTTCAGTTTAAAAGCATTTAAATAAACTGCCTTCTACTACTACCTAACCTTTGAATTCCAGGTCAATACAAACATAAATGTACAAGACAGCAAAGGAACTTCTGTCAAAAACAAGGCCTGCCATAAAATAAATACCCACAAATGCTTAATGCCAATGAAATATGGGGAGTCTGAAATTTGAGAGTCTGCCTACATGTTACCAGCAGGCAGACTCCTCAAAGAGTTAGGTCTACCAAATACTAAGCACTTTTAGTGTCTTTAGATCTTTCAGAAGAAGAGGCTTTCCAACACTGGATTTACTTGTGTAATTTCAGATCTTTTATTTTCTTACTCTCATTTGTTATCCATCATGTCTGATAACCTCTGGCTGTCAGCTACTTTGTATGCCTCGCTCTTCTCCTACCACCTAGAATCACTGAAGTGAATATAAACCAGAATCCTAAGTGCTCTGGGGTATTCCTGTGCAATTTCATTTTTTAGTTAATTTTTATTAAACTAAAGCACCTTATTTAAAATAAGACCTCATTAAAAGTGTATTAAAAATGTAATACTCCTACAGATTTGGTCCTCATTCCAAGAGTGATACCATACAATACCAATAAATGTAAAGTTATTACTTTCAGAAACATAAAATTAGTCATATTTTCATATGGAATGTTATGGTATTTAATTAGAACAGAGGCATTAGAGAATATGCAGCATGTTGCATATATACATTTTATGTCCATATCATACATCTCTCATAACTTTGAAAAACAACTCTCATACATTAATAGAATACTTGAGGCTCCTGTTCTTTTTCTCACAGTTCTCCTTTTATGCAATGGATGACCTCTCTGTTCAAAGTATGAATGCCTTTCTGTCACCACTGTTTATACTTTGTTGTTATCTGTGACTGAACACAAGTCTAGAGATCTTAAAAAATTGGTTCTGAAAGGTGGTTGCAGACACTGATCATGCAGAAAGTGGTGACCCAACTAGTGCTACTAGTACTTTCTACCCTCAGAGTGACTTGTCTAACTCACTGTCTTTATCCATCTAGGAATTAGCCTTATAAAATATTCTATTTAAATATAAAAACAATAAATCCATGAAATATTTCATTGTGAGATAAGTTATTGCATGTAGAAACCATGGCAGGAACAGGAGATCATGTTTCTCACACAGTGACTTGACAAAAAGGCTACAGTGTCACCTTTTGTCTCAGACTTAATGAATCCAGAATTTTTTGCATGATGAATAACTTCAACAGGAAAAGGTGAAATACAAAGTCCTCAGACAGATAAGGTGAAAAGGAAAATACTGAAGGAGATGAGGCATGATAATTTGAAACCCTATATGCAGAGAGGATAGCTGATTTGAGTCTCTCAGTCCTAAGTGAATACTTTAACTACTTTATCTTCTGTATAATGGATATTCTTTTTCCTACTTTTCTCCTTTTTAAGAAAAAGAAAGCCGTGAGTGTATTTTCATAAGGTCAGCTCCTGCACTGTGTTTCAGGAGTATTCTAAGCATACCTACTGGATCTGGGCGGCGGTGAGGGGACCAGTTAAGCAGATGGGGCATGACTCAGTGGACAATACAGCTGTCTAGTGCCATTTTATGTTCTTTTGTGTTCTCTACCTGGCCTTCAGCTTAGTTTAGATGCACTAGAGTATCTATACCAGACTAGACCATAGACTACACCAGACTATCTATACTTCTATACCAGACTAGAAAGTCTGACATGGGGTATGTAAGAAACACAAGCCTTTCCAGAGTGCCAGCTGAAGACTGGGCAAGATGGAATCACAGAAGAAGGCAAGCCAGAGGTCACCTCTGGAGGTCACCTCTGGAGGTCACCTGGTCCTACCTCCTAAACACATCAGGATCAGCTTGACTGGAAGTTAGGTAAAGGTGCTCAGGGTCTTGGCCAGGTGAAATTTTAACACCTCTGAGGAAGGAGATTTAACAGCCTCCCTGGGCAATCTGTTCCCATGGTTAACCATTCTAACAGTGATATATCTTCCCTGCCCCTTCTATCCAATTGCATTTTGCCTCTCTGCAACACATGACCATTGCCTTTTGCCCTTTTGCTGTGCACCCTGAGTCTGGATTCATGTTAGTGAAAGGACAAGGGGAAATGGCCTCAAGTTGTACCAAGGGAGGTTCAGGTCTTATATTAGGAAAAATTTCTTCAACTAAGAAAATGGTTAAACATTGGAACAGGCTACCCACAGAAGTGGGTTCAGAAGAGCTTTCAAAAAAAAAGGTAGATATGGCACTTTGTGATATGCATGGTGGTATTCTGTCAAAGGCTGGACTTGGCCTTGGAGGTCTTTTTCAATCTTAATGATTCTATGATTTATTTTGTCTCTAGCCCTCCTAGTAGCAGGCATAAGTTACAAGCCCTCTTTAAGCTTCCTTTTCTTGCAGGTTAAACAAACACAACCTCTTCAGACCCTTACACTTCCTGTGCTTCCTCTCCCTGACCACCTTAACAGCTCCCTGTGTGCTCCTCCTGAGCTGGCTCACAGATCTGTCACACTGGAGAGGGCTCAGCGGCATTCCAGCTGCAGCCTCCCAGGTGTGGAACGATGCGGCGCAGCGTGCTGTTAGTGCTCACTGCCACAAGGGTACACTGCAGGCACATGTTCAAGCAGCCCATCAGGACACGGGTGTCTTCTGCAGAACTGCTGCAAAAAGATAGGGATCTAGCTCCTGTTTTGGGCGCTAACCTCCATCAGGATTCGAAAGCACTGTTGCATTGAAATTACTAGGATTTTAGGCATACTTAATTATCAAAATTCTATCTTAGATTATAGTCACAATAAATTTCAGCTATTTTAAGCTAAACTTTACAAATTCATCTAGCATTAATCAATGCCAATAATTCAATATTTTTGTTACTGTAAAGGAAGGAATGGCAGGAACTGTCCTCAGCTTTAGCAGTAACTATTATCTTCAAATTATCATCCAATTACTTATGTTAATGATTACTGTACCAGAGGAGTCAAAATATGTTTGGGATTGTAAATTTTCTGAGACTGTGACAGCTGACAATGGTATAAAATATTTAATAATTCCCGCTTTTCACTTATTTTGAATTAATTTTTCCCATTGGATTAGAGAATGAAGCTACTCAGACAAGTAATTGCTCACTGATGAGAGACAGGTGTCTGTTAACTTGTAATTTTCCAAATCTAAATGGTTTCCCAAACATTAGCCATTTTTTTTCAGAGCCAAACTCTACAGACTTTTTCTCTTCTTGTAGACTCAGTCTGAAGTGAAGTGACAGCATAGGATTCAAAGTCCTTGGGCCAGGTTCAATTTCCCCTTAATGTGATGCACTCATATTTAGAGCAACATCATCATAGAATCATAGAATGGGTTGAAAGAGACATTAAAGAATATCTATTTCCAATCCCTCAGCCATGGGCAGGGGCACCTTCCACTAGACCAGGTTTCCCAAAGCTTCATCCAGTCTGGTCCTGAACACTTTCAGGGATGGGGCAGTTTCTCTGTGCAACCTGTGCCAGTGCCTCTCCACCCTCACAATAACTATCTGGTTTACTCCTAGAGCAGGTTTTAAGTCTGGCTTACATCAGCCTGTCTGACTGTGGACATTATCATGTATTCCTTCAAAAAGATTGTCATGTTGGGGGGCAGGGTGTGCATATCTTGCTACGGTAAGTACCTTACTCTACACGGCACGCAGACATCAATGCTATTTTTTGCAGAAAAGCATACTTTTCATTTGAGTCTAAATATTAAGCTGCAGTTGTAATGACCAAATTATTTTTTTCACAAATAAGTTTTCATGGTCATATTCTTAGCTAGCTTTAATTTAAAGGTATCTTGAATATTAGTTACTTTTTTCTGCTATTTGTTTTAATTCTTTTCAACATGATATACATTTAAATACACAATGATCTCACAAAAGGCTAAAAGCATATGCACTTAATGTAGAACAGAAACACATCTGCCATGGATTAAAACAGGTAATTGAAAAAGAGAATTGGTTAAAAAGTCTGTAGCAGACACCTGTCATTCTCTAAATTTTGCCTGATCTAACTAAATTTTACTTTTAAATAAAACTAGCATCTCTGTCTTAATATGATCAGATTCATTGGTAGATAAAATTTTTATACTTTAAGAATTAAACATCCCTACTTTAATCCCCTTGGAATAAATACTGTAAATTCTTGATCGTAGGAAGACTTAATCACCTCAAAAATACTTAAATGAAGTTTCAAATTTATCTTTCTATTAACTGCACCTATGTTGTATCTTCCCTTCTTAAAACCCAGATGGTTATTATTATTAAAGTTGTGCATATAATCATCTTTTTGCAGATAAAGATCTTCAAGACATATGTTCTGGTTCTTATCTTAAATATTGAGTTTTTAATGAAAGACTTCTGGGAAAAATAAAGAAGGAAAAGCTACATGATTTTACAATGTCATTGAGTTTATGAAACTGGTTTCAGGGTTTTCCCTGTAAAAATAAGATCAAGCTCTTCTTAAAGTCATCATGCTTCCTTAACACTGTTTTCTTCCTCCTTTGTCTCTGACTGTAAAATATCATCACTTGAAAATGAAATATTAAAATGCTGATAAGAAAACCATACATCATTTGACTTTGGAGAGGAGTAGTTTTGTAGATGGCAATTATTGCTGCTAAAGCAATATATTAGATGCTGACACTGATCTGTTCCATTAGAATGTTGTTCCTGTTTGAAAAAAGCAGGGTGGGATAGCACAAATACTCTCATTGTAACAGCTGTTCAGATTAATGTTATAGACATGAAAATAGTCTCTAAGCAGAATTTTGACTGTAATTCTTTTTTCACACTGCATAAACCATTTTGACTTTCACCATATTCTTATGCTTTCTGATTTCATGCTTAACAATGCAGAACAGCTTCATAATCCAGCTATCTAAACAAATCCCCTCAAGCTTTAAATACTTTAAACTGAACCCCTGACCTGAAGCTACTCAACATCTACAGCACTTTGTTTAAAAAAACTGCAATGTCCAGACAACTCCTGCAAGAGGTATGTCATGCAGATGAACTGAAGGGCATGTAGAAACTTTAAAGCAACAGTAATCATGTTGGAAGTTGCACACATTTTACGTCCTTTTAGTATCTCTGTGATTCATGAGGGAATGCATAATATGTGCCTGTTATCCTCGTATGGGGAATTTCATAGGAACTCCTCAAGTAAAGATTTGTTTCACATCTCTCTTGTGAATTGCTTCTGTTGAAGATTGGGTATTTAAATCATTCTTAGTAACTTATTAAAATATTTTAACAGATCATTTGAATAACAATTTCCATGAGTTAAAAGGTATTTTTGTTATAATCTTGTGAGTGAGGCTATATTATATTGTCATCTTTGGAACAATCCCAAACTTATCTATACAGCTCCTTCACAACTGCAACTAGTCATATTTATCCAATGTCTAGAGTTTGAAGACATAATTCCACATGCTTGCAATTGTGGAAGACATCAACTCTTTAGCAAAGGCTTGTGCATATAAAGTCAATAAACCACACCCCTATTTATCACACTCCTTATAAAGGACCATCACCTTACATGCAAGCATTTTGTGACTGGCTGAGGACAATGGCTAAAAATGTCAAGCTATGTATTCACTTTAACAGACTGTCATCCCAGTCACTGTTGGTTTCTTCCAGTAAAATTCACCATCTGCACTGTTTCCAGCACTGAGGTTCTCTTTGTTAACAGGAAAGATATACTGGAGTAGAGTATCTCAGACTGCTCATTTATCTCAGACCTCACTTACATTGCAGGTGCTGAAGTCTGAAGGCCCAACTGATCTACATCACTCTTAAGTGCAGTCATTTTTTTCCCCAAAAAAGTTTCTTAACTGTTCATAGAGAAACATTGCCTGATAAGAAATTCGCCTTCCACCTGCCAAAGGTATCTCATGTTTCCAGCTTGAAATATGGAGGTACCTTATTTGCACTGGGACAAAGCCTCCTAAGTGCATCATGAGTGTATTAAAATACAATGACTGAATGGAGTTCAGCAGACAGGACAGGCACATGACTACAGTGCTGATACACGTGTTCCCATGATGGGCAACCACAAACAGTATTTAGGGGCATTTTCTTGAGAAAAATTATTAAGATCTTTATGATCAACTAAACGGAAAAAAAGGAATTTGAAAACATTTAAAGGCTAAATTGTGATTAATTGTATAATTATGCATTTTAAAGGGGAATAGCAGGCTCCTTTATACATTTAACATTTTTTTTCCTTTTGTTTGAAAACAGTGAAGCTTGCAAAATGTTCAACAAATTGAAACAGTAATTCTTCAAACAGGAATTGTCACAGAAGTTACGTGATCTCATCAGCGTGGAAAAGTTGCTCATCAGTGCTCAGCTGGGTTCCAATCTAGTAAACTACTTAAACATATCAGGTTAGCCTACAGTTAAATAAGCAGGAATTTATGCTTTGCTGCCTGAGGAACTTATAAGAAATAATAAATTGTTACATTTTTCTCCAAAGTCAAATAAAGGTTGAAAAATAGTAACAAAGCTAAGAAAAATTCTGTTGTAGCTGACACATATTGTTGCCTTCCTTGCCTTAAAAATATGATTTAAAAAGTAAGGTCTGCTTATTCTTGCTGCCAAGATTCTCACTTACATCTGTCTAGATCTATTGATTTCACTCAGCAAACCAATGTATTTTACTGCTACTACAGATAGTAAAAGATATAAATATCCGAGTTTTGAGCATGAAATTTTTTAGGACATCTGCTTAAATGTATTAGTCTCTGGAATACTAGGAAATAAAGAGAGCCTCTAGCCATGCTCTCCTGTTGTATTTTCTTAGAAATTGGTTTGCAACTACCAATAGATATTTACACACAAAAAAAGAGTAATTTATGCAAAGACCTTTCTTGCATAACTCTGCAATAAAGAAGTGCTTCAAATATTTAAAGAATTAATGCTTAACTGAGAAATTGAAAGTATACTGCTGCTGGACAGTTCAAATATAGCCATAACAGTAATAAATAATCATGTGTTTAGCGCTTTATATTCTCAAATCTCTTCACAAATATTCATTACAATGTTTCCAAAGCAGTGAACAAGGAATAATCACTTAGACTTACCCACATTTAATCTGCCTGTGACTTCCCCATTTGAATTGCGAGCATTCACGGTCACATTGTGAGTAGACTGGAGAAGCAGAGATGAGTCCTGAAATAAGGAGAAAGAAGAAAGTATGTTAGGCAGAACAATTAGAATTGTGAATATTTTCAAGATTTAGTCTAGTGTTGATATCAACTCAGGCACCAAAAGATTTTTGCAGCTACAAAGCTATCCACAGATGTAATCAAATAACGTGGGCAGATATTTCTGATTACTACAACCATATCAGATTTAAAATGCAAAAAACAAATTATAGGGAATACTTCATGTGAACAAAATCAGTGGTACTGGACCAATGAACATGGCTGCTAACATTTTATCTTTTGGAAAAAATGCTTAAGTACTAGATTTACTACCTTTCAGTACTGACAATACTAGCAGGGAGACATTTAATTGAGTGTGAGCACACAACTTCAAGGATTCATACTGTTACATTAACTTGATGAGAAACACGCACGTGCATTCTGCTTCCTCACAGAAGAAAGCAGTCTGTAAGCTGTAGCTTGATTTTGGCACCTGGCACTGACTCTCCTGGCAAGGAAGCTCTTACAGTGTGTGATGGAGAAAGTGGCAGGCTGACTAGATCAATGCTGACTTTAACAGATGACACTACAAATAAGACTGTTAGTCCAAATTAAATTGTCTCCCAGTCTGCCACTCTGAAGGATGACAGAAAGAAGAGTATCGGTGGAATGAATGGCATCACCTGCTTGTCCACATCCCTGAATCATTACTTGAGCTGGGAGATTTGCTGAGCAATCAGAGCCTCATGTCTACCCATCATTCTGTGCTACTTAAGGAAGCCAGGGTATGTTAAGCAGATGTAATTGGTATCTTCATTTATCCCAACCCCATCTCACCACAATCCAGACTAGTTATGGTAAGCAATTCAGAATTTCATGTCATTGTTGGACAGCAGCCAACATGGAATTTGTTCACCAACACCAAAGCATCCCATTGTGTTAACTCATGGCTTCTTGTACTTGTTGATCTCCTGCCCAGTGAAACACAATTTCCATTACTTATTTTCAGACCTTGCACTCAAACTCTGTACTTTAGGCCCCTTGGAGACTCCCCAAGCTACTTCCTGTCTTGAAGAGCAGATGAGCACCTGTTTTGAAAGTCTTAGCTGCCAACTGTTCTCCAGCAGACTAGATATACAGCTAGTAACTAAACTGGTTCAAGGCAAGGGACCTGGAAGGGGGAATTTGAAAGTGTCCTAAAATTTTGTGAGGATGGCACAGAGCAGTTTCCTCTTATGTTTTTACTCAATTTACCACCTGCATTCTCTTCAAATGCAGCTGATTTTCAGGGGTGTCATAGTGGCCATAGTGTCTTTATTTGACATTAAGTATCAGAAAATTGTCTGGGGACACAAAATCTTATCACGCTTATTTGGATCAGCAAATTGTAGATACACTGGCAGACTTTAAAAGAGGGGAGGAAGTTTTTTGCAGTACAGGTGCTTTCATACTAAAGCATACTTTGTGTCTAAGGGACAAGAACTTAGTAACTGATAAGAGTGCTTAAGCAGATCACAGTTGCCAAAGTACCAGGGAATACATGATATACAGAGGGTAGTAGCAAGCTACCTGCCTGTGACGTCAGAGGAGATACTCATTTCTAGATAAATAACTGAGTTTCTAACTACTGGAATATCCTTGAAGATCAGGTCTCTTTCACAGCTATGGTTTCTGATACATTTTCTGGACTTGACAGAGACTATGCAGCACCTTGAAGGGCTAGCACCTGCAAATAACCCCAAGGCATGTACTCATGGCAATCTAATGCTTAGAGTATGAGATACCCTGAATTTTGAACACATTTTATGTGATGAATTTTACTACATACACTTATATAGTAACAGAACCAAAAAACACTGCAATCTCATTAAAAAGTAATAAAATTAATATAAGCAATGCACAATTTGGAGTCAAATTTACAGTTTAAACCCTACACCCCAAGTGGTATCTTACAAGCAGAAATACAGTCTCTCTCAAAGAAGTCATTAAGTGAGCAAAAGAAATTAATCTCATTTTGTAAATTGTGTCAGAAAAACATGAAAACTAACAGAATTAACACAAATAATGAAATGTCTTAGGAAAAAAGCAAGCCATGTGTTAGAATGAACATTAATGGAAACGAGTTAGTATGAAGTGGAAAAGGAAGGTCAACAAAGGTTGGGGATTGGGTAAATATAGTACATTAAGTAGATGTGCTAAATGACCCATCTGGGCATCTTTATTACATGTATTTGACTGCCACTGGTTGATTTAAAAAATAAGTAACTTGTGATATCAAATGAAAGTGCAAACATACTGTACTTTAGGCCTGCAGCTTCCACATATGTGGTTTTGACTAACTAAAATCTAGGAACATATTTAAAAACGCTCATCTTTTATCTTTCCATGAAAATGTAATAGCAGTGATGCAATGGTCTTGCCACAAGTCTGTGTTGGACTCATAATGAAGGCATAAACTTGTAATAGGCTCCAGAGACAATGCACAGCAAGTAGATTTTCTGCTACATATTTTCTTAGCACTTTGGAGACTTCATTAGGTGAGAAAATCTGTTAGGAGACTGCAAGGAGAAAACTATTAAGGCAAAGGAGATAGCTGCTATGATAGCTCTGAGGGGCTCAGTTCTCTAAGACAAACTTAGAAAAAGAAAGCATAACAAATAAGTAACTTTATGAGGCTAAACACATAAATGGCACTCAGGATATCAAGCTACAGGCAATTAAGCCTTTAGAGAGTTCAAATATTTAAAAAAGCAAGGAAACAAACAAAAAACCTCTGATGAATTGTCAGTAGGGAGAGACAAGCCTGAAGGCTCAAATTAATGCATGCTACTAATGATCACGATGGGTCATTAGACAGTTAGGCTTATATTATCTGCTGCCACACCTCTTTTTCCTATACTGAATAAATGCATTAAGAACTGAAAGGAATATTAAGAGAGCACAAATGGTATCTTAACATTGCATAACAATGTTTGGGCATAGAGGGAGTTCTTAAGTATTAGCTATGCTGATCTTAAAAAGTTACATGTCTTACTGGATAAACAACATCAAGGGAAATTCATCTAAGCAGACAAATAGTCTTCCCACTGCCTGTGAGGCAGAAAAGGATACAGCATAAGAAACAAAATGGAAATACAGATATAGTGATGGAATTTCACTGTCTTAATTAAGAGCTGTTCCTGATGCTGGAAATACTTGTTGCGGATAAAAAGAGAAAGAAAAGCTTAATACAAGTAAAATATGTTGGCATTGCTTAAATTTTAGCAATCAAGTATTTTAACAATCTCATTCTGATAAGTTTATTTACATTTTCTCTTACTATAGCAATACAAACACTAACTTTTTCCCTAGGTTCAGAAAAGTTTCATAGCTGGCTATTTCTTCTTGGTTACATGCTTGAAGATATGAAAGAGCCACATTTGGCTTTTACTGTCACTGAATAGTACTTTATTCAATGGAATGTCCCATTGGTTGATGCTAATGTTCATAAAGCAGGGCTTTATTTTGTGAGAGATTGGATTATGGATAATAGTTCTGAAAAATATTTATTTTATTGGCCAGAAGCAGATATCTCTCTACAAAAAAATCACTGGAATAAGTTTCAGAGCTCTCCTGGATATTTAAAATCCAATTCAGATTCTCTCTTCCTTTTTCTAAACCACCGACTTCCATACCATTCCCATTGTCAGCGACACTTTAAAGTTAATCTGTTTGATACATATTTGACCAAGTAGGTTATTCCTTTTTTACCTCAATAGTAATAATAACAATAAACTTTTCTGTCTAGGTAAACCAGATTAAATACTAAATCTTTCCATTTAGACTTGTAGATTTTATATACATAAGTATATAAACATACCATGCATTTGATAGCATTGTTTTTGAAGTGAAAAAACCTGAACTTATTAGAGAAATTGTTGCTTTTCCATTGGGATCCACTAATTTTAGAGATATTGGAACTATTCACTAGTGGATGAATAAACAAAACAAACAGTTTCATAGGGAAGCCTATATTAAAAAGTAATCTCAGTCAAAATACTTTAAAACTTTCTACACACTCTTAAAGGTTTAGCATTGTTTATCTACAATAACCTTTATAATTCCTTTTTGAGTTACTTATCACATTTAGAGATAAATGCTAATTCTGACATAGCATCATAACACGGACCTTGTAAAGCATGCAGAAACATGTGTGTATACACATATACATACATATTTCCAAGACAGATGCCGGGACTTTGCTTAAGTTCCATTATTCAGAAGTGCATCAATTTTTTTTAGTATTACTGAAGGATTACCAACTTACCACTCTAGAATGGATTTCTTTGGCATAAAGAGGGAATAAGAATTCAGATTCCCCTTCCAGTCGAAGGCCTTCTTTTGTAACACGCAGGTGTCCCATTCCAGTCTGAGGAGAAGATAGAATTATGCACAGTTTATTACTGTTGCAGTACTTATTTTGTGTTCTTTTCATGAATTGAATATTTCCAGAGCTGCCTGCCTCGAGTCTATTGATAAAGATAAAAATAGCAATGCATTTAAAATTTTGAGAATTCCTTATTTCTTCCCAGAGTAATTTTGTGTGAGAAATTGCAGGTTTCATGAAGTTATTAAACTAGGTGTCTGTTTCTTGCTTTTTTTTTTGAAGGGAGGTGGATATACAGTATTACAGTCATTAACTTAAAAAGAAATGCATTTGTATTGGCTGTGTTGAAATAGCTTTTGTACTTGCCTTCTAAAAATGTAATGAACAATAAACTTTTACATATGAGTACTCACATAAAACAAACTTTGTATTAACATCGCAAGGTTTATTTTATCAATAATGTAAGCCTACAGAAGAGGGAAGGAGGGAATTTTATTTGCTTCCATTTTCAGTAATTACTTCTTTTTAATTAATTTTTAATTCATTGGTTTGGTTTTTTCTCCTCTAATTGTAGGTCAAGGGTCTATATCTCATTATTATGTACTGTTTTCTCTATCACCTGCTTCTCAGTTTTTGTACCTTCCTCATTCTCTCTTAGTCACACCCTCCTGATTTTAGCCCAATTGTGCTTTCCAGCTGATATGTCTTTCTCTCTTTTTACTTTCTTCCACCATTATGATAGAATTAATATTGTGAAAAATGAGTGAGGAATTAGAGGAATTACTTCAATAAGTATATCAGAGGACATTCAGGATTCAGCTGCAAGGTATTTCACATGTATTTAGCTAATTTGTAAAGGAATCAGCCCTTTCTCTGACAATGAAAAGAATGACAGAAAACTAAAGGGGGGCAAAACCCCAAACAACAGTCTTCCAGCTTGGCCACATGTGAAAATATTTCAAGACAACTACGTCAAACTACCAGTAGGTGGGGAGGGCTAAATAAAAAACAATAAACAAAAAAAGCATTTCTACTTCAAAGAGTTTTCAGCTTGTTCTCTACATAAGCAGAAGGGGTACAAAACAGGCCAGTGATTATACATCAATAAATTGTTCATCTAATGAATTATGCATACCACTGATAAAAGTAATAACTTGAATAGACTATAATTGCTTTGAAATATATGTTCTGACTAATCAGACTATATATTATATGTATATATGTAATGCTATATAACATGTGAAAGCAGCCTTCACTGAAATCCCGTAGGTAATTTTTTTGCAAGCTTGAAAAGAGGCAAAGAGAGAAAAAAGCTTTGCTTAAATTCCACAAGGTAAGAAATATTCATTCACTTCACTGGAGAGTACAACTACCACTCTTCCTCAGCAAGATTTGCTTCAGGAAAGAGGCTTTTAGAATAGATATTTATGGAATCTGTTTTTCAGGGTCAAATATTTTACTGCTTTGAAATATACAATGTACTGAGTTTTGTCAGTGGAAATAGATACAATTTATAAATTCTAGACCATTGCAAACCTTTTAAAAAGTAACTAGTATATACTGATACATCCCATAAAGCAAAACTAAAATAATACCTATGATGAGCTTTTATAATGCCAATTCCTAGCCAGCACTGCCAGATTCAGAAAGAAATCTTTCTAGGGAAGACTATGGACAGTTTTTTCTAACCTGCAACACAAAACACTTCAACGTTATAAAAACACATAGGTTTTAAGACAAACACTTTTGAAAAATATGAGCTGAAATATCAGGATATTCTAAAGAAATACCACCAACAAGTATCTCTTCTTTAATTAACCACATTTACGGTCTCATAATTTGTTCTGACCTCATGCCTTTTCCCATCAGATGAAAGTAGATTATATTAGCTATCAAGTTTAAACATCATTTGCATATTTTTGTGGAGTATAAAGAACTAAATAAGTATCATATTATAGAATAAGTACAAAAAATGACATTGACAAATTTGAAATTTAAGAAGGCAGAGGAAGAAGTAGCAACTAATTCCTGCTCTGAAGTAGACTGGGGAAAATTAACAAACTCCTGGGTAGCAATCTCTATCCTGCCTCTGGCAGGAAGAACTTTTTAGTAGAGACAAAAAAAAAGAACTGATGTAGAAAAAAAATCATGCAATTTACTCAGCACACTCTAATGGATTCAGGTTTCTCAACAATGATTATTCTAAAAATGCTATATAGACAAAGAAATGACTTTGACATAAAGAATAATATGTCATGTCACAAAACTTAGCACTTTTAACTTATTATATAAGTTCATATTTTTCAGTAAATCCAGTCATATCACTCTGGATTACTTTGTATAAGTATGTCCTTCAGTATGCCCTATTTTCTTCATCAGCTATTTAATTTAAGCATTGACACAAAGCTCACATTCTCACATATTTGCCAAGAGCCTTGTTATCCATTCTCATTGACCACTTGGGAAGTGCAAAACCAGGGGAATTTAGATTTGGGTTATGTGCATAAATGACTATCTGTGATGACTAACATCAACTTTGTATCATGAATGCAAACAATAAAAATGTGGATTTCCTATAATGATCCTCACTTCTATTACCTTTGTGACTGTAAACAATTATTATGTCCTTAGTAGCATGATATTTGAGCATCTCAACTTGGTAAAAATACTGAGTTATGCAGAACTGTGAGACGGGGAAATTCTATTAGCCCCCTTTTATAACTAGCAAATTAAAGTTACATGGAATATAAAAGAGAGGGATTTAGGATAAACAACCATCCTAATGCACTGAGATCCCATGGTAAGTTCCATGAAAAGGCAGAGCGTAATAGTTACACAATGTTCTCTCAACAACCTCTCAGCTTCTTACATTACCAATTACTATTTACCGAGTATTGTGACTTCCTCAGTGATGAACAACCTTGATCCTTCAGTTTCAAGGATTTGATTCTGTTCCCATCCAAATAATTGAATAAAAATATTTCTATTGACTTGAGGAAAGGGTCCAAATGTCAGTTAGACATGTACTTTGATGCTGTTATAGCTTAGGACTGGGGGGAAAAAAGGTGCTTCATTAAACATAGCAGATATATGGCAAGTCTGGATTCTGGTTATCCTAATGCTGGTGTCTGTCACTGCTAGACTTTGCTGGCCCTGAGCAGTAACACACTGTTGTACATATAGCTGAGACTCACATTTTCTGACTGCTCAAAGCCCTCAGCGAGGCAGGCACTCAGCTGTACAGAAGGGAAGGATGAAATGGCATCTCTGTAGACAGTGATCAGATTTTGTTATTGCTGCAAGGAGTTGACTAGTGCAGAAACTGCTGGCAGCTGCCAAAACCTTGTGCACCAAAGTTGCAACTTAGCATTAGTGTCCACAGTGGTGTGACCAGTTTCAATTTCAGAACTGCCTGACTTATTTGATATCTTCCACTGCAGTAGAAGCATTCTTTCATAATTTGAAAATGCTCCCAAGCAGGTAAGTGCTTGTAGAAACAGAGATAAGGCCTCTTACAAAAAAATTCAAGCTCTGAATGGATTCAAACCTCAGAAAAGCTCATCAAAGGGCTCCTTGACTGAGAAATCCTAGTCTAAAAGACATTGACAGCTAGATATTCATTGATTTACCTACACAGGGATACATCAAACCAGCTGAAATAAGTAGCCACCAGTGTAGAATCATAGGTAAGATACACTGTTTTATGGAACATCTGGATGGGAGGACCATCTTGGATGTTTTATCGTTCTCTTAGACTGTAAACACAGACTCTAGACTACTAGGAGTGGAAAACAAGCAGATGTAGCTCTAGGGCTCTCAGGTAGCTAAGCCTCATGCTGCCCATGGCATATGGAATTTAAAGAGCATCAGATGATTTATTTGGGATTTATTTCCCAATAATATGACAATGTAGGTCTGCTGCTGTAGGCATGTGCTCTTAGAAATGAGCATGAGAAATGGGGAACATTCATTCAGTTCACAATGAGTATTTCTAGTCACCTAAATTCAATCAAAAACCATAAATTGTATTTTTCTACCAACATTGAAACTGACATGTGGACTCACTATATCTGGTTAACCACTCTTCATATAATATGTCACACCATATCATATCACATCATCACTGTTTCTGCACCTTCTCAGCATTACACTTAATTGCAGTTCTCAGACTCCTCTGAACATGAGAAGTTAAACTTCTGGTCTGTGTATTAGCCAATATCTGCACAGGAAGATGTGTATTTTCTCCTTTTGGGGAGAGATCAAATACTGGAAAGACAGGCCAACCCATATAGTAGAAGGTTTACAACAAAAAAAATTCTCAAAGTTGATTCAAACATTACCTTTAATACATACTCAATTCAAATCAAGTCGTTTCTGTCTCAGGAGTTAAAAGCATGTTTGATTTGCAATATCTGCTCCCTGAATATTCAACTTTTCCAAATATTAAAAATCCACACATGCTGCAGTGGCTGAATGAAACTCATAATGATAGAACTTCACAGTAGAGAGGATGCAGCATTTCCACTCATTTAACACTTCTTCTTTCTTGTAGGATCCCTACATCCTACTTCTAGGCCAGACCAGGGAAAGTCCTTGGCAAGTTCAGACCAGGATATCATTTGTTGTGCCCCAAAGCTAGTTCAGTTAATGGCTTTATAGATCCAGCTTGCACTGCAGTACTTCTTGCAGCAATTACTATTTAGAGAACCTGCTTTGCAAACAAGAGTGTACTGTTTCATTGAGATAATAGGACTGTGGGTAGAAATTGTTAAAGAGCAATCAGCAAAACAGGATTGGTAATGAATCTGATGAAACTCTGTTTGACTTACAATATCAATTTTGGAGCTAAGTACGTGCTTGGTATAATAACATTACTGATGCCTCATCTCATTTTCAGTTACAAGGACTCTATTTGCTGGGCTCAGACAGAGGTTATCTGACTCATCTGCTTAGATGACAGTCAAAGACATTGGTCAAATCAGAGCCCTTAGCAATAGCAAATAATGCTGGTATAGAAGTTAGTCTCACCTGACTTAGGGCTGGACACAGACTAAAACAGCATTTGCAGACAAGACTAAAAAGTGGATAGATAGCATTTCATGATTTAGAAATTTAGATTGCCACTTTGAATTAAGTAGTTTTGTAAGAAAACAGCTATGGATGATGCAAATTATCATACTGTTGATATTTGCTTATTTTTGATAACGTTTCTTTCATAAAATAGGATTAATATTTAAAATGCATACTTTCAAGATATTTTCAGATCCTCTTTGTCCTAATATATAGAATAACAAACTTACTTACTTAAAGTACTAATTAAAACAGGTGTTACACAAGAGGAAAGAATATATTCTCAAAACAGACAGTACCAGCTTCATTTCCTTGTTCAGCAAGGACCAAATTCTGTCCTTCATTCTGTACTGCACAGACATTTAAAAATGCCATTACAGCTGGCATTACATCTCCTGTGTTAAAAAACCAGACTACTAGAAAATAGACTGCTACTCCCACTGCTACATATATTTATTCAGGAAATAAGCTTTTATAAGTTGGGTAATTAATTTTGTTATATTAACATTTGTAATTATGCAACTTAGCTGAAGAAATAGAATTAAATATTTTCCTTTGATATGCAAAGATTGTCAAAAGGATTTTCTTAAATCAAGTTCTTAAACTTTCATGTACACTATAATCTCATTGTACTCAGATTTTTTATAACTCTTTATCAATATCATAAATTATTTCAACAGTACAGTTTAAACAAGTGTTCTTCCACACCCTTTTACATACATGATTTGATTCATAATATCATTCAGATAAACCAAATGCTTTAAGAAAATTCATTTTATATATATATATGAAAATATGTATCATTACTGAGAATTCTTTATTTGGTAACAGCTTTTCTGCAGTTAGTATCTCAACATCTTTCTATTCAACTATTAGTCTTTGCATAAAATATTTAATTATCCACTGTCTGATGGAGACAATGGGAATGACTGTAACCTGGTTGGACATAAATTGTATTTAACTTAGTAGAAAAATAGGAAAATACAGATGTTCAGGGTTATTCAGAATAGAAAATATGGAATATTTTCATGTTCTGACATGAAAATTTGGATGAGAATTTGTGAAAATTAAATAATTTATTTTGTTTCAGTATTAAAATAATGTAACATTCTCAAAAGGGCAACTAATTCCATGGAACAAGCACTGTTAATCACAAAATGCATGGAAAGACTGTACAAGTTCACTAATGTATGTCTTTGCAGTGAAGGAGAACTCTTGCTGTAAGTGTTCTTTACAGTACATTTTCATCGCTGTCTGGTCTAGTTTTAGATGTTCCAAATGATTGAGCATCTCCAATTTAATAAGGCATGCTATTACACAGTCTGTTAAGTCACACTGTCAGAAGGTGTTACCTGATTTTCAGTTAAAATTTTGCTTTCTTAATTCATCACATTCCTGGTTTCATATTTTTATATTTGCTTAAGTAATTCCCTCCATCTTCAGTGCCTGAATTTGTCACATGCTTTAATAGTTGTTAACACAATTATTTGCATATAAAATCAGTTATTTTATTTCAAAAGACATATCGTAATTATAGATTTAGACCAAAATAATTTTCAGTCAACTAATATGTATATATAGTAAGATTATATACAGTTTGCTTTTCAACATGTCTTATTAAATATCAACAAATTGCTATTGCTGTACAGAAAACTTTATTTAAAGAGTAATTTTTAATACTTGGTCTAAATTTTTAACAAGAACTCCAAAAGATTAGAAGGATGCTATATCTGTGATAAAAGTTTCTGGGAATAGCTACACAAGTAGAGAACTCACTAATTAAAAGTAAGCCAAAAGAAGGAAATACCTGTGAATAATACTTGGAAAACACTGTATGTTTTTGTCTAACCGTAGCAATTGTTCTATTTATTCCAGAGTAAGAAATGTATATGCATAGAAGAGAAACTGGAAGTTAAGTCCAAAATCTAGCTTAAATGTACAGAGATCCCGTCAGTTCTCACAGCCTATGTCTCTATCCAGCTGGGGTGCAGGCACAAGAACAGGCTAAATATTTGTCCTGTTCTTAGGAAGAACCATGCTTAGGATATGCACTGTTGAACAGGACATTGTGTGCTTGATTCTCCATCGTCCATATACCAAGTTACTTCCTGTCAGGATAAGGTGACTCATGGGTTGTTCTAAGGCTTAGTATTAGGACTTTACTTTCTTCTTGTTAGACACAAACCCAAGTAGGGTTTAATACCGACGGCAGGAGAACCTGAGTGCAGATTAAAATCATGTCTGACTAACAGTGCATCTAAAACTATAAAGATCTGTCCACTTCTCTTACACTGTGCTTAAAATTTTTGTCAGAGAAAACTTCACACAGAAGAAAGGCAACTAGTTATCCTGGTGAACAGTATAGTTGCATTACTCTCTGTCCTTAATAATATGAAATGCAGCACAATTTCCTTTCCTATTCCAGGAGATCATGATAGCTGGGGCATTCACTAAAATCCTTGAAAAACATGGGTTTCCATCAGAAGCTAAAAGAAGTTAGGAACAGTCTTTGGCACAAAACTGTTCCTGGTGTTGTGATAATGTAGCAGAACCTAAATAATACAGTAACTGAATTAATGAGGGGTTTCTGAATGAGATTTGCTAGAGTATCAGGAATGGTAATCATCTAATCAGGTGCATTTTTCACATTTGAGTTTTAGAGCACTAACATGACAATCCTGGACCAGGGCTAGTATGACCTCCAGCCTGAGCCTTGAAAGCATTGAAGAGTACCCCCAAATTGATATAATCTGCAAACTTGGTGAGCAAGCATTCTGTCACCTCTTCCAAGTAAAAAAGTTGTTGAAAAGGACAAGTCCCAGAACAAGACAACTGCAATGCTTATTACTGCCCTCCGTGTAGACCATGATACATTAGTATCTACCTTCTGAGCCTGACCATCCAGGCAGTTTATTTCTGCACTTATCTGTTTGACCACTCTTCATGGCTGTAATGTCCTAACTAGGGTACAAGAATATTGTGGGAGAGAGTCAAAAGCCTTGCTAAAGTCCAGGTAAAGATATTTTGTGTCCTCCCATTGTCTATAATTCCAGACATCCTATCATACAAGGTAATCACATTGGTCAGGCATCATTCGCCCTTAGTAAACCCATGGCCTCTTTTTTCAAAGACAGTTGCAACATGTGCATCCCCCCAGTCATCAAGGAACTCCCCGGTCTCCAAAACCTTTCAAACTTTGCAAAGGGTGACTTTGCAAGAGAATCAGTTCTCTCTGCACCAGTGGACGCAGACTATCTTGTTGCCATTTGCCCTTTGTAATTCTTTACTGAAGCTGAGCTTTGGCTTTCCTGACACAGAAAGCCTGACACATTTCCTGGCCCACACAATGTTTCTAAATATCTTTTTTGTAGCCCGTCTTTGCTTCCAACTCTTCCATACTGTTTTTTGCATTGAAGCTCTGCCACAAGTAACCTGCCTAGCTCAGCCAGAACAGTTATCTTCCTGAGTATCAGGACAGATCATTCCTACCTTTGGAGGATACTTGATCAAGCTTTTCTTGGTAACTTTACTCTTCAGATCTGGCTCCCGTGGGATCCCACGAGTAGCAGATCCATCTGTGTGCCACCTTTAATTGTCCTATCCAGAAGTTATTGCTGACACTCTCTAGAAATCTTCACTGATTTCCATCCTGTCATGCTTGTCTTTCAGCAGATATCAGAGACATTGAAGTTCTCATCTTTCAGATCTACTGACTCTTTCAGAATTGGTCACAGGACTTTTGACATCCTTGCCCTGTTGCAGCCCTAAACCCTTAAGATTCTTAGTTTCTAAACTCTTACAACTAGCAGTATCCTTTAGTGCTCAGAAAGCCTCATTATGTTCAAAACAGAACCTGGAATTTCCATTACATGCAAAATTTGATACCTTGTCCAGGGGAAAAAAAATCCAACCTTTATTCAAACTGATTTTCACACAAAAATAAGGCTAGTTTTTAAATTACTCTCTTTCACCTTATTCACCAAGCTCAAGGCATAATTATTTGAATGTCTTCTCTGAAACAGCTGAATATAATGAATTCACAGGCTTTTTCTCTCATCCTCACAAAAAAATTTGAATACCCGTCCCTCTGAACTCCAAGAGAAAAAATGAAAATAAAGAATGAGACATATCTGATACCTGTGAATCAATGTGCACATTTTGGAGATGCTTATATGTTTTGTAATTGGGGCAGCTTGAGAAAAGGCATACATTCTCTGTTCAGGTTGTTCTCTTTTAGTCTAGATATTTTGAAATGAAATGGAACAAAATGAAAATATGTTCAACTTACTCATCTACATATAATGCCAAAGGCCTCTCAAACAATAAAGCTTAGATAAGTTTCTGTCTTTCATCATTCTTCCAAATTCTTACAAGGAGATTAAAATCTATTCATCTTGCAGCATATCTATGTCTGGTTCATGTTCTCCTTTATCAGCTTAACTTCTTTGCTAGTATTCATCACACTGTCTGGTTTAATGGGGGTTAAGATAGGATATGTGTGCATGGATTAATTCGATGCCAGAGCTTATTGAAGCTCTGTTCATAATTTCATTACTATTTTCATCTGGGTCTCTGAATAGACATAGTATATTATTTTTATATACGGCAAGTTGTTATTTAATGAAAGATTCAGGAATGTTTTACAGAAAAAGAGAATACTTTTTATACTATAAAAGAAACTTTGATGTCTAAATAACAACTTTGTCTGTTTTAAGTGGCCTTATGAAAGGGCTGTCCTACAGAACCATGTCGATAAATCACTAATGCACCAACACCCCTATTACTGAAAAACTGTTTTCCTAGTAAAATTACATACTACAGTCATGTTTTGCTTTATTTGAGCATAAACTCTCTTCACAACTGTACCATAAAAATATATTTTAGAATGTTTGTCACATTTTTCCTAAATATGTTTAACAACCTACATGAGAATATAACTTGTTTCTTGCATTATTTTACAAAGAAAAAAGTTGGTAATATCTTATTAGCTATCAATATTTGAATACACTTAAGAGTGATAACATTTAAATGTATTTTTTCAAAACTAGGACCAAATATTTTAAAGTATTAGCTAAAAATACAGTATATATTATGAATATTAAAAATAATAAGTCCTATAATCTCTACACAATATACCTAGAGCACATAATTAATAAATACAAGAAGCGTTATCCCAGTTGACTGACTAATATTTGCTAAATAACTGATGATTGCATTGGATAATACTTCACAATTACTTTTAAACTCCTCCCAACAATGGAATGCTTAATTAGATAAGTGTGATATATATGAATCAACTCATTACCTAAATAGCAAATACTTGTCAAACTTGGAACTCAACGAGTCATAAAAATCTAATTCTGACAATATACTGATACCTCTGTTTTTTAAATAGTAACGAAAAAACTTGGATGCATAAATGCTTAATTCCACCAGGAAGAGGGTTTTATGATAGTATTGGTAATTTCTATGACTGTTACACTAATTCTCTACAATTGATGTTTCCTTAGACACAGGAAAGGACTGTGATGCTTCAGTTATACTTCCAGACTTGGAACATGGAGTAAACATCTACACTCTTTATTAGACTTAGTGGCTAGCAGTGCTTCTCTATGATTCTCTGGGTGTTATTTCTGGTATCTTCAGAGTTACCTCTTGTCTTGACAGATGTAGTCTATTAAAACAAGACCCAGTAACAAAAGTTCCCCATTCTTAATGACGTCACATGTACTTTTGCTGAGGATTGTGACACACATGTGTGCTTTGCACAAAAGCATTTATAGTTGATAGCTGAAATTTAGATATTTCCCTAAAATTATCCCAAAGTAATGAAGACGTTACAATTAAGCCACTATCTAATTGGGTGTGTCAGGCATGTGGATTCTTTAACAGAGGACTAGGAAATTCCTTGTAACTGTGGCATTCATAGCCCACTCTGTGAAAAAATGTAAGCCTGCACTGCTAGAGCTGGTACTCCACTGCTCTTGTTGAAAAGCGGAAGAACACTGTCCCTCAGCAGATCAAGGCATCTGGTGCCTTCCACACAGGCAATTACAAGGAGATGTGCTTTCCTAGAAGTAGAATTTCTAATGCTATTTTTTTAGTCCTGACAGGCATCAGAAAAGAACTCATATATATAAATCAAACCAACGTAAAATAATTTTTAAAAACCCTTAAAAATAGAACTCTGAGCCACACAGAAAACAATTTTAACTTTTTCATGTTCTCTGTGATTTATGACATGCAGGCACTAAAAGCATATCTTCCATATGAGCTGCATAAGAGAAAAATTGTATGTGATCTAAGATGTTCTGCTCTGTAATTCATGACAGCAACAGTGCTGTAAAGAATTTATGTGAGGGAAGACGCTTCAAGCACTAGAAACTGTATTGATAAGTAGGACTTAAAATTAACATACTTGCTTTATTGTGAGTATAGAAATATTTATATGAAGATAAAGGGGTCTTCATTTAGTGACAGAGGTGTAATAACAACAGATAACAGAAACTTTAACACTTTCTTCAGTAGCCAGGGCCAAGCTGTAGAAATTTACTATTATTGTGTTTCTCATAACAAGTCCATTCAAACAATTGCATGTTAGGAACAAATTAGATTAGCTTCAATGTTCACTGATGCATTTTATTGCATTCTGACTATAGTCGTATCTTGCAGACTTCTGAAACTTACCCTTTAATCTACTACATGCAAAATTACATTATAAATATTAAAGTATATATGGCAGAGGAAAGTTATTAAATTTATTTCTGAATTATATAGCTGCTTAGCCTCAAGCATGAAGTAGTGATAATTACCTCTGAGCTGTAATAAATTGGGCAAATAAATTGCTAAATTTTAGATGCTGATAAATAGTAGAAGGAAGCTAAAAAAACACATCCAGTGTCAGCAATATTTTAACACTAAGGAATTCTGTATGAGATAAAATTACAGCAAATACATTTATAAAATATCAACTAAACAGAGACTATGAGACAACAGTAAAATACATTTTCATAGAACGGCTAGAATTCACCACAATATATGGTATCAACAACCTCAGTATTTCAAAAGTTATTACGAATACAGAATTTACATATGAGGATGTATGTTCAAAGATAGGTATTTCTTACATACTTTCAACCAAAGTACAAATCACAGTTGAGGAGAAAGAAAAAAGAAACCCCTATTACGTAGAGAGAAGCTGATGTGCAAACTAAATAAGTGAAGTGCTGAGGCAGGGAAGAGAAGAAAAGAATGGAAAATTAAAGAGGACACTTACTGGGGAAAACCACATCACTTTAAGAATCCAAATTGTCAAAGAAAAGTTCACAACTAGGATGATAAGCAAGAGGAGAACAAACAGGTAGAGGCAACGCTTTCTCCAGCCATAAATTCCAATTTTGTAGATATATTCATTCTTCGGCCTCTCTAGGCTAGTGCCTGGTGTCGTTGTAGTGTATTGTTCACGTACCATCTGCTATGTAAAGGAAAAAAAAGGGAACTGCTTAGTTGCTTAATTTAAGTGACAATATTTATATAAAACTCCAAGGACAATATGAAGATACAACTGTAATAGCAAGTTACTAGAAATTAGAAACTCTTATGAATTTTTACCTGGAAAGCATTTCCATCATGTCCCATTCAACTTACATCTTAGTTTTTGGTACACACAACATGATGTTTTAATATGTGAACTGCATCAACTGCTGTTTTCAGGAGGCCTAAATTTATTTCATCCTGTAAAGAATGGCAACACTTGCATCTCATTTGTCATAATATTCTAATTCTCCCATCACAAAATATTTAATGGGATCATATAATAATCTATGGCTCATAACTCTGTATCAGTTGGAATGCTAATATATATGAAGTTCTGAATATATATGTAAAGAAATGAAATGGTTCTTAATAATGTACATAAAAGAACGGTGTCTCAGTTCATCAGATATTCATATTTTAAAATATATCAGCACTAAAAACATTACCTAGTGAGTTTAAACAGCTTTACTTTATACTACAGTTCTTAAAGAAGCATTCTTTGAATTTAAAGGAATCTTACAAGGTTGTACTTCCTTAAAACATGAGAATATCCACTTTTACAGTACAGAAATCACCAACAATTCAAACTGTTGATTAAAGCTTACAGTTTCTGCTAAAAGAATAAAAACTCAGCAGCTGAAGCTGCTTATGAAGAACAACAGTGGGAAATATCTAATTCACATCGATAGAAAGTGAAGAAAAACACCCAACCCAATCATGGATGTCAAAAACAAAACAGGTATTGTAAATTCAAGCCCTTCCCATGAGCCAGGTATGTCCACAAGCATCTTACATCAAAAAGTGGTCTACTTTCCTAAAATACAATGCTCCCAAATGAGAGTGCCTTCAGAAAGGTTTCACACAAGGTCTCCTCTCAATTCTGAATTTCCTCCTATCAATCAGATCACCAGGGTATGCTCACACAGCTTTCAAAACATGATCAAATTACATCCCTGCCTCTATTCAAGTTTCCTGCAGAGCCATCCTATGTCTGTAACATGCCTGTGGCTCTCAATTCTAACCCTCATCTTTAGAAAGATGTCATCTTTTGTTCCTGTAGCTTCCTAGCTAGGCACAGAATGCAATATAAGTTTTTCAATTGAATATAAGACCATACATTATCTTTTTGTATATATGCAGCAATCTCATTTCCGCACTTCCACTAAAAAAAATAAATATTTTAATTTGTTGTTTATTTATATTCAGAAATTAGACCAAATCATTGGCAGTTCATAATGAAACTTTGCTACAGACATTATGGTACAATATTCTAATCAATTTTTTCTGCTATCAGTCTCAGAAGCTCAGGGACTGTGTATATAAATATTTTCATTGCTGAAAATAGTATAATGACTTATTATTGAAGAATTATAGATTCTGAAATAACTTGACAATATTAGTGTAAAACAGTGTAGATTTACAAGATGTTATTTAATATTCACCAAATGAACTATGTTTAAAACTATCAGATTATATATTTCAGTTGTGTATCACTGAAGCACATAGTACTGATTACAGAATACTATTTATATATGAGTTGATACCTTTTTTTCTGTGTTCTAATTATTATATAATAAAACATATTACTCCCACAGAAGTTGCCCCTTCTCTTAAACCTCAATTACCATGCCCTGCCATGAGATATTGGGACATTTATACATAAATCAGGTTTCATAAAATGGTTAGACAAACCTTTATCATTACTTTCACACAGATTTTTTCTCAGCACATAACTTACAGAATAGGATGAAGCCACTGTTATCTGGTAACACCTAGAGATATACTTATTGAGAAATAACCCATGCAGTTCTTGCCCATGTGTTGTACAACTATGTCCTGGTTCTGGCCAGGACAAGGTTAATATTTGCACTAGCCAGGAGGAGGATGGATAGGACCCTGAAGTTATCCTATACCACCTCACTGTCATGCACAGGGGGCAGTGCGGGGGAAGGGATCCCTTCTGATCCTGCTGGACATGGGTGAGCCCTCGGGGTGCTGCTGGTTTCCACACGGTGACCACTCCCGTGTGAATCGTTCGCCTCTCTTGTACACCCCCTTCACAAGACAGACTGCTTTTCCTGTTCGTTGTTCTGCTGCTCGCTGCATCTTCAAGGTAAATTTTCCAGCAGAAAGACCACTTGCCAAAGAGTTAATTAGTTCTCACATCTTCACGTTTTTATGCAGCCTCTTCACAGTGGTCTCTGAGGTTGGAATTAATCTTACAACGTTAGATATGAATAATTTAGCCCTGATTATCTGAGCCAGTCAACCCGGACTCCTTTCATGGTTAATGGAGATAGGTATCCCTGCTGGGAATTATTTATCTGACTTATTTTAGATGTGAATTTTAGACATCCAATGAACTGCATCTCAGATGTGTTTAACTTCTCTCCATCAAAAGAGAAAGAAAGAGAGCCCTGAATTACTTTCTCATATCTGTATACCTACATTTTAGACTTTCCAACCAGAATGATTTCCAAAAGCATGAAATTTAACAATAAGATAGGATTTTTTTTGGTTCTGTTCCTCTCTGTTCCATTTCTACCCTGTTGTAAAATGTTTATTTTGTGAGTTGAGGGCGTTATACATAATGTATTATATACTGCTGTTTAATGAGGTGAGGTCAAAATCCATTAGGCATTTCAGCAAAAAGCCTATGGGTTTTGCAATTGTTTTCAGCCCTTCAGAAATTCCACAGGGGACATCTCCCAGCACAGCATAGTTCCCTGCATGAATTACTTTTTCCTGACAAAACCAGTTCTATTGTTCCTGAGCATTATTAATACTGCCAAAAATTGCTTTGTTTGTAGTAAATGGCCAATGCTGGCCTGGACAACTGAATGCTTCAAGAAAGATTAAGTTTTTCTCCCTAATATTTCATGATTTTTAAGACAATTAGTGGCCTAGTACCAAGTAATTACAGCAGAAATTCCTTAAGAATTGATACTGTTGGGCTGTTTCTTTTGGGACAATCAATTGTCTGTATTGCTGACATATGTTCACAAGCTGAAATCACATAGGAAAATTATCTGATCTGTCTGGAGAAGTCAGAGAGAAATCTTTTTATGAATCTGGGATGTTCTAGGCAGCTGGGCTGAAAGGCAGGCCTTAGATAGGCAGACCTCATATTTGTCTTGTGAAGTCTGCCAGGGTCAAGATAGACTCTTAGAAGAAAAACAACAGATATTTAGTACTATGATGAAAAATGTGATTTTGTAAATGGAATAACCATGAAACTGTACGTTGGTTGTGTAGGAGCATACTAAACAGACACCAAGAAAGAAGTGGTGACTTAGACACCTGGACGGACACAAGTTAGATGGAGAAGCAAGAAATCTGCAGAAATAACAATGACTTTGGTAACTTTATATTATTTTACAAGGAAGCAGCACAAGGTGACTAAGAGTAAGAACAGTATTGGCAACCTACAGTGCAGATAGAATAGCAATTTAGTTATAGAATGAAAATTCTTACATCTTTCAAATGGGACAGGAAAACATGTCTTATTTGCATCAGGTCAGCAGTACCACAATAAACAAAGCCTTCTGCTTAACTGGAAGTGGAATTTTTTGGTGTTCCTATTCAAGGGCCTGCACAATCAGCATATTCCTTATGTATTTTTTTAGATTTGGCCATAATTCATGGGATCGACCTCTATCATGATACTTTGTTATTCAGAAGTATTTTTTAATTGTCACCATCTATTTTACTGGGATCCATTTAAATACAATCACTTCTTGCCCCTTTGCTGATTTAAACCAGATACTGAATACTAATGAGCAGCCAAAAGATTTGTGACAGATTTTAAATGATAGATAAAACTTGTGAATTATTAGTACACTGCAGATTTTTGACCATGTGAGATTTTTCATGTGTTCAGGCATTACTTGTATGTGTTGCATACATGAAATTCATGCCTATAGTAATTAATACATATGAGTTGCTCATGAAAGAGCTGCATGTTCTTCACATTGCATTACTAAAGCTGCCCTCTAAAAATATGTAGCCATGACAGAACATTTTCCTGGCTTCATTCCACCTTTATCCATGCAAGACTTAGAAACTGGCCTCTATTATTTGCATGATCCAGAGGTCCAGGAGGTTTTTATATTAATACCTAGGTATTGTAAAACAGTCCATCAATAGTGTTACTCTTGGACTTAGCTTAGTTTGGGCATCAAATTCAAAAAGCTATTCTGAAAGATCTGAAATATTCATTTAAGACAGCTGCGTGTTTAAAAAGGAATTTGCAGATATACCCACTAGCCTGCTTAGGAAAGAAAGCCTGAGTAGAAGCTTGATAATTGTATTATTTTCAGGAATGACTTATCCATAGGAAATACTGAAGATAGAATATTATTTCAATCAAAATAAGCAATTTCCATGTATTTGAACTGCAAAAATATGTTTTCACTGTTTTTATTCTTAAATGACTGTTATTTTCATGAATATAAATAAAATTCTCCTTAATACACAGTTCAGAATGGCATTACTCAAGCACTTTGTAATGCTGTCATAAAGCAACTGATGAGAACACACAATTAGAAAACAAAATTTAAATATAGAACTACTTAGTTCATTAATACTAATAACCAGCTGTAATTCCATTAATAATTATGTAATTATTAGCATTTTATATTTTCAGCAAAAAAAAAGCTTAGCACTCAATAGTACTTTTTCAATTTAGAGTTAAGAAGAGCTAGTGAGGTTTCAAGATAAAATTTGCACCACTGGTGTTCATATTACACGTGTTCTTCTGAACAGCCATCAGTGCATCTACTCTTCCCTCTTGTCCTGGTTTTGGTCAGGACAGCATTAATTTTTTGCAGTAGCTGGAAGAGGGCATGATTGAGGGGGTGTGTCCAGCACCCTGATTTTATTCTAGACCCCCTCAGGTCATTGCCAGGGGTGGGCTAGAAGGGCATTCCTTCTAGTGGGAGAAAATGTGGCTGGGAAGAGCCCATGAGTATTCGTTTATGGTCGCAGGCTCTTCGTGCAAACCATTTCTTCCTGTTATACCTTTTCTTATTAATATTGTCGCTGTTACTGTTCGCTTTCTTATCTCATTGCTGTTCCCAGTAAATTGTCCTTATCTCAACAAGCAATCCTTGCCTTTTGTGCTTCCACTTGGAGGAGAGGGGAAGTGAGTGATTTCAGCGGGAGTATTAAATTGAAGAATATAATTCCTAAACCAAGACACGTCTTTACATGAAGTATATTCATTCATATGCAAGAAAATTCACAGTATGTGTGAGGATGAAAGAGATGATAGTGCTAAACTAAGAGAGTAGAGTGGAAAGACCATTTTAACCTCTCAAACTAAATTCTTGTGCCGTTATAAACAAGCTGTAAACTAAAATTAAAAAAGCTCTCAACTGGGGCAAATGAGAACTACTTTTACAATCTACATACAGTATCTTAATGGAATATTATGTTCATTAATTGTTTTATATATGCTGCATTGGGCTAGATGGGTATTATTATATAGTATAAACATCAGAAGTACACTAAGACTTCACACTTTAGTGCATTCAGGCATATACACTTTTGACTTTGTGGAAACAGAAGCAGTCCTCTGATTAACCAACAGGAAAGAGGTGCAGTTGGAGTATTTTCCTAACAGACGAAAAACAGTTGAGGCAATCCTATTGTTCAAAGAAAAAGATGGAAAACATTTGGAATCCATATGGAAAAAGCTTTCAAGACAAAAACAGGAAGGCAGGGAAAACTCAAAGCCTCATGAGTAGATGAACATTTTCTAATTTTCAACCTTTCCATCATATTGTATTTAATCTTACTCAATCATGCTCTGCTGAAATTTTTGTGTTATATAGCATATTATGGTTTGAATTGTAAACTAGTGTCATCAGCTGAAAAGAGCTGGATCCCTGCAGCATAATTTGTGGAAACAAGCAAAGAAATACATATGGCCTAGTTAACTGTTTGCATACCCTGCAGTGCACATTTGCATAATACCTATGACATCGTCACAATTAACAGCTTTGCACATTTTAAGTACCACTGCAATAGCTGAAAGGTAGTCACTGAGAGCACAGGATCATATAAACATTAATAATATAATTTTAATATTATAGAAATTGTTATATTGGTATTTAAATATGCCATAATAAAATATTACTTGCCTAATATCTGTCTACTCTTGAATCTCATTTACAGTAATTTTTTTTTAAAACTTTGCTTTCTATCTTTCAATTGGAGTTATTTTCCTCATTTAAAAAAAAACCCCAAATATTAATCAGATCAGAAAAAAATAATTTTCATGTCACTACCACCAGAATAAAGAGACAAAGCAAAATATTACATAGATTTTTTTTGTAAATTATTTTTAATTTTTGCATACTTTCCAAACATTTTAAGAAGTAGCTAGTTTCGGATATAAGAAATCCCATGCTTTTTGTGTAAATTGCTTTAAAGTGTTTTAATTAAAAAGAAAAAAAAAGAACCTTCTCTCTCTGAAATTCAGTCACCATTACAGTTAAGTTTCCTTGAGTGACTTTGAGTACTGTAATGTGAATGGGAAATTACAATCTCACAATTATTTACTTTTCTAAGATTTTCAACATATATGTTACTCTGTCTTGGAAGACAAACAGAAACTTTTTCATGAACAAAAAACCTTAGAATAACTGCTGTAGAAATTATTGAATGGTGATGTGGGTGAGGCTACTGTTTAAACCTCATAGAGCTCTCCTTACTATTACAGATTTTAGAAATAATCCTTTAAGAAAACAGAAAAGAGCAATTTGTACCGCCATTGTTTTCACTTAACAATGAAAGACTGAGATCCATTAATGGTGTCAAAACCATTTGTTTCCTTACTGTTCTTTGTATAATGAGCTTTCATAGTTTCAGTGTGCAAAACACTGCCTTGTCCTGTTGAATGTTATTCAATGTTTTTCAACAGGGTTTATTACTACAAAGACATTTTAAAATGTTAAACCTACAACAGGTAATTAATCTCTTCTTACTAGTACTGTTTTTATTCTCCAACACCTCTAAGAAAAAGATATCTCATGGGCCTTGAGTAGATAACAAAAATGCAATAGCGAACAATTTGCTTTAATGAACCTAATTGTGAAATAAATTTTGCCGTCTGAAGTCCCAAACATTTTTCCACCATAGTAGTTGCTCTACAAGATGATTTATTTTTTCCTTGAAGGACTGCAAGTGCACCAGATACATAAAGTACTGCAGAGAATATCAGAACAGAAATCATTACAGTCTTCCTGTCAGGTTTTTCTCTCTGAAGCAGAAGCCAGAATAGATTCATTCCTCTAGATCCCTCTTTTCCTTTAATTGTGCATTTAAGAAGGTGTTTATAATTAAGATAAGTATGAATGGAATTACTCAAATTAGGAGTAATTTAAATTCTTAGTCAAGACTTTTAATTAATACAAACAGACAAAGTAGAACGCAACTGCTTAATCCGCATTTTTTATCCTCTACAGTATAACAGACAACAAGAATTTGTTATGAAATGATGGTATGCCTATGTTACTGCATCCAATTGTTAATGAGGTGATGAGAGGTAGTCTCTGATTCATCATATAACAATTTTCTTTCCTAGAATAGAATCATGGAATCACAAAACATGAAAGTTGGAGGGACCTCTGGAGACCATCTAGTTCTATTCCCTGTTCCAAGTGGGGTTAATTTTGACATCAGAATTGGTTACTTGTTGGAATTAAAGGTGCAACTATACTTCATTAGAAATAAATTCTCTTCAATAGAGCTGTTGAATAGTCCTGCTAAACTTTGCTTGTCTAGAGTCTCTGTGGCAGGCTTACATGCAGTTTGAAAAAAAATTTTTTTTTTTTTTTCAAGTTCTTAGATACTGCTTGGACTTCTCCATTGTGTTGTTACATTCAGCCTACTGGAGTTTTGATCCTTTTTACCCTGTTTGATGCAACTAACATGTTTTTATGAATACCTCTCTCATTCTAACATTTCTTGTCCTGCTTTTTATCTCTTTTATTTTAGACAAATCTTTTAAATAAGTATTTAACCTAAGCATCTGATAAGATATTTTGAAATACTCACATGCAAAAATCTGTTTTCTTTTTACAGGCTGTTTCCTTTTAATTAGTGCCCTTTTTTAAGTTAAAAAAAATGACTAAGATTCTTTGCCTCTTGTTACTCCATCAGATACCCACTCTAATATCAACATGGCTGATGCTACAATACACCCCTTGACAACAACATGAAACAGACCTTGTGCACTGCTCAGAATTAAGTCAGGAAATGACTCCACCTCCTGTAAAACTGCTCCAAAAGCCAGTCATTTATGGGATCTAAACATATGGTCTTAATGTTGGACCTATTTATGCTACAAAGGTAAAATAAAATATATATTTTCCTCTGATAATGTTTCTGATCCACTACAGAAAGTCAAAGCCATTGCAATCACCCTGGTCAGGACAATTACAATATTGTGTTTAATATTATCAATTAAATTTATGCTATTAATAAGATTATTATTCTTCTGTTTAGATTGCACATTTCAGTTCACGAGCATGTTGATATAGCTGCTGATTTGATGATACAACTGCTTTATCAATTTGTCTTTACAGTAAACTCTTAACACATGGCATCACTTGCATGTCCTATTCTGTCTTTCTCATATGATTTTAACTTGGTGTTGCTCACTGACTGTTTTGCTTCTGTTTTTCTGCCTTGCAGGACTCCTTAGTATAACTTCCATTTCCTCTTAAATGGAGGAGGAGGAAACCAGGGATCTACATATGTTCACTTTCCAAATACAGAATATGCTATGCATTGGTACTATTTCCCAGTCAGGAATTCTCTACCTGTGCAGCTTTCACTGATTTATTCTCTTTTGTAAGTTGTCTGCCACTCTAGGATTTCTTTTAATAATATTTGAGAGAAATACAGTTAATAGTTCACCCACCTGAAAGAAAGTCAAGGTAGATGTCCTCAGTGGAGCAAAGTTTAGAAAATTGAAATTAAGAAGAAACCTTGTCTAAAATATTAGTTCAGGGTAGGAGAAACCCAAAGGACACTGGTGTAGTCCCTTGAGACAATGGGAATCAAATTCAGATAACAGTCCAGCCCAGATCCTAAAAAGCTCCCTAGGTCAGCATCCAGCAACAGCTCAACTGAAAATATGAATTCCAGTGAACTACCAAACTTCAAACTGCTTTCGTTTTACAGTCTAGGGTAGTTACACACAATGAGTTCAGAAGTTATGCAAATGCTGATGGTGGTGAGCACATAAAGACTGACAATTCCACTGCCACAATTTTCAGCCTTCACTCCCTGTCTTGGTACATTCTCCCCTCTCTTACTCATAATGATGAACAAGTCCAGAGGGAAAGAATGAAGATTTCAGCTGCAGAAGAAGGAAAGATGGTGAGAGGAGGGTGCAGCAAGGCTTGCACAATAAAAGGGAAAAGCAACTCCCATCACTCATGCTGGGAAGGTGTAGTGGTTTTGCTAGTCCTGGTTTTTGGTAGCGCGGGGGGCTGCAGGGGTGTTTTCTGTGAGAAGCTGCTAGAAG
>WBMZ01006370.1:0-48993 GCA_013400975.1 Atrichornis clamosus | reverse complement strand
GGGCGGCCGCGGCCCAGGCGGAGACGGCGGGGCCCAAGCAGAAGGGAGCCGGCGCTGCCCAGGCCTCGTCGCCCGCCGCCGCCGCCGCCTCGCCCAGGGGGGGCGGCAAGAGGAAGGCGGGCGGCGGCGGCAGCAGCACCCCCGGTGGGGGAGGCAGCGGCGGTAAGGGCAGGGGCAGGGCCGGGGCGGCAGGAGCAGGGGGAGGAGGAGGCACAGGAGGCAGCTGCAACAGCCAAGGCAGGGCTGCCTCGTCCAGGAGGAGCATCAGCAAAGTGGTGTACGACGATCATGAGAGCGAGGAGGAGGAGGAGAGCATGGTGTCCGAGGAGGAGGAGGAGGGAGACCCCGAGGATAACCAGGACTCCGAGGAGGAAGAGGAGGAGGAGATAATGGAGGAGGAGGACGACGACGACTCCGACTACCCCGAAGAGATGGAGGATGAAGACGATGCCAGTTATTGCACTGAGAGCAGCTTCAGGAGCCACAGCACCTACAGCAGCACCCCAGGTAGAGAGTCCGTGGGCGAACTCAAACAAGTCGAGGGCACCCCACATGCTCCCTCTAGGTTTGCAAATACGGTCCGCGCTCCCATGCGAGGATGTGAGGGATGCCCGCAAGCGGTCCCAGGGAGAGGGGTATGCAAATAACCAGTGGCAACCCCAGGGACGCGGGGATCATTGGAAGATGCTCACAAACACATGCACGGAGAGGAGCAGGGAGGGCGGGCAGCACTTGCTGGAACAAGGGGATGCTTTACAAATATTCATGGGGATCCTGATAACAGCAGAAATGTGCGATCCCCCAGAACGTGTTGCAAACAATGTCAAAAGTGTGTGGAGCATTCACTTTAAATTTGAAAACAAGGGAAACGAGAGACATGCCTTGCAAAGAGGTCCTTTCAATTAAATACAGGAAAGGCTGGCTTGTGCTTGCAAATATAACTTCGTGTTGAAAGGAAAGGAAGCACATGTAAGTCGAAGTGGCTTAAAAAAACCCCAAAAACCATAAACACCGAGAATTTTCAGGCTCTTGAAATCAGAGCTATAACTGGATCCAGCATTTACTGGCTGTAAGACAAAAGTAGCTTTCCAAGGAGGGAAATGAGGTGCATTGTTCAAAATGGAGATTGCATTGTTATAGTTTGGGGAAAAGTGCACAGGGCCTCATTGCAAGGATGTAAACCTAGTTGGAGTTAAACACAAAGATTGAAAGGTGGAGGTAGAGTCAAAAGTCTTGCGTTTAAATACTGCATTTATCTTAAGATATAGCAACCTTTACAACTCGTGTTGGGGTTAAAACTCATTAAACATAATTGTGATTTTTTTTTTTTATTCTAGTGGCAAATTTGGGAAATTTTTAAGGCCTGCACTTCTGTTTGTCCTTAATTGGTTCATTAACCAAGCTTCAAAAATTCTTTTATTTAAACTTAAGCACTTAGGATTTATTTGAACTCATTCCAGAATGGAGTTCGAGCTTAGAATATTTTATTTTTCTTTTCTTTTTTTAATTTATTTTAAAGTCTCTGAACCAGGAGAGTAGTTAAATTTAGGGATAACTCAGTATGATTTGGGCTACAGGGTGGCAGACACGGCTGTTGTACAAGTATTTGGCCAGTTTGGAAGAGGGGAGGAACAGGTTGTTGGTGTGAATGCATTGCATCTTAATTAAATAAGGAATGTAGTTCCCAGTAGTTAGCTGATGACTTTTTAAAAGGGGGAAGTACTGACTGCTAAATGTGTCATTTGTTTTTATTTTGGTAAATTAATGATATCAGCTTATTCTATGACTTCATAATAGTACTTTAAAAAGCCCTGTGTGTTTGTCTGTATGTTTTTTTAAACTTATATCCATATGCTCAAGAACCTAAATGAATCAAAATAAGTACATACATTACTAAATTAATTTAATTCAGAGATAATTTTTTAAGATGTTAGTTTACCTGTTGCAGGGACGTCCTGCAATCAAATTGAAATTTTTAAAATATTTGTTACTTTAGAGATTGAGATCTGGCTTCACAGAAGAAAAAAACTCTAAAATACTCTCTTGCCTTTTAACTCTTCATTTTCTGCTTAGTTGTAGTAACTTTCATTTTTATTACCTTTTTGGGAGTGCTTATGTCAAGGAAATAATATTTTTGTGATTTTGACTGGCTAGGTCAGGCAAGTATTTTTTACGTGAGCATCCATGTTTAAAATGAGTTCTGCAGGGAATGGGTGTATGCCATTTTTCAAATGTGCTAAGTGTTTTGGCAAATCAGAAGATAGCTCTGTGTGCATTGTTGTACAAGCATAGACAGGTTTTATGTGGTATTTAGGTGTATCAGAAACCATTTTGATAATTTATATCACTTGATCAGGATGACTTCAGTTAACTTTCTTAAGAGAGATGTAAGTGTAAGCATTCTCATCCTTAGGTGCTTTTGCTGTATACTGAGTTTTTGAGAGTTAAAACATCTGTGTTGTTATTTTGGCAATTTACTGGTGGTTCTCATTAGTTCAGTGTTTGCCTAAAGGTCTCCCTCCTTCCTTCCCTCTCTCCCAGAAGTGCTCTTGGCCTTTTGCAAAGAAAGTACAAACTTTTCATTCAGGCAGCCCAGTCCATGCCTTGTCCTGGACAAACACCTGCGTTGGGGGCGCGGCCACGCAGGAGTGGCACTGATGGAAATCTCAGTCTTGTCATAATCCAGCAAGAGATGCTGAACATCAGAACAGCATTACAGGGCAAGGAAGGGCTTTTATCTATCGTCAGTATCTCTATCTGACAGTAGCCAGTGCAGAGAGGAGGTAGAGCAGGGCAGGGGTGCCGAGTTGTGTCTCCAGCCTTCCTTCAGGGGCTCCAGAGCTGCTTGACTCAGGTGCACCCTGAGCCAGAGTTAGTCCTTGGTTGTGTTTAGATACAGGAGGTTTTTGTTTCATATCCTTGTCTTCAAACCAGACAAAGAGTTCCTGTGCTGAACTGGAGGGCTTGAAGGAGTGTCTCCTCCCCTGACTCCTGATAGAATAGTGCAGGTTTTTTACCAGAAGAGATGATGGACAATCCTTCTCCTCTTATCATCTCTCAGTCATGTGCAACCTGAAATACAAGCACTTTCAGGATGTAGTCTTAGGGGCTGAAGAGTTTATTTTTGAGAGCAGAGTACTGAATAATTGCCATCCCAGTCAAACTCTCCTGCCAACCAAGCTTTTACACATAAATCACATCCCACTTAAATGGGGGACAGACTTCTACAGTTTTTTCAAACTTACATTGAACAATGAACTAAAAGATCACAAAGCAATGTCTCTGGTCAAGAAAGGCTCAGGTTTTGTGCTCTGTTGGGGAGTTTATGATTGGTCTTGAACTTAGATGTAGCAGTACTTTTAAACTATAATATTATAGTAAAATTAATATTATTATAATATAAAATAATATTATTAAAATATTTAAAGAAGCAAAATCTTAGCAAAGGTAAATTGTCTTTAATATACTGCTTAGTAAGGGTACAGTAAAAACGTATTGTGTGAATAACTCTTTTTTCTTTTTCTTCTGCTGGGCAAACTTTGGGGTTTTTCGTGTGTGTAATGTCCCCTCTCTTAGCCCTTTGCATTCCCAGAAGGTGGATGAACTGTTAGGACAGGTATCCTGTATATCTTATATCACTAAACGTTTTTCACGTTCCCTGTCCACTATAAATTCTACTTTAGGCTTGTCACTGTTGCATTATAGTTACTAAGTATTTTCCATACGTTGCAGAATTTTAAGAGAAGGGTTTAATCAAGGTGCCCAGAAGGCCTTCATTTTTTGTTTCTTGATTTTTCTTCATCAAAAACTAGGAAAACTAGAGCTGTACATCTAAATTTTGTCTGAGGTCGTCATCATCAGTCTGTCAAACAAGCAAATACACAACACTGGAGTTGGGAGCCAAAATACTTATCTTAAAATGCATTAAATAACATTTTAGATGTATTTTGCTAGTCTGAACATTTGCAGGAATTGACCATTGCTTCTGTTAACCAGTTACTTCACAGTGTGCTTTTATCTTAAGAGTGAAAGAATTTAGCTGGAAACCAGGTTCTGCATTTTGTGTGTCGGTAGTAATTTTTTATCTGAACAGGTTTTCATGCTCTTGAAGAATTGTCTGTTGAGATACGACAGGGAGATATGCAGCCTCCTTTGTCAGTCGTGTGAGATTTACCAGCCTCCCAAACATCTTACCTGGGGTACCTTCTTCTCTAAATTAAACCTGGCATGCTCTTATTTTACCATTTAGTGATCTGCACTTTGATTTGTGCTCTAGAGGGAACGATCACTAGTTCATCATGCCAGTCATGAAAAATGTAGAAGACGAGTCTAAACAAAGAAATTGTGTAGAAGGCCAAAGGAGTAAATCTGGGGCTGATCCTGCTGCATTGACTTGTAAATTGGCAGCTTATCTGAAGAGAGGTTTGTCACTTCAGTCATCTCAGAAGCTCTGAGCAGCAAATAGCTCTTCCTTATCCAAGTATGTGTGTTGTAAAAGGTAGAATAATTTGATGTGCTGCAGATTTATTGTGCAACTTTTTTTGTAGATCTTCAGTAAAATTCCTGAAGTGCTCATTATGTTGCGTGGAACAGGTGTAAAGTGAATAAACTTGGATTTGAGTAGATTGAGGCTGGCTCTCAGGGCTCAGTAACTTCTGAAATTAGTTACAACTTAGTCCTGAGTGTAGCCCAAGAAATTGTCAAACTGTTCCTGAAAATCATTTTGTTAGTGCTACCTGTATTTTTGGTTGGGTTTTTTCTTTGCCTGGGTTCCAGGCACAAATGAGTTGCAAGTCTTTTTCAGGGTGATCTCATCTGCTACTTATCTTACATTAGTTATCCAAGTGTTAAAGTGATGCCATAGAATATAGGAGGGTTTGTATTTCTGGCTCCTACTGAGAGATTGCTGATGGGCATAATGTTGACAGATTAAATTCTTAATGTAAAATAAGTAGAAAACCCTGGTTTGATTTAAAAGGGTACTGCTGACAGGTGTGCAAACTGAAAAAAGAAGCAGCCAAAAGTTTTACAGTTTTAAAAGAACATAAAGACTGAGTTCTGTACAAAGCAAGGCAGGAGTCAAAGTTTACTTAGGAACATGTGTGAGAATTTGTGATGTGAGTACACTCAGGGTCTAGTCTAATAACCAGTTATTTTTTCATTTGTGTTTCAACTACCAAAGCTTTTATCGTGCTTGGAATGCCTCCTTTTTAATGTTGGTTTAGTTTTTAAGTTTAATCTGATTTATGGTTGATTTTTTTCTTTTCTCCAGACTAAACAAATTTGGGTTAGGTGTGATTATTGCAGAGCAATATTCAAATTGAAGCTACACCTACAAGGAGTTTCAAATACATCTTACTCTTTCAGAAAATTTTTCTGGAAGAGACTGACTTGTGATTATTAGAGACATGATTATCATGTTGGCATTTTTAAAAGGGAAAAAAGTGTTTTGTACAAGTCAAAGCCTTTAATTTTGGCCCATCCCAAGAAAAAGATTTAGATTTTTCTATTTTGGTACTCCTTTTCATAATATATTCTTGTTTTATGTTGAACTCATTCATTTTACTGTTTGGGTTTTTTTTTTCTTTGGTGGAAGCTGAGCAAATGTTCTCCCAAGAGGCTGACTTTTACTTAAAGAATCGGTTTGGATATTGCTGTGGCAAACATGCAGCTCTATCCAGTTTCTGCATTCTTCTGCGAAAGGAAAGAAGAAACACAAAAAGTGGTTATCTTACACATTTGCATCAACTGTTTCTGGTTTTCTCAGCAATATCTAACAAGAACTTGTGTGTTGCTGAACAATCCCATTTGAAACATGCCTGGTGCAAAGCATATGGGGCAGCAAGTGTGTGTTTATTAAAACCAAACCAAAATAGGACGGGCTTAAGAGGTTAAGAGAGCAGTCAAAAGGCGAAGTTTCCAGGAGGAAGGAAAATGTAGGAGAGGGCGTCTTCCCTAAGGAGTGCTCGTGCTTCCAGGACATCATATGTAACTGCCAGCTGGTCTTTATGTTGAGAAGTTTTTGCAGTGACTCATGATCTGGAAAACAAAACCAACCCAGTTCTACTTTACTAAAGATGGACTTTCATGTAGAAGTGGTGTGGTTTGACTTAACTTGTGGAACTTGAACCCAAAATTTAAATCTTTTCTTGGGAAAAATTGAAAGTCTTTTTACTTGCTGGGGTCAGTTTTGTGGAGTGTGACTGGAGAGGTGAGGGTTTGTTCTGTATTTTCCCCCTTCCTGTGACAGGTTACTGAAGTATGTGAAACTCCTTGGTCTCTTTGCTCTCCCCATTACTCCTACCAAGTACTCCTACGTGGCAACTGTGAGCAGGAACTCTGAGCTGGAGTGCCCAAGTGCTGAGAAATGATGAGGAAGGGAAAGTTCTTAGAGAAGTGAAATGAGACCAGTTGTGAGCTTTCAAGTCTAGAAAGGCTGGAACCAGTGTTTATTTTTTGGTCATACCAATGCAGCCACCACTCCGTGCCTGCTTAAACAAGACAGTGGTTCTGGCAGAATATTTGTTTTGTAGATCCTCCATCCACCAGTCCATTACTTGAAATATGTTGGGCTAAAAGGCTGTGTTTCTGGAGGGGTGGGATGCGTAACATCAGTGAGACAAGGCAAAAGTGGATTTTTGTAATTTTTTTATTTGGCTGCATTTGTATGGTGATTTAATACAACTGAAGCTGGAGAGCACAAAAGTCATATTAGTTGTATTACAATCTTTCTGTATTCTGGACACTGATGTCAACAGTTAATTCAGATACTCTGTTTACGTAAAAGAGCAGATGTGTTAAAAATGGTGAAGGTAGTTTTAAGTTCTGTATTTTCCTGTGGTAAAGAATAGATGTGACTTTCCCTTTTCTTCTTTCAGTCTGTGAATGAAAATGGAGACAAGCGTTTTGGGTCCTTTTAAACTCTTTTTCATTTCTAAATTTTGGAAAGGTCAGCATTTGAACCCAGTGGGTTGAATAGATGGAAATTTTTAAAAAGCAATGGCTTGGGTTTTTTAAGTAAATTCTGAGTTTGGGTGTTCAGTTACTTCAGTAACTTTGTTTTATTTCAACTATCATTAATGTGTTTGCTTAAATATTTGTAATATAAATTATTTTAGTAGATTATCCTAAGTGTAGACTATAATTATCAGTATCTATAATTAAATGTGCCATGGGAACAGAATTGTTTACTCTTTAATCTTAATTACAGTCAGCTCTTCAACTAGAGAATTCAAAATAGGAACAGGTAACCACTGCAGACTGCTCCAGCACTTGGGGAGACAACGAGTGAAGGACTTGCCATTTAAAAAAAGTTTGTGCTAGATAGAAATGTAGTGCTGAGACACTCCAGGGGGTCTGGATCCTGTCAGTAGTCCAACTGTGACTGCAGGAGGCTATTGGCAAAAAAATTTTTTCCCTCCAAATAAAGCTATGGAATTTGAGTGGTGTAGATTTTCTGCCTTTGTAGTGTCTCAAACTTGGAGGTGAAATTTGATTTAGAGACTTAGTTAATATGCAGAAATTATCTCAGAAGTATCCAACTTGCATGTAATAAAACTTGAGTATGTTTTGGGAAACTTCAGTTTGGGCAGATTGAGAATAGATTTCTTTAATTGAGAAGATTCAGTATAAAGTCTGGTCAGTCAGGTGGTGGTACTTAAATGAGAAGTCCTTTGCCAGTACACCTGCTCTGGAATCCTCTTGATGGTTTTTGTGTTAAACAAAATAGTACATACTGCAATTTCTCCTTGAAACAAAAATTCCCTGTGAGGGCCAAAATTCTTGACAAATGACAACAAGTTTTTTAAAAAAAAAAGTTGTCAAATCCTAGAATCTCTAAAAAAATTTAAACTAAAATAAAGTGTTTGAAGTGGCCAGAGTGCTTTGTTGGGCTGTGGGGTTTTTGGTGTCTGCCAGTGAATGTCAAATTCAAACATTGGCCCACTTGCCTCATGAAAAAAGAGATTGTCAGTGAAAGTAAAGAGCTTGGTTTTTGTAGAGAAACATTTTTCAACGTTTGAGGGATTTTTTTGTGTGTGTGTTTATGAGGCACATTTGGGTAAACATGAACTGTGATCTTCAAAAACCTTCCACACAGGAGGTGGAACTGCTCCAAAGCAGCGTGAGCTGTGTGGGTTGTCAGCACGCTGAAAAATCAGCAGTGAAGAAAGGTTATCACTCAATCAATAAAATACCAACATTTCAGCTCCAAAAAGAGACTGGAGCACTTTGACATCCTTATATCATATTCCATTGACCTGCACTTTTAATTTCAGTTCAGCAAACACTTACAATGCCTCAAGATTTATGAGCACCTTGGCAGAGAATGTCCATTCTTTGCTCTGGAGATTATTAGATGGCTTGGGTTTGTTGGTTTGGGCTTTTGGCAGTTTTTTAGGGGTTTTTTTAAAGGTGTCTGGAGCATTTCTTGACATCGCAGTTGATGCATTGGTCAGGAACACATTTAAGCACAAATTGCTTGGAATTTCTGAATTTCCAAATCACACTTTTTGATTCTCTTCAACCTGGGTACAACAAATATTAATAACAAATTGAAAGTGAAATTGTGAAGAAAAAAGCCAGCATAGACAGATTTGAAATACTGTGCCACCAAGTCATTCAAGAAAAATACATTTTCTTTCTAAAATAGTCTACATTTTTGAATACTTTCCTTTTTTAGCTCTGGAAACCAGTTTATATTTAGTTTAGAATTGTTCAGAGCAGTTCAGTGTCCGAAAAGAGAAATGATTGGAGCTCTTGAGCTGTGGTGTGTGGTTTCCAGTATGGATGGGGAGTGTTGAGGTGGACAGTGTCATCACGTGCTGCAACTGTGAGGCCTAACACAAAGGAGTGGACAAATGAAGCACACATGTTATAATGCTTTTCCTATGGTCTGAACTGTTAGTTCTACTATTACTTTTGAAATTTTTGTTCTTTATACCAAAGCAAACATGAAAATACATAAATTGATTTAAGTAGAAAATAGAGTGGTGTGACTAATGCAGCCATAGGGTTGCATTGTGTTTGCACCACAGTACAATTCTTTATTATGCTATTATGACATACTTTGTATCCTGATAACACATTTCTTTTAGTTGTCTAATTATACCAGCATTCTTCCTTTGTAAGGAAGTGCTAGAGATTAGCTTTTTCAGAACATATTAGGAATGCCTTGTTTTAAGGTTGTATTTTTTTATTCCCCTATTTATTTAGTGTAATAAATATACATAAGTTGCACCGGGAGACGTTTAGATTATACCTTATGAAACTTTGTTTCACTGAGAGGGTTGTAAAGCACTGGAACAGGCTCCCCAGGGAGTGCTGTAGTCACCACCCCTGGAAGTGCTCAGAAAATGTGTGGATATGGCACTTGAGGACATGATTTAGTGATGAACATAGTGGTGGGTCTGGGCTTATGGCTGGGCTTGATCTTAAAGTTCTTTTCCAACATTAATGGGTCTGTGTTTCCATACCATGGTTATTTCTTGTGAAAGAGACATCACCAAAGATAGTATTTTGGGAGTCTTTTTTTTTTAATAAAGGGAAAAAGCTATGCATAGGACAAGTAGAATTTTGTTATTGGAGGAGAAAAACCTCAACACATGAGAAGAAAGGAGTCTCTGCTTCTTTCAGCAGGGGTCATTCTTTCTTGTCTATCTTTGTCTAAAATTACTGGAGGAGTTTGTCACTTCTGATTAATTTAGGTAAAGCAAGGTTAACATCCTTGCTGCTCCCTTTCTTGAAGGGCAGTTTTATGGCTTTACTGTGTGACAAACACATTTTTCTGCTACAATTGCTAACACTGGAAAGAATCCTGGTTAAGAACTCTGCTGGCTTTTGTGATATTTGGACTCTGTGAGGACCATCAGTGATTGCAGAATATCTGTTCTGTGTTGTTGTTGTCTTGCATGGCCAGCTAGGACTGGTCCTGCATGTCCTGCAATATGGGAGGAAGCTTCAGGACTCTGAAGTAGTTTAATGTGTGAATGTGTCTTTTTAGCTTTGGGGTCTTTTAATTAAATCAGCTGTGGCCTATGCATATAAGCTTTTGGATCATGGTGGTAGAAAAGTTGAGTTTAATCTAGAGAACACTTGCTTTGTGCCTGGCTGTGAAACTCCTTTGTCTTTGTGTGTTTGCCATGATTAAACATTTTCCACTGATTTGTGCAGAGGCATGTTGGAAGACAGTCATAGAAGCATTCTTTCATTTTCCACAGTCAGAACTCAAACTTCACTTAACTTGGAAAGTTATTTTTATCCACAGATGATGTTGACCCGTTGCTTCTGTAATGGAAACATCTGACAGTTCATCTTCTATATTGTTTGGGTGTGTAATTTGTTGCATAAGATTTCATTCTTTAACATTGGAAAGGGGGAGCTGTATTTGGTACCCTCTTGCCATACCAGCTCAAGGACTGATTTATTTTTCTGGAATCATTTGTTGTGCATCAAGATGTTTCTTCGAGGTAGCTTTGCTTTCTGGTAATTTTTTTCCCCCTTTTCAATGCATTAAAGTCTAAGTGATGGTTTTTCAGGTTCAGCAGGATCTGCCTTAGCAGATCTTCTCCCACATTAGATTATTTTCTGTATTTATTGAGTACTGAAGGGAGTAGGGTGGGTTGAACAAATGCTGCAGAAAGCATTTCCTCTTAATGGTAACGTCCAAGCTGACTGGAACTCACTTTATCTCTTCATTTCCTTGAAGCTGTTTTTGGGGAGGTCTGTTATTTGCAGAATTTGGTCAAGAAATTATTAATGTGGAGTTTAGAATTCCAGACTACTGGAAACTCCAGACTTCAGTCTCAGAACACATAAAGTGTATTACAAGTCCTATTTTATTCACGAGTGTGTGGGAAATGGCTGTTATGGAGAACTACAGTTTTCCTTTGGATTTTCTCTGGGAATGAAATGCATCCTGCTGACACTTCTCTATGGACAGTGGATAATTATGAAATTTAGTAGATGACCAGAATCTTAGTATGCTTAGTAAGAGGACCTAAAACCAGTTTTCATCTCAGTTCTTGGATTAAACCAAGGTGATGGTTTATGAGATTGTTTAAACTTTGTTTTTTTCTAAAAAGGGAAGTAAGTTTAATGAGCCCATCTAAAACTTTTAACTGATAGCTGAGAAATAGTTGCATGTAGCTGGATACTTTTTTGTTATTTTGATAAAAGATTAAGATATTTTACCTGTCTGGCAGTGTCATGTACAAAAGCTTTCCTCTTTTGTTTTTCCTTCTGCTTGGCATCAAGGATAGTGGAATCAAAGGGAAGGAAGTGTAGCACCTTATTTGAATTGGCATATGAGCCTAGGTTAATTATGCTCAGTGTCTTTTCTTTTAGGTAGTAAAACAGCTCTTTAGATTAGCTCTTTTTGGTAAGCTTTGTCCTTCCATAATTTTGCCTCCTCGTTCTGTGGATATGGCTCCCATTACATTGAAGCCTGGGGATGAGTTAGGCTGGTTTTTGTTTGTTTATTTGTTTTGAGAAATCGGGAATTTCTGAAATATTTTCATTAAACATCACTTTTGGTTTTGGTTTGTAGGTAGAAATATTCTAGTTAGAAAGCAGTGGGCAATGTGCTTTAGGTTCTCTTTTGTATTTTGATTTGGTTGAAATTGATGTCCCAAGACATCTGCTTGAAATGAGCTTTCCTGAATAGCTTACAGTAATTTAATACAAAATATTTGTTGTCTGGAGCTTGATGCTTTAAGTTTAAACTAGTTATGCTGAATAAAAATGAGAAAAAATTAATATTTTAGCTGATGCAAATGTCTGTCTTTTTAAGTAATTTAAACAATTACATTTCTAGATTTCATTTTAAAGATTCAGTAGATGTATATTGTATGGGAAATGCAGTTACTGTATGTGTCTAAAGCAAAACTTCAGATATCTTGTATTTTGTTTTCATAGTGTTAGTTAAAGTATGAGGTGATTAGCTGAGTTAACACATTTATGTAACTGTGAAGATTGTGAATCCTTAATTTGCAATAGTTCAGAAAGCTAACACAGTCATTGATGATAGGTGTTTAAACATGTTGAACCTGTGAACAGCAAAATTCTTACTGCTGTTTTTTATTCCAGGTAGGAGAAGACAAAGAGCGCATCGTCCTCGTTCTCCAATATTGGAAGAAAAAGATATTCCACCCTTGGAGTTTCCTAAATCCTCAGAGGACTTAATGGTGCCTAGTGAGCATATAATGAATGTTATTGCCATCTATGAGGTACTAAGGAACTTTGGCACTGTTTTGCGCCTCTCTCCTTTTCGTTTTGAGGACTTCTGTGCTGCTCTGGTAAGTCAAGAGCAGTGCACACTTATGGCAGAGATGCACATAGTGCTTTTAAAAGCAGTTTTACGTGAAGAAGACACTTCAAATACTACCTTTGGACCTGCTGACCTCAAAGATAGCGTTAATTCCACTTTGTATTTCATAGATGGAATGACGTGGCCAGAGGTCCTGCGGGTATATTGTGAGAGTGACAAGGAATACCATCATGTTCTTCCTTACCAAGAGACTGAGGACTATCCTTATGGACCAGTAGAGAATAAAATCAAAGTTCTGCAGTTCTTAGTGGATCAGTTTCTTACCACAAACATTGCACGTGAGGAGTTAATGTCAGAAGGTGTTATTCAGTATGATGATCATTGTAGGGTTTGTCACAAACTCGGGGATTTGCTTTGCTGTGAGACTTGCTCGGCCGTGTACCACTTGGAGTGTGTGAAGCCCCCTCTGGAGGAGGTACCAGAAGATGAGTGGCAGTGCGAGGTCTGCGTAGCACATAAGGTGCCTGGAGTAACTGACTGTGTTGCTGAAATCCAAAAAAACAAACCATACATTCGACATGAACCCATTGGATATGACCGGCATAGGCGAAAATACTGGTTCCTGAACAGGAGAATCATTATGTAAGTAAACTGCTCCTTGCATAATTTCTGAACAATAATATTGTATTGTATGTGTTTTGAATACCTCCTATAAGTTGCTGTAGCCATCTTAAAATTGTTCTTTCTTTAGATAAGGCCATTGCTTGCTGTTTTGTAAGTAGATTACTAAAGACTATGTAATTAATCCATCATATTTATTCAAAATTAATATTCTCATAATCTATACATAAAGAGGAAATAAAAACAGGGCCTCAGGCTTAATGTTAATGTGCCTAAAACATATGAATGTGAGGACAAGAAAGGGAATTTTAATGAGAACTCTTTCTTGTAGAAGTTACTGAAGGGAAGTTTTAACTCTTTTTGTGATCACATGGTGTATAGGGCACTACTTGTGGTCTGTCACCTGCTTAGGTAGTGTTCAGCTGCCAGGTTCTTTTTGTTTGATGCTCTGCCTTTGAAGCTGAAACTTTCAGAGACACTCAAAGGGATTCACTGTTACTAGAAATGCAGAAAATGTTGCATTGAACACTTCTGTAGTGGAAGAAAACGTAGCAAGACATGCCTGCCTTCAAGAGTGCTACTCCATGTGTTTCATGCAATTTCCTGTTACTGGTTGGTCTTGAGATACAAGTGTACCTCAAAATATTAATAGTAATTAAACCCGTGCTAGTGAGGGTGTTGTGCCCTGGATTTTACCTGAAAAGTTGAATCTGAAATTATGAAAACACTTCCTACATTTTTCACAGGAAAATAGCTAAAGGTTGGTTTTCTTATAAAAAACTGTTCTTACCTAATGGTTTTCATCATGGAGGAGAAATAATATTTAAATGAAATCAGTGGTATTGTTAAATTAGGAGAAATAGAGATTTTACTAGATCTCTCAAAACACAGTTTTCCATTCTGTGTTACAGAAAAAAAAAAATCCACAGCTGGGTACCTTAACAGAATTTCATACAAAGCAGGTTACAGTGATGTTAAGATAGTAACCAGTGTGATTAAAAAGGACTGTGAGGTCTGTTGATGGTGTTACATCTTGCAAAGAAGACAATTCTAAGGACTCATGGTACTCCTTTAAAATATGGGGCTCTTCCTCTGGGGTGTTGTCAGCTGATGCTTTAAGTATTAATTATTTCTGCTCTGTTTCCTGTGTTTTTCTTTCACACTTGTAAAAAAGAGTCCATAGTTTCTTTGGGTTATAAATGCCACAGTAGTGTCAAGTACCCTTTCAAGGAATGCAGGGAATCTTTTATACTCTTCTCCTTTTTTTCCTATATATGCTCTCCATATTTATCCTCAGTCTCATGCTCCACAGTAAGTGGTGGATCATTCAGGTGGTTCACCAGGATGTAATGGGCAGCCTGAAGGTGTTGATATCCCAGTTCTTGCATTGCTTCATGCAGCATTTTCTACCTTTTATTTCCAAAAAAATATGTTGAAATTTTGATTTTCACAAAAAGCCTGATTGTGAACATGTAACTAGGATTATTTTTGCTCTAGTTACTTGTGCTTTAATAACTTATGGTCTCCTCTGCATGGTTTTTTGTATCTTTCCTCTCAAACTCTTGAGGGAAAGGCTGTTCTAAAGATGGGTTTGTGTTCACTGCCTTACTGTACTGGCAGAGGTCTGGGAATTAGCATTAAAAAATCCAGATCACTCAGAAGCTGATTTTAAGATAAATAGGCAGACTTTATTTCCTCCCTGTATGTAGGCAGATAGGTAATTATTTTTAACTCACTTGATCTGTGAAACAATATTTTTTCCCAATGAAGTGGACTATTTGATGTTCAGAAGGTTTTGATACAGGCAATACTTCAACATATTTCAAATTAAAGTAATTCATGCAGGTGCTTCGTGATCCTTTGAAATCTGCACATATGAAAGTTGTTTCTCTCTAACACGTTGGTAGTAATTTTAACTGCACTAGAAGAGACATCTTCAAAGTTAAATGTATTGAGTTTTACAAAAACAATAGTTTGCATTCCTGTTAGGTGTTCGGTGGGCAAATTACTTCACCTGGGGTCTAAAGTACTACACAACTAAATTCCAGGGAAATGCAACTTTAGTAACTCACATAGACATTAAACTCTGTACTTTCAGTTTTTATGTCCTTTAAATTCAGTGAAGCATGCTGTATTGCAAACCCAGCTGTTTTGCTTATGTGTGTGTGTGTGTATATATATATATATATATGTATATGTACTGAACAGGATCAAACCACGCCTGATACCTTGGATAACTGAAGGAATAACTGCCAGATGCTAAAACCTGAGATTCGTGAAATTATATTATCATATCAACTTTTAAAAAATGGATAGAGTGTATTCCCCAATGCCATGTGATCAACTATATCAGAGGAAACTAATAGATCTAAAAATAATCTGCACAAATACCAATTTGAAATCCTGCCCAGGAGGATTAGAGAACTGAAATCCTACATTCTTGGTTTTGTTTTTCAAAAGGTTTTTCAGGCTTTTTACTTCTTCTCCCCTCTCCCCCTTTAAATGTCATAAATCCATCCCACCGCTGATTTTCCCACCTTTTAAAGGGTTTTGCAGAGTTGTTCACTGATCCTTTTATTTCCATCCCTTGCCTTGTTTAAGCCCATCATTGTGTGTTTGTTTCTCTTTTCCACCTCTTCTGTTTTACAGAGATGGAAGAGTGGACACTGAGGGGGTCTCCATGCCTCCCATGAACAAATATCAACAAGATTAAAACAAAAGGGCAAGAGCAGATTAATTCCCAAGGTTTTTGTTTCAAGCTGTTCACAAATTAAGGATGATGCCTCTGGGTCAATTGCATTTGTTTTACTTGTGAAGATTATTCTGCAAGTTAATAACTCAGAAAATTTGGGACTTTGACTTCCATTGTCCTAGTAAACTGCTGCAGTGTTTTAACAAGTTTATCTTTCTAGAAATATTGAGATGCTTTGGACTTATCAATTATCTGCAAAAGAAGATGAAACACTGTTTGGCTTTCATTTTGATAGCAGAAATAGGACACACATTGTTATTCCTGAGTGGTATGGATCTTCCTGGACAGTCAAAAACAGTTTCAGCTTTTTTTTTCTGCAAGATTTGTCATGCTGTTTATGTTCTTAGTGGGTCCTCCTCTATTTTTTCCAATTAATTAACAAGAGTTTGGGTCTTCATATGAATGAATAGATTGCATAAAAAAAATTCCTGCAGTCTTCTGTTTCCAAGTGTATCATGATGGAATTGAGGAAGTACCTGCTACTACTGGTACTTAATATTTTGTAACCGCTTTACTTGAAAGTTTCCAGCATCTTCAATGTTGTTACTTTTACCAATCTTTAAACTTGCCTCTGCAGCCTGCCAGTGAATACTTCCTGGCAGCCAAGGAGGCTGAAAGAGGTAGGAAATAGTCATGTGATTCTTTTCTCCCCTGTTGCATGTGACTCAGCTGAGTTCCCTGGAGACTCAGTAGACCTGTCCAGCACCAAGCTGGCAAATCTGTCTGGCTTGTCCAAGAAAAACATTGGGAATTGGTCCTTGTGCAGCCTTTCATCTTTCCATCTTCTTTTTATTACAGCTCTTCTGATTTCTTCAGAAGGTAAAGGTAGTGTCCGTGTAGTAAATGCAAGGTGTTAAGGGAAAGTTAGCTGGAATCATTTAATTGTTAATTTAAATCTTATCTAACTTGGCCAAAATGGATTGCATGGGATGATTTCAGCTTTGCGCTCCAAGGCTTCCCCTGGCACGCATCTGAATCTTGGAAAGAAGTCTGTCCAGAGATGAGTTTGGTGTGAGCACACAGACCAACCAGCTTGTGCCATTTCACTTTGTCTGTGCTTTTTCAAGAGTAAACTCTAATTCCTGAAATTCTCTTGGTAAGGTTGTGATAGCCTTCAGTTCAAAACAAACTCTGTGCTGAAATCCTGATCTAAGGAAGTGGAAAGGTATTAAAATACTCTTGGATAACCTCATTGTCTGTTCCTAGAATATTATCTGAGCAGTTCTTTAATGGGCAGGACTCAAATCACACATGGAAGGATTAGCTCCAGGTGCTTTCTGCAGAACGCTCTCAGTGGTCTGATGTCTCAGCCCTGCACACTGTGCCTCGGGGTTTACTGGCCTGCAATACAGCAAACCTTTACTACTGGTGCTGGAAGCTTTCTCTTGAGTTATCCAGGGAAATTGAAGACAGCAGCTAATTGCTTTTCAGTCCAATGGAACCTTGCAAACCTAGAATAGAAAGGACTGACGGGAAGGGAAAAGCCAGATGCTGCTTGGGATGTTCAGGTGACGCACATACGCACCCTGGATGCATGAGTTAGCTGTAACAGTTTCAGATTTGCTGAGTGGGGGGGAGAAACATGAAAATAAGAAAACACTTGGATGATCACCATCAAAATTGAAGCAAGGTGTACAAGCTGCTTGTCTGGCAGATGCGTACAGGCACAGCCTTCCCTCGTGGCGTGATGGGAATGTATTGTCAGACTCAAAGATCTTTTCCAACCAAAGTGACTCTATGATTCTATATAAAGCGTTCGTATTGTTGCATATCTAGGTCATATAAGATGACATATAAATGGCATTATCTCTCTAGCAAATAATCCTGCAACAGCTACAACAGAGGGGTTCAAAATGAAGGGTTCAAGTTCCCTTTTTGGTGAGTTAAGAAATAAAGTAAAAACAGCATCATATTCTGCAGTCATGTTTGTCAGGAGCAGAGCAGCCTTACAACTGCTGCTCTGCCAGAGTCTTGCACTTGCCACTTCCCTTGGACACTTGCCAGGGAAAGCTCAGAAAGCGTACATTCCCTGTCCTTTTTAGTTAAGCATTTTGTTTCATCCTTTTATTTCCTCTCACTGTGTAAAGCCCTATTCTTGCATTCACATCTTCCCTTCCATCTTGGTTTTTGGGTGTTTGCCTTTATCTTCCTCTTCTGTGGCTTTTGTTCACCACCGGTAATGAAAGTGCTGTCATTCCTATTGTTGTTCGTAAATAACTCTTGGTTTAGAGGAAACATGGGTTAAACAGTAATTTTTCTTCAACATGGAAGTTTACAGGCCTAGAATATTCCACAGAGTCAAACGATCTTCAGTGTTCAGCTGTTAATTTTTAGTGTGTTGTATGTGGACAGTCTTCCTAAAATGAGCTGTTTTCTAAGGAAACTTGTCAAACCTAACAGGATGGTGTGTATAAAACTAATGGAATGTTGCAGTTTAGAGGAATAAATGGAGAAAGTAGAATGAGTTGCTTTTCATGAGCAAAAGCCTTTATGAGAGAGAAGCGAGTATTTCTTTGCAATACACCAGGTTTTACCATCAAAACCAAAAGTCTGGTTTGTCATAATGGTTGCGACAAGTTAGTAGTTGAATTTTGAGTAATATTGCCGTTATTAACTTCATAACCACCTTATTTCAGTAGTATTCTGTTTGAGTTGCAAATATCAGTTGTTTCATAAATAGGGTGTGGAAGACAGATCAAGTTGCCTTATGGTTTTTTGTCTTTCTTCATCCTCAAGGCCAATTTGTACCATTTTTAATGTATAAACCACGTGAAGGCAACGAGTAGAGAGGAACCTACAGCAAACCCTACAAGGGCAGATCTTTCAGACTGCAGTCAGCTTCCCATACCTGTCGACACTCTGGGCTGGGATTATTGGTGAGCCACAGGCCTGCAGTGCTTTTACAGGCAGTGCAAGTGCAGAAGCAGTTTAGTTTCTTTCCCCGGCTGAAGGCCAGGCTGGTAAATCAGTGTCACCCACATGGTGCTGGGAGCACTGGGATGTGCTGTGGAAATGAGTGGTCGGGCTCATGGCCAGCCTGGATCCGACTGCTGCTGCCCAACAGGATGGAACAAGCCAGGCTGAAATCCAGCACCTCAGAACCGCTTGGAGCATCCTCCTTGTGCTCTCCAGCCTCCAGGACAGCCTGTTACCTGAGGTATTCATGGAGCTCCCTTGGGTCTGGTGGCCCTGCTGAGGTGCTTTTGGCACCAGTAGTTCTGGGCTCATGGGGTCATGGAGTGCTCCAGATTAAAAATGTGGAAATCCCTTGCTCTTTTCATAGGGGTCGTATTATGACTCTCGTCCCTTACTGATGCTCTCACAAGTGAATACTGTGCCAATATAAAATATTTTGTGAATGTGACATTCTATACTTTGAAATTCCTAACTGTGCTCTTTCCTGAATATGCTGCTAGAACCTACCCATTATGGATTCTGGACTTTCAAGTTGTTTCAGACTTAGTAGTAAATGACTGGTTACAGTCATTTTAAATATAATGAGAATAAACCTTGTCAGATTGGACAAACCAGTTTTAAGGAGACTCTTCAAAAGCTTTCCTGAGGAAGTTGCCATGAGAACTGAGGAGATGAAGAAAGAGAGGGAAGCAAGAAAGGAATATTGAGTACTGGGTGCATATGAGTGATGTGATTTGTTTATTCACACTCAGGTATTGGCATTTAATAGTGCTCTGCAGAAAGCAGGCTGATAGTAATTTTTGTCATTTATCCAGATACTTTAAAATCAATATTTTTAAAATACTCCTACAGAGAGGAAGATTCAGAAAGTGAGAAGGATAAGAAAATCTGGTACTACAGCACAAAGATCCAGCTGGCAGAGTTAATTGAATGCTTGGACAAGGATTACTGGGAAGCTGACCTATGCAAAACCCTGGATGAGATGCGTGAAGAAGTTCACCGGCACATGGATGTGACAGAAGACCTTACAAACAAAGCAAGGGGCAACAACAAGTCTTTCCTTTCTGCAGCAAATGGTAGGAATATTTCATGTAATGGGAATAGATGTTGCACTTTTAATCAAATCCTAGTTTGTATTACATCAGAAGCAGGATTTATGTCATGTTGTTTGTGCTCTGTGGCTCTGTAGGTGGTGGTTTGTTGTTTGCTGATGACAACATACTTTATATTTTAGATGAAATTTTAGACATTATCAGAGCAAGAAAAGGAGAAATAGTGGAAGATAAAAACACAGGCGATGATGAAGCAGAAAAGGCCAAAAGTGATGTTGATAATGACCAGACAGATGCTGAGAGAGATAAGGAAGAATCTGGAGACCAGGATAAAATTGAGGAAACACACAGTGAGCAAGATGGGGAAAAAGAGAAAACAGAAGGTAAAGAAAACTCTGACTGTGTTTTAACAGCTCCTTTTAAGTCAAGTGAACCTCACATTTCTCTAAGTGTTAATGTGATACTTTTTTTTTTTGTATGATTCTCTAAGATATTTTTGTAATAGATGATATTTGTCAGCTCCTTTGTGCTTGTGTATTGTAGTTCTTGTTAAGTAATGTCACCAATTTTCCTACTCCTGTACAGCTGGCTCCTAGATACCCTGCCTTGAGGTACAGGCGACATTTACAGGTTGTGATCAACATGTTTGTAGTAAGCCATATTACATCATTTTTAACTTTTTCCTCTTCACAATTGGTTTGTTCTTTGCTTCTGAGGCAATACTATCTCTTGGCCAAAAAAAAAGGAAAGGAAAAAGCTCAATATTTTTCAGCATTCTCAAACAAAGCTGCTGAAGTTGCTTTCTGTGGATGATGCCAAATGACATCCTAAGGCATAATAAAGAACATCCCTAAAGTTTTGTTGTGCGTTTTACTGTAGAGGCAACAGTCGTTGGGGATAAAAGTAACTCTGTGACATCAAGCACTGATGACAACACCACAAATCCTTCTGCAGGAGAGAATAGTTGCTCTGAAGGGAAGGACGCAGTGGGGTGTCAGGCAGAAACCCTTGATAGCAACAACGTGGCAGAGAAGAAGGTGGCATCAGAGCTCCCTCTGGAACTCTCAGGTACAGAAGGCACTGTTACCAATGCCTCTGTAATTTGGGGAATCTGTTCCGTTTTTCTCTCTGGTTTGTCCACTAAAACCATTCCCAGCATATATCACTCATGCTGTTTGCTTGCAGTGCCATCCTTTACTGCTACGTTGTCATTATTAACATTTCAAAGTTAATTTTCTTGCAACTAGTGCTTGAAATTTGTGGTCCTCCATGACATTAGCATTTGTTTCCATGCCTTCCAAAGATGACTATGGCTAAGCTTTTTATTTTCTATTTTCTGTATATTTTATTTTTCATAGTGATCCATAATGATTGTTAGAATCCTCTCAAAGTTTATTTCAAAGTCTAATTTGCTGCTGGCTTGTTTATTATTTTAACCTCTCATTTACTGTGTAAGTTACTAACAAACAGAGCAGTTTCATTCATGTGAATAAACCATTGCACTGAAATGTCAAGATTAAAATTGTCATGCTAGAAATTTTAAACATATTTCAGAATTATAAGCAAAAGGGTTATTGTATTTTAACATGTTTTGTCCTGCCATGTCCAGTGGTTCAAAGGTAACAATATACACAATTTAATTAAAAACAAACTTACTTTTGCATTAGGAATAAATGAGAGTTGATTAGGTGTTACATAAACTATCAGTGTACTATTTTAGAATTATTTTATATTATGTTTAGAATTACGTTCTGTTACAAGATTTACTACATAACCAAATGTTGTTCTAAACAGCTGATTGCTGTTAAAATGATCAGGATTTTGTTTTCAATTCTTAAAAATCTAGACATACTCTAATGTGTGATGTGGCCATACTCAGTGTGTTTGTTACCTTTTAAAAAGTGCTAGTAAATGTTTTCTCCCCTACAGAAATAGTTCTCCATCCAGACACAGACTGTAGCTTTTCAACTTATGAAAGTCAATGCATCCAACCCTTGTAATAAACTTTCTTAACAGGAGGATAAAATGAAAGTTAAGATTAATCTGTAATCTGCAAGCCTCATAATACACCTTTTTAGTACAGAAAATGTCCTCATGTACAAGACAAAAGCCATACATTTTAGATACATGACCAAATATTTCTGCCTGTTCTCACATTTTTTATTCCATTTTAAATTTAAAATAACTGTGTAGAGGTTTAATGGAAAAGATACATATCCTGTAATTTTGTTTCAGACATCTTTATGGGTTTGTATTTTATTTTAAAGATTCACTTATATATTTATCATTATTTATTATACTTTCACAAGTAGTTTTCTCCTTCCAAAGCTTCTAGATTAGTTGTAAATTAGTGGGCTTTTTTTTGTAGGAAAGTGTGTGTGGAGAGGGTTTTTCCTCATGTCTAATTCACTATATTCACAGTGATGCTTGTGTTCTTACAATGAAATTTCAGTTTGAGACTCTTTGAGAGAAGGGAGACATACTGAACCACAATCAGTGAGGCAGTTACCCCCAAAAGAGGGGGAAAATATGAGGAAAATGCAAAGCTAGAGAGGAATGTCTGCCACCAGCCTTGTTAAATGCAATTTGGATATTAGTCTTTACTAATAGTCTGGTGTGAGTGCTTCCACTCTCCTCCAAACAGCAGGCATGGAAACAGGTCCATTTTTCCTCATAGTAAAAAGGGAAATGGATCCAACAGTGGTGGTCACCCATTTGGAAAACCAGAAATCAAGATACATTCAAATTAGGGATCCTCTAAGAATCCCAGAATATTTACCCAATCCTTCTGCTAGGAGTGAATATTTAACAGAAAACAGGTTTTGTTCTGTCACTTTTCTTAACACCAACAGAATCCCTGATGTTTTAGAAGAGTTCTAGAAACAGTAAGACCTTGTAGTTTTTAAACAGCTAAACTGTGTCTCTTTGGCACAAAACCCAGAAGACATTGCTGGGTTTGCTGTTTTGAGGAATGGGGGCTTGTTCCTACTGGGAAGCTGGAGGGATTTATTTCTCGGAAGCTGCAATTTGCTGATATTTAGTCAAAAAATCCTACTGGGGCAGCACAACAGGTGAGGTGACAATAAAATCCACAGCTGTCAAGACACAGTGACAAGAACAAGGACCAGGAACTCATTTGGAAACCACATCGAGACCCATCAGATCAGGAAGGGGCTGATGTTTTCATTTACAGTGGTGCCAATGGAACTCAAATCTGTGGGATTCCCCACAATTAAGGTGCTGGAGACAAATAAAGACTCAATGGAAAACTAGGGGAACTGAAAGGTGTGTGCTCTGAGGAACAGCTAAAGCACAAGAAAATTAAAAGAAAGAAAATCATAGAATCTGCAGGAAGACCAAATTTTATGGGTTCTAAATGCTAAACAGTCTCAGTAGAGGGTTCTCTGTGTGTGTATTTATAGAAAAAATTGTCTTGGATGAAATATGATTGTATTTTAAATACAAGTATGAATTTCAGTTCTTCAGAGATGTAAAAGTTGAAACTGCTTGAAACAGAACTAAAAATACTTTCATGGATACAGTGCTCTGAAGGGAATTAATATTTTATGGGTGTTTTCCTCCGGTCCAGCAAAACATGTTCACCTGACTCTTTTTGAAGAAAGCTTAAAAAAATTGCACTGATCCAATTTAAAAGAAAAAAACTAAAAATGAAGTTATTCTTTTGTAGAAGAAACCGGTCAGATGATCCCCAGCAACAGCAGCAGTGGCTCTGCTGGACCCCCACAGCCAGATGTTGAGAACAGCAGTGGCAGTGAGCTGGGCTCTGGGCAGAACGACTCCATTAAGACCCTTGATGATGCTGAAAATGCAGAGAGGGGATCCCAGGCTTCAGAGGACATAGGTAATAATAATTATTTTTATAATTATGATTATGATAATGATGATGATGATAAGGATAATGACATCTCCAACCTTCATTTTATGCATCTTTTCACGAAACTTTTTGTTCTTTTTGTATCTTCCATACATCAGTAGAAAACTTCCAAATTTTAAGTTTGTTTTAAAAGCCTTTTTTCCCTGGGCAGGAGAGAAATCCAATGGTGACAGAAGTGATTCTCCAGGCGCAGGGAAGGGTGCCCCAGGTTCCATGCGGATGCTCACCAGATTGCGAAATCCTGATAGCAAACTGAGCCAGATGAAAAGCCAGCAGGTTGCTGCTGCAGCAAATGAAGCAAATAAGTTATATAAAGAAGCCAGAGAGGTTTGTGCACTTCTTGGAAAACTCCAAGAAGTAAAAAATATGTTCTGGAAAAATGATAATTTATTTAAATGATACTAAATTGAAACTATAATATCACAGGAATCTCTTCTCCTTTGCTCTTGCTCTCTTGATTGCTCTCTACCGAGTGATATGACAGTGACCCAATACACTGGTGCAATTTTTTTGTATGACTGGATTTTTTGTTGGGCCTCTGGTGGTTTGTTTTGGTTCTGATATTTTTCAGTGGCCCAGTTTATCCAGGAAGGAAGTGTTTGACTGTTGGGACTTTATTGCAGTTAGTTGTCTGCATATTATTTGGTATATTAATTTTATTTTTGTGAACTGATTTTCCTTGTAAGTTAGCATTTAGTGTATTAATTGACAAACGGATTAGTCCAGTGATGTTATCCATGCCATGTTTCCAAAGTCCAGGATATTTGTTTGCTAAGCCACATGTCTGATTGCTGTGAGGCACCAAGGAGGAGGTTCACAGAGAGCTTACCTGAGTGAAGCTGTTTGCCCAGAGCTCTCTCCCTCCATAGGCATAATCAGAGAAGCAAAACAGGTTCCTGTTTGGACTGAGGAGCCTGGATGGTGGGTTTTTAATGTTAAAGTTGATCCTGAAATATCCTAACTATATGCAGTCAGTGATGAGTACATATATTGATATATTGGATAAACAGTTATTTGTTTCTACAGCCTGATGCAGGGTATTTTTATTACTTTATAGATAGACAGTTGAAGCCTAAATCTTAAATAAGTAAGTAGAATGATTTAAAGATTCACTGAAGTTTCCAATATTTCTTCCATAAGGTTCTGGTGGTCAACTCCCAAGGTGAAGTCTCCCGAGTGAACACAAAGAAGGACATTGTGATTAAAGGAAATATCAACAACTATTTCAAATTAGGGCAGGAGGGGAAGTACCGTGTTTATCACAATCAATATGCCACCAATTCCTTTGCATTGAACAAGCACCAGCACAGGGAGGACCACGACAAGAGGAGACATCTCTCACACAAATTCTGCCTGACTCCAGCCGGAGAGTTCAAGTGGAATGGGTCTGTGCATGGCTCCAAAGTTCTGACCATATCCACCCTAAGGCTGACCATTATTCAGCTAGAAAACAACATCCCTGCATCATTCCTTCACCCTAACTGGGCTTCCCACAGGTAAATTAATAAATGGAAACACATATTCTTATGTTTTACTTGTGTTTTTGCTAACTGTTGATAAGCAATGGTCTTTGTTTTTTCAAATCAGTGCTTTCCAAGCACCGTGCTTCAGTATATTAAAATATAATATGTGTTTATGATGGATAGCTACAAGGGTTGTACATTTGAGTCAAGTATTAAAATATAGGAGGTTTTTATCCTATATTTTATCTTCTTAAAATAGCAAGCTGTATTAGTGCATGTATATGTTTCAGATTTTTCTCTTTTTTCCCAATTTAGGTCTAACTGGATTAAGGCTGTTCAGATGTGCAGCAAACCCAGAGAATTTGCACTAGCACTGGCTATACTGGAGTGTGCAATTAAACCAGTTGTCATGCTGCCCATCTGGCGGGAATCCTTGGGGCACACGAGGTAACATTACTAGATATTATAACATTTTTGAATATGAGAATTTTACTTTGGTTTACAATAACTAGTTTCTCTGAGCCTGTAAGAATTATGTTTAAATTGAGAGTCATTCAGCACTTGAAGTGTTTTTTCTCAACTAGAAACACTGAAAAACCATGACAACATTTTTATAGTGTCATTGTTCCTGCATTTGTTTTATCTGAACCACGGACTCAAAAGTGCTAAAACTCTGGGAGAGTAGAGGGGCAAATTTCAACACTCAGTTCAGTGGAGTTTAGGTTTTGTCTCTCACTGTGTCGTAGGAACAGAAAATAGATGTGTCTGATATTAGACACTGGTGCATCCAGCTGTGTTTGCCTCACTGAAATAGCAAAAAAAGTGATATTCCTGTTACAAGTAATACCTAAAACCTGATACTGGGCATTCCTATTAACTTCAGATATTTAAATTTATTCAAAAGGCTAGTGTGTGCTGTTGACTTCTTATATTTGCTTGCAAGATCCTGTACTTAAATACACTTAAATCTATACGGATTAGATTACGCAGAATGACAGCAATAGAAAGAGAAGAAAAGGAGAAAGTGAAAAAAAAAGAGCGAAAACAAGAAGAAGAAGAAACAATGCAGCAAGCTACATGGGTGAAGTACACATTTCCTGTCAAACACCAGGTGAGGTTTTCTTTTGTGGGAAGAACAAAGAAAATACAGAAACTGTTGATTTCTGGCTCATTTTTTGTTTTCATTTTAAGCTTACAATGTTCATGTCCTTGTGTTACTCCCTGCCATGGGAGTAGGAACCGTGGCCACGTATTCAAGCACATAATTTTGGTCTGAGCTGAATGTGAACTGTGTCATGCTTTTAGTGACACTGCCTGAGTGACAGATATTGGTCTGCAAATGCAGCCTTTCCTAATGGAAGGTTCTAGGTGGTTTTTGGAATCTTCTCTCTATGTCTGTCTCTGTCCAGTGCTACCCTCCTGTACCCACTCCCTCCTCCCAGAAAATCCAGCCTAGCTACCTTTGGAAGGTTATATGATACAGTGGGAACTACTATAGAAACCTTTATTTTATCCTACAGTAGACATTAACTACTTCTATTGGAGTAGTTCTTTATCTGCACTTACTTGTTGTAACAAACATATAAGTTGATTCAAAAATTCCTATAATCTTTCAGCTTTTAGGTAAATAGGTTCTCACTATTACATTAAATAAGGGGTTTAGATGCTACTGTGAGAGAATCAATTTAATTATCAGCAAATATATATTTAATTTTAGATAGCACATTATTTCACAAATGTACTTCAACTTGCTTGGAAAAGTCTTTAAAAGTGTTGGAGTTTTTAAAATCATCTTTGGTTTTTAAATATAAACAATAATGTAGAAAATAGCATCATCAACACTACTATTTTAAAAATATTTACAGGTTTGGAAGCAAAAGGGAGAGGAATATAGAGTAACAGGATATGGTGGCTGGAGCTGGATTAGTAAAACCCATGTCCACAGGTTTATGCCCAAACTACCAGGAAATACTAATGCAAATTACAGAAAATTGCTATCAAGTAAGTGTCTGCATTGCTTACATTTGTGTTAATTACAGTTCATTTGTATGTGATATTTCTTATGTAGACTTGAGAAATAATGTTCCAGGGAAGCTTTTGTGGATATCTGCTTATTTTTATCAGTGTAACCTGTTCAGTTGCCACAGGCATTTTTTAGCTACATTAAACTGCTTCAGTTATTGAGGTATGTGTAATATTTGTGCATCATTGTGTCACCTTATTTAAATTAAAGGTAGATAAAAATTATGTAGATAATCAAAACCAAAAGGTAACATCTTAAATTTCTGAATTTCATCAATGATGTGCAAATGATTAGAGAAACTAAAAGACAGTAAAATGTGGCAGAGTACAAAAAATATTCCAAATAATTGAAATAATTTAATTTGTTAATAGCAAAGAGCGAAGATGAAAAATGCAACTTGGATAAACGAAAAGGTCCAACTAAGGTAAAAACAGAGAAAGACAGAGCAAAGGATTCTCGGGATCTGCAAGCAAAAGACAAAGCAGATGTTTCAGAAACCTTGGAGAAAGTACAAGTGAAAGAAGAAAAGTTGCGTGAAGAAAAAGTAGAAGTTGATACAATTTCTGAAAACTTAGATCTTGCAAAAGACACAGGTAATAATCTTTTGTTATTGTAAAACTATCTATTCATGACACCACGACATGAGTAAAAGCATAGAACCTCAGAAATAACTATTGAAAAACTGTGTAACAGATATTGTCAAGACATCTAAAATGTCTCAGCTAAATGATTGTCTATTATCCTTTGTAGTAGTGTCTGAAGTTTTTGTTCCTTTTTTCCTTGAAGTCTATTAATATGCTAAAAAGTCCATTTATTTCTTAGTACTTAATGTAGAAATATAATTTGGTATTCATTGTTGGGGAGCTTACTGACTCAGAGTTACTTCTTCTTCACAGTGGAAAAAGACATCGATGGTGAAAATGATAAAGTCATCAAGGAGGAACCTATGGATGTAGATGATGTGAAAATTGAATCTTCCATAAAAGATGAGGAGAGTCATTGTAAGCGAGATATAATCAATGTCAGTGAGGGATTTCATTTAAGGACTTGCTACAAAAGGAAAGTAAAATCATCCAAATTAGATGGACTCCTTGAGAGGCGAATAAAACAGTTTACACTGGAAGAAAAACAACGTCTAGAAAAGATGAAGCTGGAGGCTGGTGCTAAAACTGGGGGCATTCGATCTGTGAGCCCCCAGAAAAACACAGATGAGCTACAAATGAGGAAAGGAAAAGAAGGAAGCCAGTTTGACACTTCTTCCCAAGATCAAGCCTACATTTCAGACAAGACCCAAGCTGAAGATGCGGAACAGGACTGTTTGCCCATCAGCAGCATCTGTACCAAAACTGGTGATGAAGATGACCCTTCTTTGCCTTTGTCAAACAGGCTCTCAAAAGGGGAAGGGCAGCTGCTGGATGAAGACTCTCCTCAGTCCTCTGAAGGAGAAAGCTCCATTCAGAACGATGGCAAAGACAACAACCCTGAACCTGTGACTGCTGATAAGTGTCAAGGACAAGAGGCTCTTGGAGAGTCTGAGAGCTCCTTAGTGGATGGCTTGAAACAAAGCAGTGCAGAAGGCAGAATCAAATGGGATATTTCAGATACAAATGAAAAACCCTTGAAACAAAAACTACCTATTACCAGAGTATCTCAGCGAGAACTTGAAAACTTAGGGCCAGTGGTACCTGAAAGCAGCTGTAGAAGAGAGGGTGTGGCCACTCTTGAAAAACCAGACTCAGATGGAAATTCTGAACAGCAGAGCAGAGATCCAGAAAACAATTGCATGATGAAAAGCCATATGGAAACAATGTCCTCTCAAGAAAGTGAAATGGAGGAAGAAATTGCTCCTGTAAAGACTGAAAACAAATCTGAAAAGATGATGATATTTCACCAAAAATCAGCTAATAAAGATCCAGAACCATTTAAAACAGGGCTGATTTCTGAAAGAAACCTTGAAAGTCTGGAACACATGGATGGGGAACATCTTAATGAGGATTTACTGAGCTCTGAACTAACAGAGGCTAATGGTCAAAAGAAAGGTCAGGAACTGCAAGTGGAGACAAGTACCATAAACAAATATCTTGATCAGACAAATGTAAATACTGACAAAAAGAATAATAAAGGTGAAGAAACTGAGACAGACTTAGAAAAAGAAAAATCATCATTTCAAATGAATGGAAAAGACAATGACATTAAAGCATTATCAAATGATGACTGCTTAGTGAAAAATACCTGTGAAGCTAAGGCAGGGAGTGATATCGAACCAAAAGTTAATAATATTAATAAATCCATTCCAGAACATGAAATAAAACCATTGACTTTCAAGGAAGCTTCAGTAAAACCATTCATGAATGGTGACATCATGGTAGAGGACACAAAGGACAGAAATAACGTGGACTCGAAGTCATGTCTGCAGAGTCCCCCAGAGTCTGAGTCTGGAGAGAGTCTTCAGCCAACAGATGAAGTTCCCAAGTATGTGCAGAAAACTGAAGAAAATCAGCTTTCTCCTGAGAGATCTGCCAGTGTTGGCCCTGCTTCCCCACCAACACAGCCTGTCTGTAAAGAAAACAACCTGAATAGTGAAACAGAATCTATGGAAACTGAAGTCATTGAGGAGAAGAAGGTTGCTCCATCACCTGTAACCTCATGTGAGGAATCCAGCTTGAGTAGTCACTTTGCTGACCAGAATGGTGTGCAGACATACAAAATGGAAAATATTAATGGAGAAAGTAAAATAAAAACTGTTATTACTGAAGTGACCACCACAACGTCAACTGTGTCCACAGAGTCCAAAACGGTGTTCAAAGTGGCAGAGACTGGAGATGCCAGTGATGAAAAGACCACAGTTGTTTCATCTACAGAAAATTGTGCCATATCCACTGTAACCACCACCACCACTGTAACCAAGCTCACCACTCCAGCCACAGACAGTAACTCTGATGTCATTTCTGTCCAAGAGCACAGTAAAACAGTGGTGACAACAACAGTCACTGATTCCCTCACCACCCCAGAAGGCACATTGGTGACTTCCATGACTGTCAGCAAGGAATATTCCACAAAAGACAAAGTGAAGTTAATGAAATTTGCAAGACCCAAAAAAACTCGTTCTGGAACTGCTTTACCATCTTATAGAAAATTTGTTACCAAAAGCAGTAAAAAAAGCATATTTGTTTTACCCAATGATGACTTAAAAAAGCTGGCCAGGAGAGGAGGGATCAGAGAGGTTCCCTATTTCAATTACAATGCAAAGCCTGCCTTGGATATCTGGCCATACCCATCCCCAAGACCAACTTTTGGGATCACTTGGAGGTACATACTTTATATTTTTGAGGAAAAGTTTAGGATGTGCTGAATTGATTTTTAAAATAGTTATACACATGTTTGTGCTCAAACATGCAAATTAGGCTCTTTATGATTCAGTTTTCTATATTGCTCAATAAAAGTAGAATGGAAAACCTTTGTCCTTTTGGTTTGTTTGAGTATTTTAAATTGATTTTTAAAATATAATTCATACTCTGTCATTAGGTACCGACTCCAAACAGTCAAATCTTTGGCTGGAGTGAGCCTGATGTTGAGGTTACTGTGGGCATGTCTCAAGTGGGATGATATGGCAGCAAAAGCTCCACCTGGGGGAGGAACCACAAGGACAGGTATTGTTATTTTGAATCTCTGGGTTTCTTTGCAAATTCTTGCATTCTGTAAATTCTGAGTATTACACTCACTCCAAGCATTTCTTTAAAAGCTCAATGTCAGCTGTGGCATTTGAATTTTTTTAGTCAACAGTTTATACTGGTTGCTGTTTCTTTACCTTGAGCATATTGGGTTGGTTGGAGTTTTAGCTTTCTTTGTTTCTGTTATTGATGTACTGGGACTAATTTGTTGTAGAAACAACTGAAACTGAAATCACAACAACAGAAATAATCAAGCGGAGAGATGTTGGTCCGTATGGGATCCGGTCAGAGTACTGTATAAGAAAGATTATCTGTCCCATTGGTGTACCAGAGGCTCCAAAAGGTATGTTTGTTTGGACATTTCCCCCTTCCCCTCTCCCTTTAATCTCCTGCAGAAATTAAGGTAACTGGATGTCTATGTTAATTCAGACCATCAAGGGAGCAATACAGCTTGACATGAACTATTCATTCACCTATGGGAAAGCAATGATGCATTTAACAAATGGACATGATTTCTTTGAAGCTGAAAACCCTTCTTGTTTATCAAATGGGACTGAAAAAGACACTAAATCTTGGTTTACACTTTAATTTCATTTTACAGTAGAGCTTAATGTCTGTTTTTTGACTGTTCTCTAAAGAAACTCCAACACCCCAGAGGAAGGGACTGCGATCAAGTGCCCTCAGGCCAAAAAGGCCAGAAACACCCAAGCAAACAGGCCCTGTTATAATGGAAACTTGGGTAGCAGAGGAGGAATTGGAACTGTGGGAGATCAGGGCATTTGCTGAAAGGTAAACAAAATCAAGTGAGCTTTTAAAGAAAGTAGTCTTAGTTTGTATGATTGTTAAATAAAAGTTCCCCCTAGAAAACACAAACTTGGTAACTGTAAGTAAAAGCACATCTTTGCTGTAATTTTACTGGGCCTTTTGATAATGACAGTCAAGCTTAAGGTTATAAAGCTAAACTATTTTTTGGTACCAAAAGTAATCTATGCAGATATTTCAGTTTTGTTAGAACTAATATTATATTAATTTTTTCATGCTTATGCACTTACCACTATTATATGCTAAAAGGTTATTACTGTAATGCACGGGAAGGCTTCAGGATGCTTTTGGCATGACTTTTTATAGTATGTGTTAAATACTTCTATTATCCAAAGAAAATGATAGTGTGCAAGGAAATTGAGCCTGAGAATATTCAAGTCATAAGATGTATATTTTCAGTATCTCGTGCTTACAGTTGGAACAATGGTTTTTGAGTCTGTTGGAAAGAATAGATTTAAATATACGTTACTACATGGGTTGTTTGAAGTCTCAGATGTAAATATAAATTCCACTTTTGGTTGATAGTTTCCTGTAAGGTGTTTCAGTAGTTCAGCATCAGGATATTTCAGGGATTTTGCATGCAACTTCACTACTTTATTTCAAAATATTTTTAAAGCCATGACCAGTTTTTCAATGATCTTCATTCTTACGAGAGCAATTAAACTGATAAAACAAAATCCAGTTCGATGGTTGGATTTTATGTGGTGGTATAACTTACTTTTGGTTGTGTCTTTGGCAGGGTGGAGAAGGAAAAGGCACAGGCAGTTGAACAACAGGCTAAGGTTAGTGAACAGAAGAAGGCAGAGGAATTCAAGGCCCAATTGGAGGCTCAGCTAAAACACCAACGTTTGGCTGCCCAGCAGGTGGGGAGCTGTTGCTTGTCCCACCAGTCAGCAACTGCACTGCTCACCACATGCATCACCACCTGGGAAATGAAGTTATCCCTACCTTATACCATTTCTCCAATAGTGCAAACTGCAAATTAAGCCATCCAACAATGCTGCTCCCACTGTGTACATTTGTTGTTTTGAAACAGGGTCAAAGCAAAGATTTATTCTGGATTGCCTTTTTTTTTTTTTTTCTCCCCCACCTAATTTATAATGCTTTAAAAGGGTTTAGTTTGTTTCCATTTTAAAAGAAGGCTGGGGATCACCCATCTCCAGGTAAGGTCATCATTATTCTCTGTGTAATGGAAAGCTGCTTTGGAACACAGCTGACTTAGGAATACAACTGCATTTCATGCTTCAGTCAAATTGAATCTTTTGATTTTATTCTATCTTAAGTTGTCTGAGTTAAGCCCACTGATAATTTTATTTAAATATATGTATATATGTATATGTATTTTTATATAAATGTATGCAATTAGGAAGGCAAATGCCATGATGTTATTTCACATACATTATTAAGAACTATGCTTTTTTCCATCTTACTCCACTTTCATTTCATCTTCCCTGAAGAAAACCCATTAGTGAATGAGTGCTTCTGATTTGTGAGCATTACTGCAATAGAGTGCTAACCAAACACTGGAATTTACAATAATAAATACAGAGATAATTCCAGTAACATGGGGTAAAATGTTAGCTTAGTTGACATTTTAGAAGAACCTACTGATACAGTCCCTTCACAAAGGGACTCTAAATTAAATGTACCTTCTCCACAATTAACAGCACAGAAGGTCACTGGCTAAGGTAAGGGATTTTGAACCTAATTTTTTTAAGCAGGCTGCAAACTGGATTTACATTTAAAAGAATATTCTTTTTAAATTGTGTTCTCAGTGGTGAAGTAGAATGATACAGTCTATTTTTTTCTGTTACTGGCAGGATCTAAGTGCAAGAAGCTCTAAATTTAGGAATGCTAATAGTAAACTCTGTGTTGATGATGAGTTACCAATTACTGACATAAATGTATGCACATGGTCAAAGCCAAATACAGATGGATTTTTTCAAAGTTTTTTTAACCTTTCTGATTAATCTGGGACAAATTAATATGTTGGAGATTTTAAAGTAAAATGTGCGGTGAAATTAACATAAGCCAAGGATTTTAAAGTTGCTATAAAGGAAAATTTCTGGCTGTGTATTCTAAGCAGAGCTGAAGTTCTGCAGGTCAAGGAGCCTATTCTTCAATCCACTACAATTTGAACTAAAACCCTATCAGAGTCCTTTATTTTTCAATAATGGGTACAGACAATGTTTATGTTGCAAAATCTGAAAATGCTAATTATCCCTTTTTTCATTTTTTTTTCTAAATTCCATAGAAACGACTGGAACAGCAGAAGCAGATCCCTGCAGGAGGTGTGGTCTCTGCAGCCACCACAGCCAGCAGCACTGCAACCACAGTCTCCACACCACAGAAAGTCGTGGTGGGCCCTTTGACAGGCCCTGTCCCCACGGGAACCAAAGTAGTGCTTACCACTAAAGTGGGTTCTCCAGCTACAGTAACATTCCAACAGAACAAGAATTTCCATCAGACTTTTGCTACTTGGGTTAAACAAGGCCAATCTTCAACAGGTAAGTGTCCATTTATCATGGAAGGAACATGTGCTGGAGTTCTTCTTATGTGTACATCACCTCCTATATACACATCACATCCTCTATATACATCACATCCTATACACATCTTCTCTAGAATACGCAGCATTGTTACATTGCTGGTTATCTTAACTCTTGCCATGCCAGAAGGACATTTTTGAGATTGTACCTGTCTAGTTTTTCCTCATTCAGCCTTGCTAGGAAGTCTCATTTCTGACCTGTCTCATTAATTACTGACAGTTGTTGTACTAGTAATCATTACTGAAAGCATTCTGTGGTGTAACATACTGTTTCCAAAAAAAGGATCTTTACCAAAGAAAGCATGACACATTCAAAAAAATGTAAAAGTAATCCTGTAGTTTGCTGTTTCATACTTGAAAAACAGTCATTTCATTGACTAATGATTCTGCTCTAAACCTGCCTGTTCTGTGTGCCTCACTAGCCACTAGCACAGCTGCCACTTCAGCCACAACCATTGCCAGCACAGGGCAGACCTTCCAGCTCTCAGGCAGCCCAGTAACGATGGCAGGGAAAGTGATAACTAAGCTGCCACTCCCTGCAAACAGCAAGATTGTTGCCGTCAATGTGCCATCAACTCAAGGAGGTAGGGCAAAGGGAACTGAATAAAAAATGTATTCCAGCTTGCTGATTAATTCTCCGTTGACACTATTTTCCCAGTGAAGTAAACTGTGACTTGAAGGGGGAAAAATATTTTATATATATATATACACAAGTTTCTGCAGCTTGTTCCCCCTGTGTTGCATATTTGTGTCTGTAAGGGGAAAAATGCAAGTTTTTTGCCTATAAATTATTCTGCATTTCCGAGTGCAAAATTAGGATCTTAATTTTCAACACTGTGGAATGAAGCATGCCCTTTTTTTTGGTTATCTAAATCAATAAAGCAACTTTCTTCACAAAAGTATTAATGGCTACAGCTACTCTTCACTGATGAGCAGGAGTTTGGCTCCAGACTAAGATTAGCATTTTTGATTCTTGCCTCAAGAAGAGGACTTAATATATTGAGATTTCTGAATGTGTATTGAACAGAAAAGCTCAATTCTCTGTCTCCATTATACTTAGCATCTGAGCAAACGATGAGGGCTGCAGGTTTTCTTTTGAAATTTCTTAGGTGACAGGAGAAGCATTGGCCATTTTCTTCAGCACCACAAGCTTGTAGGTGAAAGGTGTTTAAACTGCTCTCCTACATTTGAAATTAATCAGATTATAGCTTTTAATGGTTGTATAACACTAATTTGTGGCACCCTGTCAATGCAAGGATTTCTTTGCAGTTATCATCAAACTGATCTTTGTGAAGATTCCCACTTTCCTTAATCTTTTCTGAAATATCTGTTTCTTAACTTAAAATGTAGTTGAACTATTGACCAAGTATAACGCTGCTTCTTTTTACAATTTGACAAAGGCTCTCCTAAGAAATATTGAAAGGCTCAAAGGTGTTCTAGAAACCTGGAGACTGAGTTCTAAATGCCACACTGGAGTTGCATTTACTTCTTTTGCTGGCCATTATGTCATTAATGAATTCTCAATTTTTCTTTAATTAGGTGTGGTTCAAGTTCAGCAAAAGGTATTGGGTATCATTCCATCAACTACAGGTGCAAGTCAAACCTTTACTTCATTCCAGCCAAGGACAGCAACTGTAACCATTAGGCCAAACACCACAGGGACATTAGGAACAACAAGCACTTCACAAGTAAGACATTCTTCTGGTTATGTAACACCAAAAAAAATGTGGATGCGTAGATTTTAAGTTACTGGCAGATATTAAAAGTTCTGTCTAATCACTCTTTAATGTTTTTGACTCATCTCAGCAATGGTGTTTATGGATCTTTTATTCCAAAGAGGTACAACAATTCTTTCCAGTTGGGAAAACACACGGAAAAAAAATTCAGGGCGTATTCCAGGGGTTTTTTCCCCAAGTTTACACGTGGTCTCCACTTTGGTGTGTGCAGGTGGTGCAGGGGACACCGCTCCGCCCCGGCATGACGGTGATCCGGACACCACTGCAGCAGTCAACCCTTGGCAAGGCCATCATTCGAACCCCTGTAGTGGTGCAACAAGGTATTCTGCCAACCAGTAGGTTCACTTTAATATTTCAATTTCCATTGTGAAATCCATGGTTTGTTTCTTCATGAATTCCTTCTGTTTCATTACATCCCAATGCAAAAATCACTCGCTTTGATGCTTGACTTTTAATTAATGCCTTTTTTGGGCTTTCAATGTGTTGGTTGCAGGCTTTGTCAGTGTTGTTTATCGTTGACACTGGAAAATCTATTTTATTTTTAAGTCCATTCATTTGGGGAAGAAAAAAAACCCTAAAAACATTTAGAGTAATTGTGCATTGAGAAAGCCTCTTTTTTGTTTGTTTGTTCTCTTAAAGGCAAGCTAAGTGTTTGAAGTACTCCATATGCATGCAGCTTTAATTAAAATAGAAAACGTTTTGCAGACATTTTTCAGTCAATAACACCAATGGTTTGTAAAGAAAATTTATGTGCAAACTGCAGTGTTTGCTTCACCTGTCTGATCACCATCACACCCCGTGGCAAGTTGTGACTCAGAGATTTGCTGTGCTTGTGGTTAAAAAGCTGAAAACGTGTTTCTTAGCTCAAATTATTCTCTTACAGGTCAAACACAGCAAGTGGTGACTCAAATAATCAGGGGTCAGCCTGTCTCAACGGCAGTTTCTAGTACCAGCACAGCTTCTTCCAGCACTGGTCAGAAAACCATCACAAGTTCTGGAACAGCCCCTCAACAAGTGCAGCCACAGACCCCAGCACAGGCCCCTCGCCCTCAGCAGGGCCAGGTGAAGCTGACAATGGCCCAGCTCACACAGCTCACACAAGGACAGGTAAAATACTGTACAGCCCTGGGTGTGGAAATGTGCTCACACCCATCCAGCCTTTGGATTTCAGCAGTGTGGTGCCTCTGCTGTTAAATTTATGTGTCAGCCTTCGTGTAGGATGACCATTGGCATAATTACAGACTGAAAGAAGCTGAAATAGTAAATAAATATAATAAATAGTAAATACAATAAATAGCAAATAGTTTTAATAGTAAAGTTTTAACTACTGTTTCCTGTTGTACTCCCCAGTAAGGTGACTGGTATCAGAAGTGTTCAGCAGTATGGGAAAAAGTCTTGAATAGCAGTAAGGGACATAATTATTCTGTATGGCCTATTTTGTAGACCTTCAGATCATAATGTTGGTTCCTTGTCTTTTGATTTGATGTGAAGATTTAGTTTTCATTCATGTTATCCAGAATCTCAGAGGAAAAACTGCAGTGTCTGTAAGCAGAAGAGGAAAAAGTTCTTACAACTTCTGCTCAGATCATGAAGGTCTGTTGGCAAAAAATAAGTTTAGAGTCAATCTTTGGGTAAAAATGCATTTCTGTGAGTTACCACAATAGCTATTCTTCAAATAATATATAATTAAATATATAAATTATTGCAATGTACAGACTGCTGGTTGCCAGCTAACATTTTTTTTAAGTGGAACAAGAACTTGAAGTTTAAGCTGAAGGGGATAGTAGGTTTGGATTGGATGTTAGGAAGAAATTCTTCCCTATAAGAGTGGTGAGGCCCTGGCACAGGTTGCCCAGAGAAGCTGTGGCTGCCCCATTCCTGAAAGTGTCCCAGGCCAGGTTGGACAGGGCTTGGAGCAACCTGGGATAGTGGAAGGTGTCCCTGCCCATGGCAGAGGGTGGGACTGGGTGAGCTTTAAGGTTCTTCCCAACTCAAACCATTCTGTGATTCTATGAGTTTCTACACCAAAGTCTCAGAAGAATTTTTGTATCTGTTCTGTGGGTCACAAAATGTGTAACTGACCCAGTCATCTGTTGATGAATTGTTGAAAGAGCCCTTTAGTATTTCTTGATCTCAGATGTTGGTTTTGGATTTTAGGAATATGGTGCATGATAAAAGTATTGAATCTTGAAATCCAAACCCCTAGTTGTTCTGATTTTCAGCAAAGTCTGTCTAAGAATTATATCACTAATACATTGATTTTTAACTCCTTTTTAGGGTGGCAGTCAAGGCTTAACTGTGGTAATTCAGGGACAAGGTCAAACTACTGGTCAGTTACAATTAATCCCTCAGGGTGTGACTGTAATACCTGGTCCAGGACAACAGCTTATGCAAGCAGCTATGCCAAATGGTACAATTCAGAGATTTCTGTTCACCCCACTACCAGCAGCTGCTACTACAGCTAGCACAACTACAACCACTGTTTCTACTTCCACTTCGGGTAAGCAGAAAAAAAGCTTGAATTTCAATTGCATGGGAGTATCTATGCAGGTGGAAGTGTGTCTTTTTGCAAAGTGTGTTGCATTTCTGCATAGAGCTTTGCAGTAGTTCCAGAGGGTTTGGATTAGCAAGGCTCATAGCTGTGCCATGTGAAATTAATGGAGTGCTCGTTCCTGTCGTTCACAGCTGCGGGGGAACAGAAGCAGGCTCTGCAGGCACCTCCAGCACCGGCTCTGCCCGTGGGGCTGGGGCAAGCCCAGGGCCAGTCGGGCTCAGCCCCAGCGCAGCCCCTGGGGGCTCAGCCCCAGGGTGCTCAGCCCGAGGCCCAGAGCCAGCCCGAGGCCCCGGCCCCCGGTGACTCTCCGGTCCCCCCTGAAGCACAGCCCTCCAAATCTCCGGCTCAGTCTCCAGCGCAGGCTCCAGGGCTCTCTCCAGCGCCAGGCCCGATGCAGCCGCTGCCCGCGGCCCTGCCCCAGGGCCCGTGCCAAGGCCAGGCTCAGCATCCAGCTCAGGTGCAGACTCCAACGCGGGAACCGAGTGCGGCGCGGCCCCATGCTCCCATTCCAATTCCAGCTCGGCTGCAGCAGTCACAGCCTCAGGTTCAGACCTTGGTCTCAACCCTTGCATCTACTCAAAGTTTAAATCAGGTTCCTGTGCAGTGCCCAACTGGTCCTCAGCTGCAACTTCAGCAGCCTCCAACAAAAGTTCTTGCAGTGCCTCAGCTTCAGCAGCAAGTGCAAGTCCTGTCTCAGCTGCAGCCCCGTGTTGTGGCTCGGATCCGAGCCCAGCAGGGCAGTGTGCCCCAGATCCAGCTTCAGTTTCCTATTCAGATCCAACAAAGTAGCCCAGTGCAGGCTCAGCAGATTCCGAGTGTGGTGGCAGTGCAAGCAGCTAGTGTTCAGGAGCAGCTGCACAGGGCTCAGCAGCTCAGGGAGCAGCAACAGAAGAAAAAGCAGCAACAGATAGAAATTAAACGTGAGCACACCCTTCAGGCTTCTAATCAAAGTGACATTATCCAGAAACAGGTAAAGTTAACAGAAGGAAACTGAACCTTAATGAATGAAACAATCTAATTTTAAATGCCTGTTCTTGTTAACAATGTTAATACATTTGATAGGCAGTTAATTTGATGGTGTCAAAGTTAGTACCTGATTGCTTTCAGCAATTTAATGAAATATTCCAACTTAATTCAGCACATCAAGTCACTTTTATCATGTCTGCATTCCTCTGTCACCTTGATTGAACTTACCACTAGCTGCTGGGACAAATCCATCTCTGTTCTCAATTCAGGAAAGATAGGTCAGAGCTAGGAGAGCTGATGGACAGAACACACGTGTGCAGTACTTTCATTACCTGAAAACTGAGGTTCCAAAGAGGTATCTGAAATGTAATGCTGTTGGATGGCTGACGGGCTTAAAAAATTATGATAAATTCATGCCATTTTTAAAATAAGACAACCAGTCACTGAGGAAATACAGTAAATTTGCATTTAGTCCCTAGGTTTAAACTTGGCATAAGTGAAATACCCAACACAGGGGATGTGTTTGTTCGTTTCCAATTTTTTTTTCAGTTTTCAAATAATTGTTTTAAACAAGCACTGCTCCCCTGAAAAAATCAGCTTTATTTTGTCACTCAGTGAAATAAATAGCACTTCAACTTTTTCTTTAACTTAGAAAATGCCCTGGTTCTCCCTGTAATACTGTGAAATACTGGCTAATGTTTTCATCTTTTATTTTGGATTCTGTATCATCCTACAGGTGATTATAAAGCAGAATGCTGTAATAGAACATTTGAAACAGAAGAAGACGCTGACTCCAGCTGAGAGGGAAGAAAATCAGAGGTGAATGTGCATCACAGTGCATCCTTAGATTTCAAATTTTTCATTTATTACGTCCTTTAATGGTGGCATAATGGAAATGTCATGTGTTTGGAAGTGCCACACGTTTTAAACTCAAGGTAAAAACCATCCTTGAGGAGAGAATGGAGAATTAATGGTTCTGCTGCAAAAAAAGCCTGATTTTTGTTTGTCCTTTATCATGGCTGTGTGTTTCCATTCTTGTCCTCTGCTCATCCCACTCTACAGAAGGAGCTGAAGAGTTGGAAGACAGACTGACAAACTGAGAGATTTTATGCTTGAAGCTGCTAAACAGAAATTTGGAGTGTTTGTCATTTGTCTTGGGGTTATTTTGACTCCTTTTCACTCATGCAGTTGCTTCAATCAGATAATCACAAGTGTGTGTCAATACTAAAAAGAATAGTGTGTTTTATAAAATTTTGATCATCAAATCACAGGCTCAGTTGATTACAGCACTATCCCTGGGTGCCACTCCTTTAATGTTCACAGTTGCTTCAAGATGGATGTGCTCTTCATTTATTGGTGTCAGACAGACAAATAGGTGTTTTGACTGTCAAAAGTCCAATTTTTAAAAAAAGAAAACTTGGTTCAAACTGGCTTGGTTCCTGGTGCAGCTGTCCTTCCCTCTCACTGATTTATTCTTCTCCAAAAATGTAATTTGGGGACCTTTAGTCTGGGAAAAAAACCAGAGTAAACCAAGTAGATATAGTGCAGCTACAAAGAGCAAACTAAACACAATTGTATGGCCCCACATCTATCTACATACTACATTTGTCATCAAAATACAGTTGTGTATCAAAGGATAAAATGTCTGAGCCCAAGATCACAGAGTTACCAGCAGCTGCTTGTCCTGGCATTGCTATTCTGCTGTTTCCTCTCAGCTCAATGGGAGTTGTTTTTCATGGTCACTCTGGCAACGAGAAGCATTTCGTTTTCTAGTGGGTTTGGAAAAGAACGGGCAAGGGAAAAGTAAATTGAGAAGAACCAAAAAACATTCATTTTCTAATTGAAATGTAAAGCTAAATAAAGTTGTGGAACAAGTGAGCAGGAAAGTAGATTTATAGTTGAATGTACAAAAAGCAGATGAAAATTTCATTTGGAGCTGTCATTAGTGAAGAAATTGGGAACTGTTTATAGTGAATTCTATACGGGGAAAAGTATTTGTCAGTCCCTATGCCAAAGCACAAAATCTTGGTAGTATTTGGTGGTCACAGAAGTGTAGAAATGTCTGTTTTAGAAGAAATTACAGGCTTGCAACTCAGTTTCATCCTACATCAAAATAAATATTCAGCTCTTTCAAACAAATTGTGGAAACTGAATTGAGTGAAAATGTCTCTCATCCTACTAAAGCCAAAGCTTTGTTGAGAGTTGTTTGGGGGAGGGGAGGAACAATTAGTACTCAGATCATTTAACTGAAATTGGGACTGGCCCTCTTGAGCCTAACAAGGGACTTGATCTCTCCCAGCAGTGTTCTAGTAAATAAGCAGGAGTGGAAGCACCATGTGTTACTAAATTTACCTTGTGCATCTTAAGAAATGTAATAATGAGCTTGCAGCGACTGGAGGATTGATTCTGCAATCAACTGGGAATAAACAGGCAGCTCAGCACAATGTCCTTTTCCTTTATTCCTTCCCCAGAATGATTGTGTGCAACCAAGTGATGAAATATATTCTGGATAAGATAGATAAAGAAGAAAAACAGGCAGCTAAGAAACGGAAGCGAGAAGAGAGTGTGGAGCAGAAGAGGAGCAAACAGAACGCGACCAAGCTCTCAGCTCTGCTTTTCAAGCATAAAGAACAGCTGAAAGCTGAAATACTGAAAAAAAGAGCACTTCTGGACAAAGATCTACAGATTGAAGTGCAGGTAAGGACAGAGTCTCAAAGACTAATTTGGTGTTAAGCTGGGGAGAGCATTTCTGTGTTAATCTTTTATCTGTTTGCTCTGTGAGATTTTAAGGAAATTTACAGGAAGAAGCTGTGGTTGTGGATCTCTGCAAAGCTACTCTGTGTCCTTTGCGTGCCTCTTGGTTTTCTTCTGGACTGAAATTACCTTGTTTCATGAAACACCTTCTGATAAGTTACAGCCAGGGGGCCACAGTAGCCCAAGAGTGTCATCGCTTTTGTGAATTGTGGGTTAAGAACATGAAAAAACGCTTATTTCAATTGCTTTAATTGTTTTCTTTTGGTTAAGCATGAGGATTTTTGCCTAGATTGTAACCCTGTCTTGAAATAATCTTATGAAGTGCCTCCCTCTCTATTTATCCATTTAATACACTTCAGGAGGAGCTAAAGAAAGACTTGGCTAAAATTAAGAAAGAGAAAGAGCGAGCCCAGGCAGCAGCTGCTGCAGCAGCAGCCGCAGCCGCCGCGGCCGCCGCCGCTGCCCCGCCACCGCCGCCACCAGTGCCCCCAGCACCGCCACAGCCACCGGCAGCCAGCGTCACCTCCTCCTCCTCCACCACTGTCCCCGTGCCGGTCTCCTCCCAGAAGAGGAAACGAGAGGAGGAGAAGGATTCCTCGGCTTCCAAGTCCAAGAAAAAGAAAATGATTTCTACTACCTCAAAGGAAACGAAGAAGGACACAAAGCTTTACTGCATCTGTAAAACGCCTTACGACGAGTCCAAGTGAGTAGCGATGCCACAGCCTCTCCTGCATGTCCTTAGCCCTAGGTTTAGTGTCAGCTCTTAGTGCCAGGTAGTGCTAGAACTGCAGCTAGTGGCAGGTTATTGCAGCTATCACTGAGAGATAAAGTCTCTATTTTCCACTAGCAGTTACAAATATTAACATATTTGATTTATACTGTTATTGTGCGTGATTTATATTTTCCTTGTTTGCATGTCTCCATTGTGTGACGTTCCTGCCTCACATGCACATACTCTTTTCTTTTTTTCCCTCCACTCTGTTACTCTTTCTTTTGCCGTTTTGCCTCTGCCTCAGAAGCAAGTGACAATTTGGTTTGAGCAATTTCTTGTGAACAAGTAGCTGGTGTTCTTTAGAAATAGCTTTGGTACCGTCTTCCAATAAATGACTTTTTTTTGGTAAGGCAGTACCCAGTAAAGGAGGCTCCGAGTCACTGGACTGCACTTCACTTTGGACAATGTTTCAGGGAGAAATGGTTTCCATATGTTATAATTTGCATCCCAGGGTTGATAAAAATGAATATTTAAGCATTTGACAAAGTGAAAACTGCAGTTCTCTCTAGTTTGATTCTGACTGTGAGGAAAATTACTTACGCCACGTACAGAGTGGAAATGGTGTAAATGGTGGAGTGGAAGATCCAGTGGATTCCAGGGGATAGTGTTACACATTCCTGCTTAAGCTGGAGGTGGTTAACAGCAGTAGTTAGCAGTGGTTAACATTTGAGAGCTGTGTAGAGATGTATGTAAAACAAATTTGACTTCGGACCAATTCCAAGTGAGTATTTATCTGCTCAACAGGTGACAACACCCAGTATGAACTGGTACCATTTAGTGGTGCCTTAAATGCTGATAACAGAGAAACCAGAGAGCTGGAGTGGTGCTTTCACTCCAGTCCTGGTTCTTCATTCCAAGTTTAGGGCCAGGCCTAGGGGACCTCTTGAGGTTCCTTCTTGCCTTTTTGGGGAGTTTGTTGAGGTCTTTGAGGGTTTTTTTCACCTTGGTTTTGAGCTCTGACCATTGCACCATTACTTCAGCATGGGAGATGGGGCTGCTGCCTGGGCTCCCAGTGCTGCAGGAAGAGCAGAGTGATGCTCTGGCTGTTGTTTCACTGTCACCTCTGAGGGGTGTCCCCAGTGTCACTTAAGGTTGTGTCTGTGTCAGGTTTTGTTACCCAGTGCAATTAGGAGGGGCTCTGTTCTCTGATTGTGATACCACAGGGGTGTGTACTGCTTCAGAGTAACTGAGTGAGAGAATTGGCACAAAAATGAGATGAGATGAACACATTTTGTGAGCAAAGGGATTTGATTGTCAGACTGACTCTTTGTGTTGACTCTGGTGGCCACAGAGTGAATTTTGGTAGCCTGAATTGAGAACTGTGCTTCAGTGCACTGAATAAAACTTAAGGAAATGAAATTTTAATAAGTCAAAAGTAACCTTAGCAACATGATTGAGCTCTGCTGCTTTGCTTTTTGTGAGTTTTAAACTTGATGATGACTGTACTGTTGAACTACATCATCCTTTCACTCTTTGGAAAGGAATTAGTCAAGTTTTAAAACAGCTTTCTGAGAATTTTTTTTTTGTCTATATGTAGGCATTGGATTCTCCTCTTTGTGCTAATATCTCTTTTGTACTTCAGAAAAGACAGGTGTGCTACTTGAAAAGCCAATTTGTGGTATTTTATGAATACCCTGTGTATTTTTTTGGATGTAGTAAAGCCTTATAAGTTGTTTTGTGTTGTGTATTTTACTGCAAATCTCGTATGTTTAGTTCTCATTTGTGATACTCCAGGGTTATAGGAATTTGTTGATACTGTTTTCAAGGGTGATCAGTAAGGATATCTTTCTAAGGTTCCTACTTAGATTCCAGCTTATTTGGTAAAGCATAATGTGGCTTCTGCTTCACATTCCAGTGGCAAGGTTTAGCATCTACACCTGGATGTAAATGTGCTTCCACATAACCAGCAGCAGACACAGCCCCTCTTGGGAAGGGGCTCAGGCTGAGTTGCTGATAGTTGTCAGAATCTGTATGCACTCTTTATGGAAGCTTTTTGTGCTTTTTGTGGAAGATCTTTATGTGCGATACTTATTTTAGGATTTACCTGACTGGAAGATAAGAGGAAAGGCAGGATCTGAGTGTCCCAGATGTGTGCAGAGACCCTGGGAATTGGAGATTTGTTGTGGAACTTGGGATAGCTACTGCTCTGCTCTGTTGGTGGTGTGGTGTCCAGAGGGTGTTGCCTGCAGGCTGACAGGGTGGCAGGAATACAGCAGCTCCGGGCAGGGGGTTGTGGTCTCCAAAATCCAGGAAGATGGAAGTTCCAAGTCTGCTTGCTTTTGCTTAGGCAGAGAGAATGGATGTGAGCGTCACCCATCTGGTTGTCAGTAGTCATAGGTGTGTTCTGAGAGATCCATACACAAGTTACAAACATCCTTGCATAATATTTTACAGTTTTGTCACATCATTCTGTGCAAGGTCCCATTCCCATGATTCTGTCCCTGGTTCCCTTCACTTTGTGTCATACCATACCTGGTTCTGTCACACAGCTGTGTCTGAGACGAGACATTATTCACTCAAGAATGGTCCACATTCCACTTCGTTGCAGTTTTAAGTAGTTTATTATCAGTTTTTCAGTGCACATCCCCCCAAAAAAAAACCCCCACCAAGATTTAAAATGGACAACCATGCCCTGACCCCATTTTCTTTCGTACCATGTTACACCACTACGTACCTACACAGGCTGGTTGCATGTTCTTGTAGTGTACTCGTAACTCCTAGTTGGTGTTTGCGCTTTGCTTTTGTTTTTTAAATTAACTGAGACCTACATTTTCAAATCTTTAGGAAATGTTTCAGTGGCTTTTGAGCTGCAATTTTGAAAATGTAAACTTTTTTTTCTTTGGCCTTGTCTTTTTGTGCCTTTGACAGTTTTTCACACACACGTTGAAGAGAGTAGATTTTTAGCCCAGTTTTGTCAAAGTCTGGTTACATATTAATATGCACATATTAGTACATGTGTATTTTGATGAACAATTCCAAATTGACCCAAGTGACCTTACTGCCAGTCTAGCTGCAGCATGAGAGAGTTTGTAAGGATAGGAAGCCGGGAAACTGAGACAGAAAGTAGGCCAGCTGCAAGTACATCAGAGAGAAGTGCAGGGAAAAGTGCCATGCCATTTGAAATGACAATTACATTGTCATTTTCATTGTGAACACTTTTAGGTTCTATATTGGCTGTGATCTTTGTACTAACTGGTATCATGGAGAATGTGTTGGAATCACAGAAAAGGAGGCTAAGAAAATGGATGTGTACATCTGTAATGAGTGTAAACGGGCACAAGAGGGCAGCAGTGAGGAGTTGTACTGTATCTGCAGAACACCTTATGATGAGTCGCAGTGAGTTCGGATAAGAACCTCTTATTCCATGTCTAGGTAGCAAAACTGCTCTGACTGTGCTTTCCTGTTCCTTGCAAAGAGTAAAAAAACAAGTTATTCTGCGTATATTGTATTCATTCGTAATACAAATTGCTTTTCAGTAATTGTCTTCCCCTCCCGAATGTTTCTGTTCAGTAAATGTTTAGGAAAAGTGAAGTTCTCAGGGTGGTCAAAATGTATTGTGGTTTTTACTTTTAACAACAAACTACCAAATCATGTACTTTAAATTGGGATTTATTTTCTTTTTTTTTTTTTAACAAGGGATTGTTAGAAAGATTAAAAGACAAATGCATATTTAGTGGATTTTTGGTGCTTTAATCTGATTTGGTTGGAGAGCATAATTTTAGTATGGGGGTATATGGTTGGTATATGATTATCTATATGTCAATATATACATCTTTTACTGTAAGGCTTTGTGTCATAGAATACTCTCTCTGTATTCAATTACAAGACTGAAGCTCCCATATGAAAAATGCTTGTATGGAGTGAAACAAGCCCTAGTTGTAGTCCAGTTTGTGCAAAATGCATCTTGAATTGGTTTGGATACTGGCTGGATGAGGCTTCCGGCTTTACACTGTTCCTTTCATCTCTAAAGCAGAAGAATGATTTTTGAAATCTCGATTGCTTGAAAGTGTAAAATTTAGAGATATGTTTTGAACTGGTCTGCAAATACAAAAGCAGTTGGAGTAGAATTTGTCGCCCTGAAATCTGACATTACCTGTTGTATTTAATCACGCCAAGCATCTGCTTGTGTGCAGGGGGTGGCAGGTTGATGTGTTTAAATGTGACCTGGACATGAAAGAGATGAAGCCACTGACACTGGGTTTGGCTCTTGCAGATTTTACATTGGCTGTGACCGATGTCAGAACTGGTACCACGGGCGCTGCGTGGGCATCCTGCAGAGCGAGGCCGATCTCATTGATGAGTACGTGTGTCCACAGTGCCAGTCCACAGAGGATGCCATGACTGTGCTCAGTCCACTCACAGATAAAGACTATGAAGGGTTAAGGAGAGTCCTTCGTTCCTTGCAGGTGAGGAGAAGGATTGCAGCACCAGGAAGTGTGATAGACCTAGAGGGTCCAGGAGGAGGGTTTGATTTCTCTGCAGTACTCTGAGATTTCATGAAGAGGGGACAGCAAAGCTTCACCACTCTGTCAGCTGCAAACTGACTTGGCATTATTGCGCTGGGGAATATTTACAATAATTAATATATCACTGCTCCTGAGTAGGTAAAACTGAACAATCCCTTCACTGAAAGACTTGTAAAGGAAGCAGTTTTAGACTCTCTAAAGGCAGAGTGGGAGCCCATCTGCACAAGGTACAGAGTGTGCAGTGTTCTGTTCTCAGATCAGTTTTCTGTGGTTTGTGATTCACACCTCCGTACTTCAATTGAGAGTTAGCAGATTTCAGTAGTGTTCTCACTACTGAGTTGTGATCAGCATGTAAATGATGGCATCCTGATAATAAGAATTACATCACTGTCTGATATTTCTGGTTTGTCTGTCACTCCCAAATAGGCATTTTCTGCTACAACTATAAAGAATTTTTAAGAATTCTGGTAAAATTCTTAAAATTGTGGTAACAGAAATCCTGTAAGTAATATTGTCCTATATTTTGCATACATTTACAAAACCAAATTAATTTCAGAGTACTTGAAAGCACTCTCAGTAAATTCATTCCATACTTTTCCATGCAGCCTGTTCAGCACAGTATCCTGTTATGTCTCAATTTCACAGTTTCCTGTTTTGAACTACTTGGTCATTGACATTTAAAACTTTACCCAGTCATCAGATGAGAACCAGTTACTTTTTAATATAGCGCTGCACTTCTTCCTTAAATTCAACTCCAGACCCCAACAGACAAAAGGATGAAAATATTTAGCTATTAACAGTACTAATTTAGCTTAATTTTATTTTTTACTTCTCTCCTGTTTCCCTGCCAGGCTCACAAGATGGCATGGCCATTCCTAGAACCAGTAGATCCCAACGATGCACCAGATTATTATGGTGTCATCAAAGAACCAATGGGTAAGTGTTGGTGAGAACAGCCTGAGTGAGTGGATTTGGGCTTTGGAATATCAAATTAATTCCCTGCTGACCAGTTCCAGCCATATTTTGCAAAATACACAGTTTTTGCAGTTATGCATATGAAACACTGTGATTTCTCATTGATATATTTAGAAGTTTAGAGGCTTAACTTCTCTACTTTTAGGCTGACTCCTTCACCCTAAATACTGTCAGTCTTACAGATGAAATGTGGAAGTCAGTGCAGCAATAAGATAGAATTCACGTTTTTAAATTACTTTATTAAAGAGGAGAATTTTTTTCTGTCTTTGTGCATCAGCTCCTCCCACAAAGTTTGGGATATGTCCTGCAGAGGCTGAGGAGGAGGAGGTGCTGTGGAAGTCTGACATTCACCTTAGGATGGAGTTCTAAATTCTCTTCATCTGACTTGATAGTGTAGTAAATGTTGTATTATGTGTAATTTGTCTTCAAAGCTGTAGGAACAAAATGGATTCAGATGTTGTGAATGTAGGGGAAGGGAAAGGGGAGATGCTGCAGCTTTACAGTGCTGTGCTCTGATCTTCTTGGAGCTCAGCAGTTAGCTGGGAATAAGCTGGATAAGCACTTGAATGTGAAACTTCCTGGGAAAGTCTACCTCCGGACAGAAATGGTGTTGGGAATACAGAATGGTGTTGGGAATGTTATTCCTTTCCTTCCAGTACTGAACCAATACATTTTCATGCCTCTAAATGAGAGCCAGTGTATCATTTGAGCTTCCACACCTACTCCTTACTCATCCTAGGAA